>JABAKD010000019.1:9782267-10159767 GCA_012845835.1 Undaria pinnatifida
CCCGTGGTATCTCGCCTCGGGTCTTCCTTCGTTCGTTGGCGGAAAAGCGCGAGAATCCGCTCTAACTGCGCCCGAAAAATGGCAAACACCGACGGTGCCAACCCGTCGGTAGCCTCGTTGGACATTTGTGGGTCTGCAATGTCCCCTTTTGGGAACACCAGTCCTCGGCTGCTTGGGCCTGTAATGTCCCCTTGCGGGAGCACCAGGCCTCGGGAGCAACATGCGAGTCCAAACCTGGGGTTTCTCGCCTCGGGTCCTCCTCACTCGCGGAAACTCGTAAGAAGCCGCCCTCATTGCACCCGAAAACAAGTCCAACACCGACGGTGCCAACCCGTCGGTAGCCTCGTTCGGCATTTGGGTCTGCAATGTCCCCGTCTGGGAACACCAGTCCTCGGCTCTTTGGGCCTGTAGTGTCCCCTTCAGGAACACCAGGCCTCGGGAGCACGACGCGAGTCCGGACCCACGGTTTCTCGCGTCGTGGCCTCTTCGCTTTTTGCGTATAATCGCAAGAAAACTGCTCTAACTGCGCCCGAAGGGGCAGGGGCTCTGAGCTGTTTTTGCTTGACGAGAGGCGCGATTCTTCCGTAAATTTACGGGAATAGCGTCCAGCTGATCAGGCTGGAGGCCGTGAAGTCACCACTGGCCCGTCGCGCAGTGTCGGATCTTCTTCCTGTGCCACTGGGGCAAACGTAGCCTGAAACACGTGGGTTAGCGTGTTAAAAGACGAAGCAGGGTCCGTAACCCTGAGGGCGTCTTCTGGAGCGGGGCTCGGGCAAGGCAATAATATTTTTACCCGAGGAAGCTCTCTTCCGTTATGTCTCTTGGAGAAGGGAGACGAGGTAGCTAATCTTGTCGACTCCTCCTTGATGGAATAAAGGACAGAGCGCCCGCTGTTATCGCGAGCGAACACCGGATCGAGCCTCACAAAAGATCTCGGTGTTTTAGTGTTGGCCTTCTCACACCTCAAATCGACCGCCACCTCGTGGTCAGAAAAAATGTTTCGAGGGTCGACCGTCCCACACCTCAAACCGACCGCCACCGCCTGGTCAGGGAGAGGGGGGGGTGAACACATACGCGTAAAAAGGCGACGCGCCGTCGCCGCAGCTATATTGTTGCGCGGCGCGTGCCTGGGGGGGGATCGCGCAAAGCGCAGGCTCCCGTGCCATGGTTGATGTGGGCGGCGTTTGGAGCGCGTACCCCATTGCTGAGTTTATGCCGCGGCTGAGGGGTACGGCGCCGGAAGCGCGGTTCCCGTTGCCGAACTCAGACCATGATCGAGGGGAACTTCGCTGAAAGCGCGCGTTCTCGCCGTCGAAAAAGAAAGAAAGAAAAGAAAAAAAATACCTGGCTGGAGGAAACCACACTTGAAGCGCTAGTCCCCGCCGCCGGTACTACGCCGTGAGAATCGTCCGCAGACGGCGTAGGAGCCCGTGGGCTGTTGACAAAGGCAATCTGTGCAGCGTTACTGGACAGGCTAGCAACAGAACACGAGCATCTCCTGAAACCAAAAGAGGTACCCCCCGACAGTGTTGTCGACGGTGCCGTACCGCCGTCGAGCTGTCGATTGCCGTTACGGAATGTGCCAGGTTGGCGCGCAATTTTTTTTTCGCCCGCGTTGTGGGCGGCTCCAGAGCGCATTCGAGGAGCGGAAGCGGGGGCAGAAGAGGCGGGCGAGCGCAGGATACCACCATGGTGATCCGACGTGTATGTGGTATCGTTGTGACAGTTTACCTGGCCCTGATCCTGAAGATGGCGACGATTGACCAGAAAGATGGCGACGATTTTTCTTGTGGTTGTTCGGGCGAGAAGATTTGTCGTCTCTGCGGTAGCAGACCATGCGTGTTTGTCAACGTCGGTGTGCGTCATCGTCGCCAAGTTGGCCAAGTTCAGGGTTCAAGCAGCCATTCGCAGGAATGAAAGCATGCCTACAATGCTTGAAGGAATGGTTGTCTTCGTGGCAGTTGAGGCAAAGCCCCCGGTTTTCTCGGAGGGCATCAGCGCGAGGTGAAAGGAGGCCGCTCCAAAGGGGAGGGTCGTCTGTCTTAAACAAGGCCTTGACGGCGAAACCTTCTGCATAGTGATGCTCTTCTAGTGGCCAGCAGTTCGATGTGTGGTCAAGCCAAGGGTCAGATGAATCATCGATGGGCATGACAGTTGAATGATGGCTCGATCCCGTCTGCCACGAAAGCGACTGGGACGGCACTCGGCCCTGGCCGCGCCCATGATCGGCGGGCCGGGGCCCCGACCGGGCGCATGACCGCGCTCCCGTCAAAGAAACAGGAAAAGAAAAACAATGTTTCGCCGCTGACGGCAGGTGTCTTATTAGTCACTAAAGGACCGCCACATAGCATCCAACGAGGTGTACGGCCGCGGGTTTGTTGCCTTCGAACCAGGGTACAACGCAGGCAGGAGAGCCGGAAATTGCTCATTCGCCGCCACCCGAACCACCTCCAACACCACATCCGTCCCCGGAGACAAAACACGCTCACTCCCCGTTAGCGGTCGGCATAAGCACGCGAAACTCCCCACTTAAATCAGAAAAAAGCATGCCGATACACATTCCAAAAGTATGCAACTTAGTGTAGCCCTCCTCCGTGTCAACCCCGTCGAAGTGCGTGATCAGCAGACGCAACAGGAGGGTGAAAGCCTCAGGCAGATGCTCCTCCTGCCATGGCTCTTGACAATTTTTGCCTGCTACCACGACCACCTCGCTGTGGTCCGTGCTCGAGGACGAAGACGAGCGGGAGGAGGTTGACGAGCCGTCCCACGCTGAACGTCCTCTCGCGTCATTCCTCTGCCAGAGCTGCGGCCAACTGCCCCGGTTGTTGGACCGAAGTTACCCCCTCGGCGGCGCCCTCAGGCACACCAGCACCCGATGCGCTGTCACCCCCGCGGCGGTGGTGGTGGTCGCCACCCCCACCATTTTTGCCGCAACCCCCACGGTTGCGGTCCCCGCGGTCGCGACTGTCGCGACATTTTCCCCAGTTTCGTTCTGCCAACTCTTCCTCCGGGGTCCGGCCAAAAGACAGGGTCGGGGTCCTCGTCATGAGCTATCAGCAGGGCCTTGGCGAGGGCAAGGGTCGGGGCGGCTCTCGTCTGTCTAGCATAGGGCGTGCAATCCACGCGAGCCCAGGCCGCTTCCATTGAGGACGTCCGCTTGCCGCGACGCCGGCTTTTCTGACGGGAGGAGGGCGCAGGCCGTTTCCACCACCGCGGGTCGCCAACGCTGAGGAGAAGTCTACCCGCGGTGCAGACGCCATGCACGCGACGATGCCCTTGAAGAAGGCGTCGTTCCCGGGTCGTGGTCGCTGGGATGCGACACCCTGCGGGCGCGACGAAGGCAAGGGGGCCGCGGTAGCTCCCGCCGCAGCCGACCCAACTGATTGAGCGAGGGCTTGTTGCGCCCTCTTCGCAACCAGGGACGACTCCCGCGCAGCGGTCTTCGCCTGCTCGATATCTTCGTCAAACCGACGTCGGCGTGCTATCGTCTTGTTGGCGTCGTCGAGCGCCCGCTGGGCCCGCGCCGCCGCGTATGCCAAGTCCAAGGGGGCGGCATGGGCTGCCCGGTCCCGGCAGCTCTGATGGTGGCGCTCTGTCGAGCGCGGAGAGCCCAGGTGGCGGCGGTGGTGCCGAGCGCGGGGGGGGCAGCTGGTGGCGCTCCCCCGGGGCTGGCGAGAGCTGGCGTCGAGACGCCCCCGAGTCCGGTGGGGGCTGATCCGTCTTCTTCTCAGCGCGAACCAGCGAATCGACCCGCTTGGTTGGTGAGAACGGATGGAGGTATGGTGCTCCGTCTTCTGTCTCGTCACCGGAACCCGCCTCCGGTGGCTCCCCCCGTCTCGAGTCGCGGGATCTCGACCGAGCTCTCCCTGTCTCGTGGGCATCCAGGTTGGGGTTCGTGGAAGACCTCAGCCTGCCCCGAGTAGCCCGCTTCCTCACTGGTAGACATGTTGCTTGTTGTCTGTATGGAGGGCAGCCGAAGGAGGGGGTGTGGGGGAAGGTGGCGGGATGGGAACGACGCGTAAAGAAGCTATGGAGGCAGATATATTGTTGTGATGTCCCTGCTCCAAGTAGCGGTATACCCGTGTTTCAGCAAACAGCAACATATGGGCCTCGACTCCGTCCAGCATCAGTGATGGTAGCAGCCACGCCTACTAGCCGTATAAGAGGAGTACAGCAGTAACAAGGTACCAATCATCAAAACCGCAACATAAGAGCAGCGCCCAGTCTAACCGTAGGGTATATGGGTAACGCCCGCACGAACCGCAGTACAAGGAGCCAAAACTGGGCAGCACTGACCCTAACCGCAGTGCAGGGGGTGCAACACAGTAAAGGTACGTCTGCAGCCATCGCACTTAAACAGGCATTATTCAACCTAGGCGGGGGGGGGTTGCACAGGAAAGCGTCGCCCAAACCGCCCACGCTCATCGGACCAAAACAAGCAGCATTTACCCTAGGTGTAGTGTAGGGGTTATCACAATAAAGGTTCGCCCAACACGCCGACGCTCATCGCAACCAAAACAGGCAGCATTTAACCTAGGTGTAGCGTGGGGGGTAGCACAGTGAAGGGTCGCCCAACACGCCGACACTCATCGCACGAAAACAGGCAGCATTTACCCTAGGTGTAGTGTAGGGGTTATAACAATAAAGGTTCACCCAACACGCCGACGCTCATCGCACCAAAACAGGCAGCATTTACCCTAGGTGTAGCGTGGGGGGTAGTACAGTGAAGGGTCGCCCAACACGCCGACACTCATCGCATCAAAACAGGCAGCATTTACCCTAGGTGTAGTGTAGGGGTTATCACAGTAAAGGTTCGCCCAACACGCCGACGCTCATCGCACCAAAACTGGCAGCGTTTAACCTAGATGTAGCGTAGGGGGTAGCAGAGTGAAGGGTCGCCCAACACGCCGATACTCATCGCACCAAAACAGGCAGCATTTATCCTAGGTGTAGTGTAAGGGGGTAGCACAGTGAAAAGTCACCCAACACGCTGACACTCATCGCACCAAAACAGGCAGCATTTTACCTAGGTGTAGTATGGGGGTGGAAGCACAGTGAAGGATCGCCCAACACGCTGACACTCGTCGCACCAAAACAGGCAGCATTTTACCTAGGTGTAGTGTAGGGGGGGAGCACAGTGAAGGTCACCCAACACGCTGACACTTATCGCACCAAAACGGGCAGCATTTAACCTAGGTGTAGTGTAGGGGTGGAAGCACAATGAAGAGTCGCTCAACACGCTGACTCTCATCGCACCAAACCAGGCAGCATTTACCCTAGGTGTAGTGTAGGCGTTATCACAATAAAGGTTCGCCCAACACGCCGACGTTCATCGCACCAAAACAGGCAGCATTTAACCTAGGCGTAGTGTAGGGGTGGGAGCACAGTGAAGGTCACCCAACACGCTGACACTCATCGCACCAAAACGGGCAGCATTTAACCTAGGTGTAGTGTAGGGGTGGAAGCATAATGAAGAGTCGCTCAACACGCTGACTCTCATCGCACCAAAACAGGCAGCATTTACCCTAGGTGTAGTGTAGGCGTTATCACAATAAAGGTTCGCCCAACACGCCGACGCTCATCGCACCAAAACAGGCAGCATTTAACCTAGGTGTAGCGTGGGGGGTATTACAGTGAAGGATCGCCCAACACGCCGACACTCATCGCACCAAAACAGGCAGCATTTAACCTAGGTGTAGTGTAGGGGTTATCACAGTAAAGGTTCGCCCAACACGCAGACGCTCATCGCACCAAAACAGGCAGCATTTAACCTAGGTGTAGTGTAGGGGGGAAGCACAGTGAAAGGTCACCCAACACGCTGACACTCATCGCACCAAAACGGGCAGCATTTAACCTAGGTGTAGTGTAGGGGTGGAAGCACAATGAAGAGTCGCTCAACACGCTGACACTCATCGCACCAAAACAGGCAGCATTTAACCTAGGTGTAGTGTAGGGGTGGAAGCACAGTGAAGGATCGCCCAACACGCTGACACTCATCGCACCAAAACAGGCAGCATTTAACCTAGGTGTAGTGTAGGGGGGGAGCACAGTGAAAGGTCACCCAACACGCTGACACTCATCGCACCAAAACGGGCAGCATTTAACCTAGGTGTAGTGTAGGGGTGGAAGCACAATGAAGAGTCGCTCAACACGCTGACACTCATCGCACCAAAACAGGCAGCATTTACCCTAGGTGTAGTGTAGGGGTGGAAGCGCAGTGAAGGGTCGCCCAACACGCTGACACTCATCGCACCAAAACAGGCAGCATTTAACCTAGGTGTAGTGTAGGGGTGGAAGCACAGTGAAGGGTCGCCCAACACGCTGACACTCATCGCACCAAAACAGGCAGCATTTAACCTAGGTGTAGTGTAGAGGGGGAGCACAGTGAAAGGTCACCCAACACGCTGACACTTATCGCACCAAAACAGGCAGCGTTTACCCTAGGTGTAGTGTAGGGGGGGCAGCACAGTAGAGGATCGCGCACCAACCGTATAAAAAACGGGCAGTATAACCCCCCCAAACAAGGTAGTTTCCCCCGACCGCACTAAAGGGGAACGGTCGCGTCTACAGTAGTGTTGATTGCTGCAGTATCACTGCTGTGTTCACAGGTAACGGCAATTTCAACCGCACCAAGATGGATAGTGTAGTACCAACACCAGCTGTAGAAAAATGTGCACGCCCACAGTCGAATAGAAAGGCTGTTTGCCCCCAAGGGTACCGCATCAAACGGGCTGATCTCCACTGCGCTAGTAAAAGCTGTGAAGCGCAGTATCTCCGCGAACTGTGTAGTAAGCGCTCTGTAAGGGGCAGTAGCTGTCCGAACATGTGCAAAGAAGAAGAAGAAAAAAAAATCAGGGTAGACCCTAGCAATATCGTGAAGGGCAGCACATGTACCGGCAGGAAGACGGCCTAACGCCCGGACAGCTGAAAAAAAAATCCGTACCCACTCCCACCGATAAAGGGACAGTTACGTTGACAGCAGTGCGGATTGCCGCACGGTCACAGCTGTGCATACACAGAAAGTGGTATTATAGTACCCGCGTACCCATGAATGGGAGAATATAGGGCATCGCACACACCAACAGCCTTGCCCAAAAAAGCCAGCACAGAGTTTCAGCGTTCACTAGGTTCAAGTTCTAGTCACGGAGGGGCCAGGACGAAAAAAAAAACTCTCGAATCGAACTTGCAAGGAGCACTCGCACAGCAGTGGGGGGTGTCAGAGCTGCGGTGCTGTAACTGTGGACGCTGGGGCAGTGAAGGGTCGAGCCATGTGGTGGATGGGCAGGAGCAAAGTAGGCGGCTTGACTGCTGTACAGAGACTTCTACAGCAGAGAACCCGGCGGTATATGGCAGGCATTGACAGCGAGCCCATTGTGCTGCACTGTAGTTAGTACCTCTGCAAAATTATATTGGTTGAAGCTACGCGACGCACAGCAGTAGTGGAGCGCTGTTGATCGAGAAAGATCGGAGAGGGGTCCGAGGTGCGTCAAATTTGTAGCTTGTACTAATTTCGGCAGAAAGGGGGCAGCTGTTTGTTCGACGCACAAGACGGATCGACGTATGTACAGTACTGAAACCCATACGATAACGCGTGTACTGGAAAATTCGCCAACCGAAAAAGCCCAAACATTCCTCGAGCACCGCCTGTTCCTTCCCAGGTAGGATCACAAGGAATGAACCCCGACATGAGCTCCTAGAGCACGGTGCCCGTAGTCCAAGGGGGTCCCGCGAAGGGCGGTCTGGCTCCGACAGCGAAGGTGTATGATGGTCGATGGGCTCTCTCAGCAAGCGAAGTCCCCGTCGAAGGTCATTCGAAGGGTTGATTCCAGTATACTTGTCCGTTGCGTGTCGTGCATATGCCTCCGAGCCCCAAAACGCAAAAAAAAAGTACAAGTCGATGGCCGATCTTGGGTCTTGTGCTGGCAACTCGCGGAGATGTGCTGTGCAACATCCTCGCAGAGCGCGGAGCAAACAAGTCTGATGGGTGGGGCTCGGGCAGTTCCACTGCGGAGTGGTCTATGACCAGCTGGCGGTGAACTGATGCGACCAAAGGTCGGGACGAGGAGTGTGCTCCGAAGAGCAGTGTCGTCCGCACGACTCGGAAGGTGTCCTCTGTGTGGTGCATGCCCAGCAACCAACAGGAGGGACCAAAATTCGAGACGAGGAGTGTGCTCCGCAGAGCAGTGTCGTCCGCACGTACTTGGAAGGTGTCGTCCATGTGGTACGTGCCCGGCGACCAACAGGAGGGGCCCCTGCCATCTCACTGCTGTTGTGGTCGCCGTTGTAGGAGGAAGGGCGCTCCCTCCATTGAGAAGCCACCCCGGAAGGAACAGGGGTTGTGGGCTCGATGGAAAGCAAAAGCAAAATCGCTCGTACGAAAAAAAATCGAAGATTGGAGGAACGCTGCCACAATAGCATATCAAGCTCGTCGACGCCACATGTTAAAATTAAAGGTGGGGGACACAGAGTGCCCCCTGCAGGTCTGCCAATTGAGCAGGTCCTCGGAGAGTACTCACTTTCGTTCCTTCGTAGAGATGTAGCTTTATTCGTTTCCACCAAAGCCCGGGATAGCTTCTGAGATTGGAGGCACGTGCCTCCGATTTACTTCCTAACTCTCCCGAATATAAACCGCCAACCTTATCATACGAAACCCATCCAAATGGTCTCAAGTTCGGATACTTACAGGCCTTTCGAGGCCGTATCTTAACATCTATGTATTATTCCGATAGGAAAAAAATATTGACAATACGCACGTGTTTTCCCGATAGGTGCCAAATTCGTACCAGGTATGTTTTTACTGAATCGAATCGAATACAATTCCATTCATGAAAAATGAACATTTATTTGTGATTCCAGCTGCTGGACAAGCCGTGGTCACAGGTGTCGTCCCTTCTTCCTCCCGATCATACCATATAGCGTACCCCGGCTGTGGAGCTTCAAAAAAAAAAATGGCCGTCGCAAGCCCATTTTTGCCACCACAGCTCGATAAGCCAACACCGGTCGCCCCGGTGGCATATCAGGTTATCCTCGAGCCTGGTATGGGTCAGTTTCGAGCCCCGCCGAGTGCATACTCGTATAATTTCGTTGGGACTTTATCCTGTGCACGAATTGACTTGCGGAAAGCGCGAGGGCGTGAGTTAGCAACACTTGATGAAAAATCGACGACCAGTGGGATTGCTGAACCCTATGCGCGATAAAAATTGAAGGCAAGAACCGGGGGGGAAGAAGGGACGACACCTGTGACCACGGCTTGTCCAGAAGCTGGAAAGTAGAAGTGTGCGAAAAAAATAAAATAAAGCGAAGTGCCTCGACAGAGAAGAAGCGAAACTACCGAAAACACAGAAGATACTTCTAGACGTCGATGGTTGCTGCATCGCCGTCACGGCAGATCTATGTATTATTCCGATAGGAAAAAAACATTGACAACACGCACGTGTTTTCCCGATAGGTGCCAAATTCGTACCAGGTGCGATACGTTTTCATCAAATCGAATCGAATACAATTCGATTCATGAAAAATGAAAATTTGTGATTCCAGCTGCTGGACAAGCCGTGGTCACAGGTGTCGTCCCTTCTTCCCCCCGATCATACCATGTAGCGTACCCCGGCTGTGGAGCTTCAAAACAAATATTGGCCGTCGCAAGCCCATATTTGCCACCACAGCTCGATAAGCCAACACCGGTCGCCCCGGTGGCGTATCAGGTTATCCTCGAGCCTGGTATGGGTCAGTTTCGTGAGTTCGAGCCCCGCCGAGTGCATACTCGTATAATTTCGTTGGGACTTTATCTTGTGCACGAATTGACTTGCGGAAAGCGCGAGAGCGTGAGTTAGCAACACTCAAGTCTTGATGAAAAATCGACGAGCAGTGGGATTGCTGAACCCTATGCGCGATAAAAATTGAAGGCAAGAACCGCGGGGGAAGAAGGGACGACACCTGTGACCACGGCTTGTCCAGAAGCTGGAAAGTAGAAGTGTGCGAAAAAAAAAAAAAAAGCGAAGTGCCTCGCGACAGAGAAGAAGCGAAACTACCGAAAACACAGAAGTTACTCCTAGACGTCGATGGTTGCTGCATCGCCGTCACGGCAGATCTATGTATTATTCCGATAGGAAAAAAACATTGACAATACGCACGTGTTTTCCCGATAGGTGCCAAATTCGTACCAGGGTACCAAGTATGTATGTTTTCACCAAATCGAATCGAAGTCAATTCGATTCATAAAAAATGAATATTTGTGATTCCAGCTGCTGGACAAGCCGTGGTCACAGGTGCCGTCCCTTCTTCCCCCCGGTTCTTGCCTTCAACTTTTATCGCGCATAGGGTTCAGCAATCCCAATGCTCCTCGATTTTTCATCGATTGTTGCTAACTCACGCTCTCGCGCTTCCCGCAAGTCAATTTGTGCGCAAGAAAAAGTCCCCACGAATTTATACGAGTATGCACTCGGGGGGATTCGAACTCACGAAACTGACCTATACCAGGCTCGAGGATAGCCTGATACGCCGCCGGGGCGACCGGCAATAATGCGTGCCCGCGCGTTAAAACCGAAAGAAACATGGACAGGACCTACAGCATTAGTAGGCGCTACTATTTGTCCATTTTGGCTCATGCTCGGGGTATGTTTCTATCTCCCGTGCTTTGGCTCCCCTTTTTATTTATCTATTTATTTATTTTGTCTTGGTTTCTTTCGTTGTTTCTCTCTTTTACAAGGTATTTTGGTTTAATGAGAAGAACACAAAGGGGGGAGGGGGGGAAACAGGAGGAGTAGAAGGAAAGCCGTCCAAGGGAATGGGGGCAGGGGGGGCAACAGGAGGAATAGAAGGGAGACCGCGGTGGACGAAGGCAGGAAGGAGATGGCAGACAGGGTAGCAAGGTACCAGGCCGACTAGTAGGTACATAGCACTTTTCGTCTTTCTCTGGGGTATTTTTTTCCCCTTTGTTCCCTCCTTGCGTGTCCAGGTTTTTGGCTCGTGTTCGGATTATCTTATTTTGGTTTTACTTTACTTTATTTTATTTCATTTTATTATGTTTCTTTTCCGAGCTTTGGCTCTCCTTTGCGGTTGGGTTGTTTCTTCGATTTCCCCTTCATTTTGTTTGTTTCATTTTTTGTTTTATTTTTTCTTTGTTTTTATTTGTTTTCTTATTTTGTTTTTTGTTTTTTTGTTTTTGTTTTTGTTTTTGTTTTTGTTTATTTCGTATTTCTCTCTTCCAATGTATTTCTGTTGCTGACGTATGTATGTTGTGCCTGTCGTACCCAGTACTAGGGCATGACATTGCGTTGTCGAATGCATTACGATGCATTATCTCTGTGTCGTGGCTTGTGACCACAGAGCTGATCTTTCTAGGGTGAAGAATCAGTACGGACACTGGGTGTGCTGGATGTCGACGAGTAGAAGAACGGTTTAATGTGAAGAACACACACACACACACACACACACACACACACACTATCAATTATACGATACGTACTGCTACTACTTTTTTTTTTTTTCATCCTCCGGCGGATGGGGAAAAATAAAGCTTTACGAGCTCAACACACTTCCATTTAGTATGTACTACTGGTTCACATTCGGTGTTTGGTTGGTTTCACTGACGACAAGATATAACGTCATAATATAAGAATGCATAATACACTCTTTGGGTCATTAAACCTGGATTAATGCATGTGGGCTCCCCGGGTATTGTAACGAAGGTATACCCGTACCCTGGGTATTGTTTGTGTCAGTCCTACACAAGTCACAGAAGTTCCGGGTTAGGGTGTGGGGATCTTACAGAACTTACAATAATTCCAAGTACGGTACGGAAGTGTTACAGAACCCAAAGAAGTTCCGGGTATTATAAAAAATGAAAATACATTCCAGCTGTGAGATCGAAGATTCCGTCGAAGCTCATCTTTGCAAGCTGTGTGTGATACTCCGATCGCGCGCATTACGAGTTGTGTGTCCTCATTACGAATATAGGTCGGCGACTCTTCCGGGTATTGTGGCACGGGCGTACAGAACTAACATACGTTATAAAAATGATATACCCCTAACCCGGGTATTTGTGGCACTGGCGTGCAGAACTTCCAGAAGTTCCGGGTACGGGTATGAATGCTATACAGACCTTCCAGAAGTTCCGGTTACGGGTATGAATGACCTACAGAACTCACAGAAGCTCTTTGTAGGGTAATACCCATGGTAAATACCCCGGGTATGGTTTGTGCGTACCCTACAGAACCCAACCTTGAAAATTATGTAAATTACCTCGACACGCTTTCGATATCCGTTGAGTGTTATAAATAATCAGGGGGAACGACACTCCACGGGGGACAAGGAAGGATGTGTGTTTGTTGTTTGTTGTCGTCACGTCAAACCGTCCTTTCTACCCAACGACATCAATACACACAGTGTCCGTGCTGATTATTTTCCCTGGAGAAATACAATATATGTAGTCACAGACCGCAAGACAGATTTAACCGAACAAAATCGCAATTTATCAAGGTAAAGTACAAAGCAAGGGGAACGCCAGTGTACTGGATACTACGATACGGGAACAAAACAAGCCAGACGAGCCAAACCAGACCACAAAAAAACAAACAAAAAGAGGGAGGTTGTCATTGGGGCAACCTCATGTTTGGGGGTAACGGGTAGAATGATAGAACAGCAGAAGAACTGGAAAATCTCGGGGGTTCCAATGTAGGGTGCAGGATGTTGGGTACGGGGTATTATAGAGAAATTGAAAGTTCCGGAAAGCAGAAAAGAAAAGAAAAACTTGACGACTCCCTGACGTCCCTTGCCCTACTCTGCCCCGGTCCTTTTCTGTTCGTGCAGGGCCTCGCCCGTTGGCTACTTCTTCTTGACTATTCGCTCCACCGACAATCCCCCGCTTCACACCGCTCTACAGTTGCTTGTTGGTGTCAGACCTCTAGATCTTATTTTCTCATAATTATCTTTTCTCTGTTCTGGGTTGCTGTGCTGGAGGGTGAGCATCGTCAAAAGCAGCAGTCGTCGGGAGGAACGAGCAAAGATGGAGGGCCTCACCCCGACCCAACAACAACACGAGGAGCAGGACAACCTGGTGGGAGGCCCAGGCCCAACACAGAGATCGAGCTCCGGAGGCGGAACCACCGGGAGCGTGAAAGAGGGTACAGTGCACGGAAATACGCTCGCCACCGTAAGCGCGTCGTCCCGTAGAAGCGTGCAGTTCCCGGAGGTTGAATCACAGGCGCTTGACGGAGACCACAGACGGTCGGGTAGAGGGGGGCACGGGTCGCGTAGGAATAATCGCACATCGCCAGGCAGAAAAGGAAGGGGTTCAGTTAGGCATCACCGCGAGCAAACCAACTCCGCCCAACATGTCCCACTCCCACAACGTCTCCAAAATTTTCCGCGGCGCGGAACCTCGGGGCCCCCCATCGGCGGGTGGAAGGAGTTCGTATCAGCAGGAGGCAGGGGCGGGGCGGAATTACAGCCAGCTGGCGGTTTTTAAGGGGCCACCACAGGCGCCCTGGGGACCGGTAGGAACGCCGCAGCATCAGCAGCAAGGGTGGACACCGCAGCGGCAGTATGGCACGGCCGCATAACAGCAGCCGCAGCAAGGCGAGGCACCACGGCAACAAGGGGCGGCAATGGGGGGGAGGGGGGATACAGCAACAGCAGCAGCAGCAGCAGCGGGGTTGGTCATCGCAGCAGCTGAGCGAGGACGCATCACGGCAACAGCAGCAGCACGGGTGGCCAACGCTGCAGTCGCATAGCGGGGGCACGCCACAGCAGCCGCATCAAGGGTGGGGACCAGAACAAGGGGGGGGATACGTTGGGGAGGAGGTGCAGTAGGTGCAGTGAGCCCGCGACAGCAGCAGTCAAACTGGCAGCAGCGGCAACAGTCAATCAGTCAGCAGCAGCAGTTAGACAGGGGGGCCTTGGGGAATCAGCGCGTGGGAGTTAGAAGGGTCAGGACAGCGACAGCAGCAGATGGGAGCGCCCTTAGGGTAGTGAGGGCGGGGGGGGGGGGCGGGGGATGGGGGGGTGCCGCGGCTGCAACAGCAACGGTATCAGGAACTGGGCACGGGATGGGGAGACGGGAGCGGTATTTCATATAGCAACGGGCCGCTGTGTGGGGGGGCGAGGTGACCAGGTTTCGTCAGGGGCGCAGGGTGGGGGAGGGGCGGGGGGATGGGGGGGGTGTGGAGGGTGTGGGGGCGGCGGGGCGGGAATGATACTATAAGCCATCCCTGACGGAAACGTTGTGGAAGAAGGGCAACCGCACGGTGGTAGTCTGGGCGTCTCTACGCGGGGACGGGAAGGGACTACCGTTCGATTCGGTGGAGGCGATGAGCATGGTCGCGGGAGGTTTCATCATTGGGGGGGAGGGCGCCCAGCAGATTTGTCCGCAACGTCTCCCAGAGGGACCATTTTGGCTTCGGGGGTGGGACGGCGCAGGTATCCCTGGATCACTGGGTGGAGACCGTATTTCTGTTGCTAACACACGTCATGCGGTACGTGGTGGATGGAAACAAAGCCCTCGGGCAAGCATCGCCCCAACGGACGGACAAGCTGGTGGAGCGCTTTCGCGCCGTAGCGCAGGGGGTGAGGACTCTTCACGCGCAGAATACCCGGGTGGCCATATCAGAACCATTTAGGGCCAAATTCGTCCAATGTTTCAACAAAGATCTCCAGGAGTGGACGGAGGAAGGATTACCAGGAGTGGACGGAGGAAGAATCTCGGCAGGCGCATATACTGAAGCAGGAGGTCGGGACGTTCCCGGGTCCGAGCGACGTATACGCGATGCCAGTACCGCTTTTCACGCGAACCCATACGTGGGTTACAACAGCACCCATCTACCTGGCGGACGTAGGCTACGCAGAGGAGCCCACCGCCGGGGAGTACAGGAAGAGACGGGGGGGGGGGGCGGAGGGGAGGGGGCAAGCGAGACCGGGGCAGCGGGAGGGTGGAGGGGGGGGGGGGGGGGGGGGGCGAACAAGGAGCGGAGGGGGTTCGGGTGGGGGAGGGGGGGGGAGAGGAGGGGGAGGCGGAGGGGGGGTGGGGGGGTGGGGGGGGGGGGGGGGGGGGGGGGCGGGGAGGAGGAGCGAAGGGGGGGAAGGGAGGAAGAGCGGGGGAAGGGGCATATGACCGACCTTGCCGCGACTAGGAAAAACTCGGGGCATGCCTCCACGAGCCAAAGAAAGGGATGCCATGCAGATACAGGCACGAAGGTGGTTACAAAACCTCGAAGGGTGCGTTCCTGCTGAAGGAGGGGAGCGGGTCGGGAAAGCGAAACAGGAGAGAAGAAGAGGAAGAGACGGGGTATCAGAGGAGAAAGGGGGAGGGGGGAAGGGGGGAGGGGAGAGACGGACCGGAGAAGAAATGGGGGCACGGGCTCCGCGGCGCGGCGGGGCCAACCAGGCGAGCTGCCGACACCAGTTCTGAGACGACCACATCGAGGGCAGCGGCGGGGGGTTCGGGATGGGCACTGGGCCAAAGTGGGGAGCCGACGCCTCCAGGATCGGTGGTTGTGTCAGATACAGGTGCGATATGCGGTCGGCGCGCAGAATAGCAGAAGCATTGGCGGGTTGCACAAGGATTATTGGGAGGGTGTCTAGGGAGTTGACGAAGGCGATAAACTTGATGCGAGCTTCAGCCGCGACCGCAGGGGCAGTATTATCGCGGGTTTCTGGAAGGGGGGGGGGGGGGGGGGGAGGGGGCGGGACAGGTAGTGCGGTGGTTGGGGGGATCGTTGACGGCGCCCCATAGGGACCCAGAGCGCGTGCAAGCGTTCTTCGGGGACAGACACCAATTTCCAGGAGTAGATCACTTGAGGCACATAGCCCGCGTAGGGGTGGCGGGCGACGTGCGATCGGGTTGAAACCTGACGAAGGTGCTCACATACGGAAATAATTCAAGCGCACAGAAGGTTCACGTCGCAGTGTGGGAAAAGGCGGTTGCGGACGTTGCGAGTGGCCGTGCGATTGTTTTCCCGAAGGAACAGGCGGAGCAGGTAGAAGGATTGCGGGTGTCACCGGTCGGGGTGGCGGAAGAGCGGGAAACGACAAGAATCATCCATGACATGACTTTCGAGCACATAGACGGGAGTGGGGGTGAGGTCTGTAAATTCGACGACGGATTGGGATGAGATGCCGACGTGTGCGCTGGCGGGGGTGATGCATGAAGTGGTACATAGGGTTCTCGGGCTGAGGGTTAAGTTCGGGGATCGAGCGCGAGTTTTCATTCATAAAAAGGATGACAAGAATGCGTTCAAGCAGATTCCAGTGGATCCTGACGGGGCCAGGGTTTTCGGGTACTTGTTGGGAGAGTTCCTTTTCGTCGATTTGTGGTTGCAGTTTGGGTGGAGGGGCAGTCCGGGGTGGTGGGGGGTGATTTCGGCTGCGATGCAGCATGCGCAACGTAATATCACGAGAGCTTCGGCGTTGTTCTCGCCGGCCGGGGACCGCGCGGTGGAGCACGCGACGGTGGCGCAGAAAACAGGGCGTTGAGTAGTCAGTTGGCCGGCAGAGTGTGTCGTGAGAGCGGCGGAGGGGGGGGGGGCAGACGACCCGGCCTTTGTGGCTTTCTTTATGGACGATGCAATATCGGTAGGAGTTCAGTAGGATGCGGAGGGGGCGCGGTGTTTGGATTTGTCACGATCCTTAGCTTTCATCCATTACCAGGCTATCGGCGAGAGATCCGAGGGGGGGGAGCCACTGTTATCGCGTAAAAATGTGACGGGCTGGGTGACGCAACAGGAGGTTTTGGCGGTACGATATCGACGCAGGGAGTATGACCATTGCCCTTCCGACAGGAAAAGTAGACGACTTGCGCGCACGAGTAACAGAGTGGACGGCGGAGCGGCAGTCGGCAACGGTGCGGGAGGTGTTAGTGTTAGCGGGGAAGTTGCACCACGCTTCCTTTGTGATCCGGCCCGGACGGTACTTCGTCCGTAGGCTCCTGCAGCTTTCTAATCTGCATCTTAGTGGGGCGGAGCGAGCCGGAAGGGGGGGGGGGCGTGGGGCGAGTACAGAAAGCGGGCGGAAGCGAAGCGGGTTTTACGGCTGTCGCGTGAATTCATGGCTAACGTGGGGTGGTGGAAATAATTTTTTGGGAGGGGGGGGGGGGGTACGGGGGGAAGAAGGATAACAGCACCGTTCTTTAGCTTCGTTAAGCAGCGGCCGAGTAGGACGTGGTTTTCGGATGCATCCTTGGCAGCAATAGGGGGATTATGTATGGAAACGGGGGTGTACTGGAGGTTCGACCTGCCGGAAGAGGTGCAGAAACGAACGGTAAAGGCAGGGCGGGCCGTAGCCAATCTGATTTCCATCAACCTGCTCGAGGTAATGGCAATGGTGATGACGGCGTACGTCATGATCGACAGGAAGGGAGAGAGACCGCGTAGAAGAGGGGAAGCAGTTCTGATGAGGGCGGATAATGCAGCAGCGGTGACCTGGGTGAGGAGGTGTCGCGGCGGAGGGAAGAAGCAAGCGAGGGTAGGGACGTTGATGAGGATAATAAGAGCTGTGGAAGCAAGGGGAGGGTGGTGTTTTCAGGCAAGGCATGTGCCGGGGGTGGATAATAAGTTGGCAGACGGTCTGACCAGGTGGCAAGAGGGCCAGATTCCCGAGTAACTGAATGCAGAATGTCCTGGAATCGCTTGGCAGGTGCAGGAGTTGGGAACGGGGGGGCAGCTCATGTGTTCGGAGATATTGCGAGAGGGTACGCATTTGGAAGAGTTGCAGCTTCGACTCGAAGGACTTACGAGGCGAATCGGGGGACGTGGGTTAGCTGGCGGTCTTTAATAGGGAAGGGGTGCTGGCTGCGGAAAGACATGGGGGAGGTGGGGCTGGTAGGGGAATTGGTCGAGTTCATGGGATACTGATGCGCAGGGAAAGGGAACAAGAAGTCGACCATAGTAGGCAAGTTGGTGGCGATCAATTTCTACCATGAGCAGTTCTTGGGGCTATCAGTGCCCATGAGTAACCCGTTGATCAGATCTGTCAGGCAAGGTATCAAGAGGGCGCACGTAGGGATGGGCAGTCAACAGAAAGTGAGAAGGCCGTTGACGTGGGGGATGCTGACGGAGATGCAGGAGAGCGTTCAGGCATGGGGGCTAGGAGGGAGGGTGTTATGGATTGGTTTGGCGCTAACGTATTTTTTTTATGTTGCGAGCGTGGGAATTATTTGCCAACGGGAAACGGGTGTTCCACAATGTATACTGTTTGAGGAGGGGGGATGTGGCGTTCTTCAAGGATAACGAGCAGTTGATAGGGAGCAGAATACACGAAGCAAAAAAAGTGGAGGTGAGGTTCAAGGGATCGAAGGGGGACCAAGGGAGAAAGGGGGCGGTACTGGTGAGAACAAGGACAGGGCGGGGGAACGAAGGAGAAGGAGGGGCGGTGGGTCTATTAGTGGAGCCGTTTAGTTTATACGGTAACGGGGATTTAACGGAAGAAGCGCCGTTAATGTCATTTAGGGGAAAGGATGGTTGGGAGGTTTGGTCTAGGGGACGGGCAACCCAGTGCTTGAGGGATGGCATAGCAAGCGTAGGGGAGAGGTGGAGAGAGGAAGGGAGAGGAGCGGGGGCGAGACTGATTCCAGAAGAATTCGCGTTGCATTCGGGGAGGATAAGCGGAGCGACAAGACTGGCCGCGAGAGGGGTACCGGAGACCAAAATAAAGAAAGAAGGAAGGTGGTCGACATACTCGTTCATGGTGTACGTTGGGGCAAATATGGAGTACCCGGTTTGGGTGTCAGAGGTGTTGGAGCACGGGGCATGGGAGTTTGAGAGACAACCGGGACAAGGGACTAGATTGGGCGGAATAGGATAAGTCTCCTCTGCCCGGCAATGTAACGACCGCTTGGGGAACTGCTATCGGAACCCAAACGGTCAGGACATAACCGGACGGAGGGTGGGGAGAATCGCGGTCTCGGGTGGGGAGGCGTCTCATCAGCGGAAGCTGACCGGTAGGTAGGTCGACCGCGTTTCGATGTGTGGTTGGGAGAGGCGTAAGCAAGAGAGGAAAGGGAGGGAGCTCCCTCCCGCTATTTCATGTAGAGGTAGGGGAGGCGTATGCATCCGGGGGGGGGGGGGCAGGACGCTCTTTCCCCCCCACCACCATTTCGGCTTCTTCAATTAACATAAAGCATATTTCGCGGAAGTAAAACCCAAAGAGGAAGGTTGTCGTTTGGGCAACCTGGTGTTTGGGGGTAACGGGTAGAAATATAGAACAGCAGAAGAACGGGAAATCTCGGGGTTTCCAAATGCAGGGTGCAGGATTTTGGGTAGGGGGTATCATAGAAAAAATGAAGGTTCCGGATGATTGTGAGAAAGTCAGATCGAGAGGTCAGATACCAACGAGCGACTGTAGAGCGGTGTGAGGTGGGAGATCGTCGGTGCAGCGAATAGTAAAAAAATAAGTAGCTATCGGGCGAGGCCCGGCATGAGCTGAAGAGGACCGGGGCAGAAGACAAGGGACGTAAGGGAGTCGTCAAGTTGGTTCTTTTCCCGCCCACCCTGCCGCAAAAATTCCACGGCGGATGGGCAAACGGAAGGGAAGAGGACACAGTGGTCGATTAGTGATGGCATAATCCCGATCGCACAGGCCGTTTGAAACGGAACCATTGCAAATTTATCGTTTGGCCTTCGTGTTGGGTTCCCGATCGCACGGGCCGTTTGAAACGGAACCACCCGAAGGCGCGCGCAGGTGTTGGTCGATTAGTGATGGCATAGTCTAATCCCGATCGCACGGGCCATTAGAAACGGAAATCATCACACTCGATAATCGTTTAGAAATCGTGGTGGGTCCCCGATATGAACGGGCTGTTAGAAACAGGACTATCCGAAAGCACAAACACATAGTAGTCGGTCAGTGGTGGCATAATCCCGATATGAGCGAGCCGTTAGAAACGGAAATCACCACACCCATAATCGTTTGGCAGTCGAGTTGGGTCCCCGACAGGCGCGGGTCGATAGTAACGGAAAAACCAACCGAAAGCACGCGCAAGGTAGTGGTCGATTAGCGGTGATTTTCCCGGGCGCACGGGCCGTTAGAAACGGAATCACGGTATCATTGGTCGTTTAGCATTATTGGTGGGGGGTCCCTGATATGACCGGGCCGTTAGAAACGGAAAACCCACACGAAAGCACACACAAGTACTCACAGTGGTCGGTCGAGTAGGTCCCCGATCGCACGGGCCGTTAAAAACGGAACTACTTGGCTGTTTTAGCAATTTCGGGGTCCGGAATGAACGGGCCTCCGATTTGCACACGAAAAACCTAAGAAGGGGGAGGCGTCTCACTAGCGGAAGCCGACCGGTAGGTAGGTCGACCGCATTTCGTCGTGTGGGTGGGGAAGGCGTAAGCAAGAGGGGAAAGGGAGGTAGCGGCCCCTCCTCCCCGTCATCCCTCCCGCTATTTTATATAGAGGTCCGGGAGGCGTCCGCATCCGGGGGGGGGCGGAGGCAGGACAGCCATTTCCCCCCCACCACTAATTCGGCTTCTTCAACTAATATTATAAAAATTAAAATACACTCCAGCTGTGAGATCGAAGATTTCGTCGAAACTCATCTTTGCAAGCTGTGTGTGATACTCCGATCGCGCGCATTACGAGTTGTGTGTCCTCATTAAGGATATAGGTCGGCGACTCCCCTTACAACTACAGTGTAGCTATCAGGGTCAACAGGATGATTTTAGTCAGTCTGTGCGCGGAAACTATAAAACCCGTTTCTGAGGGGGACAAAATCTGACAGCTGTGAAGGGAAAGGGGGGCCTGGTTTTGATCAAAAGCGAGCGGGTTTGGAGGGGGGCGGGGGGGGGGGGGGGGGGAAGGGGCAATTTGTGCATGTAAGCTATAAATTCTTTCGAGGGGATAAATCTGACGGTTTTGGCACCAGTATATTATTGGGGGCGGGGGGGGTGGGGGGGGGCAGCTCAATATGTGCCTGGAAGCTATACATTCTTTTGAGGGGATAAATGTGACATTTTTGGAAATAATACATCAGTTTATCATGTATATCCTGGGGTAATTCGTACAATCAGTGAGTAAAGAGAGGGTGGAGCGTTCGTGGGGGTGGGGTTGGGATGGGTTGGGGGGGGGGGGGAGGGTGGGGGGTGGGGGCGGGGAGGGGTGGGGGCGGGGGGGGGGGGGGGGGGGGGGGGACGGCTTTAGGTGAGGGGTTTGTTATACGTGTGGTGCTAGGTCTAGGCGAAGGTGCGGGTGATGGGGAAGAAGGGGGCGTTCGAGGCGGGGGGGGGGGGCGAAACACATCGGCATGGATGGCTCTCGAAAGATAATGAGGTGATATCCTGTGCGTGAAGTGTTTATTAATGTGGCGGATTTCGATATTTGGTGGGGCGTTTGAGTAAGGGAAAGCAAGAGGGGGGGGGGGGGGGGGGGGGGGGATTTTTAGGAGGTGTAGGTTACAAATAAAATTCAAATACACTTCGGCTGTGAGATCAATGATATGTAGCAGTTTGTTATACGTGTGGTGCTAGGTCTAGGCGATCGTGTAGGTGGTCGGGAAAGAGGGGGCGTTGGAGCGGGGGGGGGGGGGGGGGGGAGGGGGAGGGGGGGGGGGAGAGGGGGGGGGGGGAGGGGGGGTGGGGTGGGGGGGGGGAAACACAGCGGCATAGATGGCTCTCGAAAGATAATGAGGTGATATCTTGTGCGTGAAGTGTTTATTAATGTGGCGGATTTCGATATTTGGTGGGGCGTCTGAGTAAGGGAGAGCAAGAGGGGGGGGGGGGATTTTTAGGAGGTTTAGGTCACAAATAATATTCAAATACACTTCGGCTGTGAGATCAATGATATGTAGCAGCTTGTTATACGCATGGTGCTAGGTCTAGGCGATCGTGTAGGTGGTCGGAAAAGAGGGGGCGTTGGAAGGGGGGGGGGGGGGGGGGTTGGGGGGGAAAAAATATAAAGCACCTTTCTTCGTGGAAGTAAAACCCAAAGACGTTCCGTATGCTACGATATATCGAAATTCGATACTATTTATTGTGGTTATCGAGAAAATCCGCCGGAGGATGAAAAAAAAAAAAAAAAAAATCGATGAGATACCCAACACAAATTAACCCCTCTACAACTTGAAGCATGTTTTGGGGACAAAATTACTCGGATATAGTATAGGGAGGGGTTCGGGGGCTCTAAAGGGGTTAACGCGCTTGGCGCGGAGAAAACGTACGTATGGTGAAAGCTTAAATCATGAACATACGTATACGTATGAATATTTTCAAAATTAAAATCGAAACCAGCGTGGGCCCACGGAGACACCAGTTAACCCCGTGTTCCGGTGGTACAATACGCCCGTGGTTACCACTCCACCCCATCATTTCGACAAGCCACGAACGAACCAAACCACGTAACTGCTGGCGATACCAGGTATTCCACAACGCACACCAAGGCCCAAAGCCCCGGCACTCTCCCCTGTCCTCGGGAAAAAAAAACTTATTTCGCACTTTTTCCAGGACGGTCGCGCGGCGGCAGTTGACAGCAAGAAGATCAGATAGCCATATATCCTACCTGTGAGCGACGGTGTGCATGGCACTGACATCTGTATGTGTAATGCCTGTCCATCGTAGTAGTAGCAGTATTAAGAGTAGCAGCAGGTGCAGACAGAAAACGACGCCGATACTCCGACCCTTTTTAATAGCATTAGCAGGAGCAATCCTGGTGTCACAGGAGGAGTCTTGTTTCGCGACCTCGAGAGAATTGACCCCCCATCTGGAGCTTAACGTCGCCGAGCGGGTGAATGTCTACATCTACGATGACCCGGTGTTCGACAATGCGGCACTCATTGAGTGCTATCGCGATCACTTCGGGGGGGTGGCTCCTTGGCAAGACGAGCGCACCGACATGGCCCAAGACATGGGAGAGATCTGGCTACACCAGTCACTGCTTTCGCACCCTTGGCGCGTCTTGGACCCCGAGGACGCGGACGTTTTTTTTGTGCCACTCTACGCCGTGCTTGACTACAAGGTTATAAGAGCGCGAAAGAGTTGCGGTGGACTTGAGCGAAAGGAGAGGGTGACCAGGTCGATCAACCACCTCATCAAGAACAGCCCCTACTTCAACAGGTTCGGTGGGGCGGATCACATCGTGGTGTGCGCGTGGTGGAACTGCGGCCGGCTAGCGCTCAACCCGCAACATCGAATGCTATTGCGTCGCACAGTGGTGGGTATCAATGAGAAACTTGATATGTGGTCGCTGTGGGGATGCGGCGGGCGAATGGTGACCGTGCCGTACACGGCGAGCAGCGTCCTGTCAACCCCCGAGCTCATTGGAGGATTAAGTTGGGAGGAGAAGGACATCCCTTTCTCTTTCGTGGGTACGGCGCGCAGGAGACCCGAAAGGGAAAACTTGGAGGTGAGCGATAAACGCGATATTCTTCGTAATACTATTATAACGTTACAGGTACCACGGCAGCCTAATGAAAATTGGAAAATTGAGATAAGTCCTGACAAAAAGAGCAACTTTTTCCCATGATCATACTATCAACATTTTCCCATACTATTTTGAGGCATATAGCCGGTCGCCTCAGTGTATTTACCCGAAGTACATATCAGCACTCCAGAGAAGTACGAGTAGGCGTGTTACTCTGTGCTCACGACTACCGTGCTGTTCGTACGGTGCAGGCAGCACTCCATACAGCAACCGCTGCAGTCAGTAGGCGCGAGTTGGTTAGCTGTGGGAACAGGGCAACTATGCTGTAGTTGAGTGGGATTCTCGCGGTCATGTTGTGTTAGTTGCATATTGATTATTTTGACTTGAGCGCCTCCTTCGTCTCGTGCGTGTTAGGTTGGAAAAGAAAGGTTCCGAAATAAACAAGTTGCAGTAAAATATAAATCACTGTTATTTCTGGGTTTCGAAATATTAGTCGAGGCCAGAAATCAGCGGATCTGGTGATTTCTGAGCCCAGAAATAACAGCTCTTCCAACCTCTCAGAACTGGGATTATTATTTGACTATTGGATACTACCTTCGTACCAAGAATCACATGTCACCACACTGCCGATACCGTACCTGGTATAATACCTGTCTGCTGTACACGTCACCATCACCCACAACAAAGAATCACAAACACACGTACGACAGCGTACCGGCTTGTTGTGTGCGAGACAGAGATTCGTCTCACACAAACGCGACAGCAGCAGCACCCCCACCACCATCGAAACCACTACAGGCACACTACACCAACACCACACCAGCACCACACCAGCACCACAGCTGCAGGGACAGCAGCAGAGGCGGTGGTGACCTAACGTCGCCAGCGACAGTGTACGTGCCAGATCTCAAAAATACAGGCAAACGGTCAAACAGTAATAAATTTATAAAATAGATGTGATGTTTTACCTAGCTCAAAATTCCCCACCTAAAGTATAAATACCAACACTTACCATTATAGTGGACAAAAAATAGGACACCTCCCAATAAAAACTCATTCATATAGTCTAGTACATTACGTGGACCAACAGCGCAGCTTGCAAAGATGAGTCATTATTGACCTGAAATTCGTTAAACTCACGGCTGACGTCCTTGAAAGTTAGTTATAAAACAAGACCTACCAATTAAACATACAACCACTTTCCAAAAATCAGACGCCATAGTCTAATGGACGCCTCTTATTTCTGATGCAGTTATTTCTGGAGCCTCAAAACTACAAAAATAATCGCAAGAAATAATAATGGCTCAAAATGTTTTCATATTAGTAGGCCGACAAGTAATCGATTCAATTGCTGTTTCCGCTTTGTTCCCACATCTCGCTGTGGTCATGTCGAGATCCTCTAAAGAGACGCCTTGCCCTGCAACTGGTATTATTATAATTGATATCACGTCATTATCTTTGTAGCCATCCATGACGTAGATTTCATTAATCCCCCCGCCCCCCCTCCAACGCCCCCTCCTTCCCCACACTCCGCACGATCGCCTAGACCCAGCACCGCGCGTATAGCAAGCCCATGCACATTATAAAAATAAAAATACCCTTCAGCTGTGAGATCGAATATTTTGTCGAAACTCATCTTTGCAAGCTGTGTGTGATACTCCGATCGCGCGTATTACGGGTTGTGTGTCCTCATTAAGGATATAGGTCGGTGACTCCCCTTGAAAATGTAAGAATGTCGGAACAGTCTGGAGTTTGGCGGAACGAAGAGGAAATATCGGAGAACCGGGTAGCATAGGGGGGGGGGGTGGTTCCAGGGGAAGGAATAGCGGAAAATAGGAGGACCTCAGCAGCAACAACGTAGCACACCAGCATGATTATTACGCGCGATCGGAGGATCACACATATTTTTTTTTTTTTTTTTTTTTTATCCTCCGGCGGATGGGGAAAAATAAAGTTTTAGCTCACCACACTTCCGCGTAATTTCATACGCGTCGTGTGTCGATTTAACTCAGTTGCTTTCGCAGCCCAACGCTCACACAATGTTGCGAACATCAGTGTCGACCAAATCCGTGATTTTTATATTATTATGAAAAATAAAAATACACTCCAGCTGTGAGTTTTTTTTTTTTTCCCGATCGGCAGATGGGGAAAAATAAAGCTTTAGCTCACCACACTTCCACGTATTTTCATACGCGTCGTGTGTCGATTTAACTCAGTTGCTTTCGCAGCCCAACGCTAGCTGGCGCACCCTTCGGGTCCCATGGTAGGTACAAGTATAGCGTAAGCTGTCCCTATCAGTGGTATTCGTTACAACCCCGGCAGCGCAAGCTGCCGTTGCAAACGGATGCGTGTGTATGTCGACCCGGCCTGTCCCCTGAGGGTCAGAGTGAGATCGAAGAGTTCGTCGAAACTCATCTTTGCAAGCTGTGTGTGATACTCCGATCGCGCGTATTACGAGTTGTGTGTCCTCATTAAGGATATAGGTCGGCGACTCCCCTTGCAACTACA
Organism: Undaria pinnatifida; assembly: GCA_012845835.1. NCBI lineage: Eukaryota > Phaeophyceae > Laminariales > Alariaceae > Undaria > Undaria pinnatifida. The sequence continues at coordinate 9,808,122 of JABAKD010000019.1, forward strand.
GTGTAGCTATCAGGGTCAACAGGGTGATTTTAGTCAGTCTGTGCGCGGAAACTATAAAACCCGTTTCTGAGGGGGACAAAATCTGACAGCTGTGGAGGGAAATGTATCCTTTTATCAAGTGAATCCTGTAAGTCGAATAACCGGTGAGGGGGGGGGGGGGCTTTTGAAGGACATGGGGGCCTGGTTTTGATCAAAAGCGAGCGGGGTTGGAGGGGGGAGGGGGGGGCGGACGGGCGGGCAAGTTGTGCGTGTAAACTATACATCCTTTCAAGGGGATAAATCTGACGGTTTTGGGAAAAAGAAGAAAAAAAATGCACCAGTTTATCATGGGGGGGGGTTGGGGCGGGGGTGGGGCGTGTGGGGCAGCTCAATCTGTTCGTGGAAACTATACATTATTTTGAGGGGATAAATGCGACGGTTTTGGAAATAATGCATCAGTTTATCTGTATATCCTGGGGTAAGCCGTACAATCAGTGAGTAGAGAGTGGGCGGAGTGCATTACATGTGATCTAAACCTCTTGAAAACCCTCCTCCCCCCTCGCCCCCCCCCCCCCCCCCTCTTTTTTTTTTTTTTCTTCTTTCCTCGCTTTCTCTCGCTCAAACGCCCCACCTACTACGCATCGAAACCCGCCAGAGTAATAAACACTTCCACGCCCTGGATATCGCCTGGTTATCGTTTCAGAGCCGTCCATGCCGCTGCTGCAATTCCCACCCACCCCCGCCCCGAATGCCCCCTCCTTCCCCACCACCCGCACCATCGCCTAGACCTAGCACCACGCGTACAGCAAACCCCTACATCTATGCGACCTAAAGCCCCCCCCTTCGCCCCCGGTCCCCCCCGCCACATTCCCCCCCCCCTCCCCCCAAAAAATATTTATAGTTTCCACGCAAAATTGACCTGCCCCACCCGTCCCCTCCCCCCCCTCCCCCCCTTTTGATCAAAATCAGGCCCCAACGTCCTTAAAAACTCCGCCCTTCCCTCACCGGGTATCCGACTTACAGGATTCACTTGATAGACTGATTATTAGATGCAATTCCTTCCACAGCTGTCAGATTTTGTCCCCCTCAGAAACAGGTTTTATATTTTTCGCGCACAGACTGCCTAACATCACCCTGTTGACCCTGATAGCTACACTGCTGTAGTTGCAAGGGGAGTCGCCGACCTATATCCTTAATGAGGACACACAACCCGTAATACGCGCCATCCGAGTATCACACACAGCTTGCAAAGATGAGTTTCGACAAAATATTCGATCTCACAGCTGGATTGTATTTTATTTTTGTAATAACATTACTAAGAATTGCTTGGACGTGCCAAGACGCGAGATGTAGCGAGTATGACGTGCCTTTCCCTGAAAAACGGATTCAAGACATATTTTAAGACACCTGTTAGATGATTGGGCCTGAGGCACGTACATACCGAGGTGGGGAGGGGGGAGGAGGGCCCGCTATGTGATCTCGGATCTGAGTTCCTACTGAGAGTTTGTTGTTGTTGTTGTTGTTGTTGTTGTTGTTGTTGTTGTTGTTGTTGTTGTTGTTGTTGTTGTTGTTGTCGTTGTTGTTGTTGTTGTTGTTGTTGTTTTCGTTTTTGTTTGTTGTTGTTGTTGTTGTTGTCTCACATTAACTCTGGCTCTGGAATCTGTGGTCGCACAAAGGTGCTAGAGCCGTGCGTGTACTTCGTACCGGCAGATCCGAAAAAAACAACTAGGCCAGTAAATACTACGTACGTTTTTCGGGCCTCCGAGTGTTTTTCTTTATCAACGATCCCCGGATTTTCGCTGACGGCGTTTCATTTCAAATCTTCTTTGGGGATAAATCATAACCCGCGCACTCTCCCCAAGCCCACACAACCAAACTTCTCGCCACAGCCTCACCAGCACACGTGCACCATCCAAGCACACCTACCCAGCACAGCTCAAGAAGTCACGAAAACCTCCCGTTTTTTTTTCATTTTGTTTTATCCTTCGATGGATGGGGGAAAATATCACCACACTTCCACGTATTTTCATACGCGTCGTGTGTCGATTTAATAACTCAGTTGCTTTCGCAACTCAACGCTAGCTGGCGCACCCTTCGGATCCCACTGTAGTGATAGCGTGAGCTGACCCTATCAGTGGTCCTCGTTACAACCCCGGCAGCGCAAGCTATAGTTGTAGACGGATGTGTGTGTATGTCGACCCGGCCTGTTCCCTGAGGGTCAGGTTCGGTGGAGATAGCCACCCGGAATGTCTTCTTTCCGGGTGGTGTATGAGACTTGCGTAAGCTCACCCACTAACAAAAAACCCGGCCATGGGAGAATCAGATGGCCTTCCGCCGGACTTGGTCCAGGTACGGTCCACCCTACCTCCCGCTTTTCGATGAATGAAAGTACGAATCATGGAACGTTTCCGTGCGGATCCATCATATAGCCTACTACTGCTGTACGAGTATGTATTTGTTGTCTTCACACTAAAACCGTTCTTTCTACCCAACGACATGATCATCAATCAGTAGTAGCAGACTCAGTCTTCATCCTATTAGTCTAGTCTATAGTCTTGGTCTAAAGATACAAATTATTTATTATGTGGTTAAAGCCTGTATTAGGGTAAACCAGATGAACAATCGCTTTTAATCAAGGTAAAACAAGGGAAAGGCTCGCCAACCGGGTACAAGCAAGAACACCACAAAACTAACCAGATCGAAAAAAACTGGAAGAAAAGGATGACAAAAAATGATCGAGACTCCTGGAGGATGTGATGCGAGAAGATAGGGACAGCTTACGCTATACCTACCATGGGACCCGAAGGGTGCGCCAGCTAGCGTTGGGCTGCGAAAGCAACTGAGTTAAATCGACACAAGACGCGTATGAAAATACGTGGAAGTGTGGTGAGCTAAAGCTTTATTTTTCCCCATCCGCCGGAGGTAAAAAAAAAAAAAAAGATAAAGATAAAAACAAAAAGATGCGAGAAGATCATCATGTATGTGTCTCGTCAAACCACAACAACACAAAAGAGAGCATTAGACCCAACAGCGCACACAATTATTAGTATACCATTCATTCTCATTACAAGTACAAATAGCAGGTTGCAAATATGAGTAATGACCTGAAATTCGTCGAACTCACGGCTGAAGAGTTGAATTTTTTCTACAAAATACTACCTGGTAGATAAACACCAGGATGATACTGGTATTGGTTGCGTTTTATACGTACGAGATACAGTGCTGGGGATCCCTCTATAGTGCGGGTATGTGCCAGGCGATTTCACCCGCAATATAGCGGGCACCCGCACTATATAAATAAACGCCTAAATAGTGCGTATACCCGCACTATTGGGGTTCTCAGGACCCCCAATAGTGCGGGTATGCGCACTATTCGCGATATCACCAGGATAAAACGTCGGACGTCGGCAGCAACGACGGTCATGAAGATGGCACTGCAGTGAATGCAACCAGCCAGAGGTTGAACAGATATCAGTGCCGCCACGCGGACTGAAGCCCGAGGCCCGCTTAATAGTACGAAGAGAACATGCAGGTTGGTGCAAATACAGCAATACAGCTGTGCAGTACAGGTGTACTGCGCAGCGGTGAAAACCAAATCCTGGACAGCCGATAGGATATGTGGTCCACGACATGTTATGCAATAAACGCTGAGTGTCCCAACAGGTGTGGTTGTTGTTTTATTACTTTTTTTTTTTTTTTTTAGATCCTCCTGGGGATCCGGGTAAAAAAAGCTTAAGCTCCATACACTTTCGTTTGTGTACCAGTTTTTGTCCATCTGCAGAACGCAGACTTTGTGTCAACTTCCCCCCTCCGGTTTAGTCGACACTATGAACTTGCCGGCCTTCTTTGGCTGATCCCTATACGGTTCAACCTAGAAGGTGAGATAGCCACCCAGGAATCGACAGCTCTTTTTGCTCTGTCTTTACCCTGGGTAGTGCGGGATTTGCCTGCGCCTGTTCATTTTTGACTCCTTCGACGGTGGGTCTCCACCTGCCGTTAGAGAAAGGCGCACCCGCTAAACGAACCCGTTTGCCAAACCAGGGTCACACTCAGGCTGTGTCTTACCTCTCCATCTCAGCTTCCCCAAGACTTTGGGGTCGTGTTGTCCTTACACGATTATACCCCTGCCCTACTAATTATAGCGTCGGCTATTCGAGCGAAGCGAGTTTCTAATCTACGCCTACCTGGGCCTCGCAATATAGGCTCCCATGAAAAAAAAATAGTTTGCGTGCGTACCTTCGACTAAACTTGATTTTAGTTTGGGATCATTTGATTTTAGACTGCAGGTGCAGGCAGATTACCACGGAGCAACAAAACTACAAGAATAAATTTATACAATAGATATGATAGATTACTTCAAAATTCCCCACCTAAATAAGTAAAAATAATAACCAATCAGTGTAGCGGAAAAAAACATTTGTATATAAAAGAAAAGGACCCCTCCCAAAATAAATTTTCACCCACATAGCATAGTACAAGTACCAACAAGCAGATTCAAAATATGAGTACTGACTTGAAATTCGTCGAACTCACACCTGACGTCCTGAAAATATATACTCCGGAGTACATGTATTTAAATATTAGAATGACAGCGTATCAATTTGGAACCGTGGGTTGGAGTCCCACAGAGTTTTTTTTTCTTTTTGGGGTGGGAGTAGGTGACTTTAATTCTCGAATGCTGTATTAAGAGCATTATATAGATAACTAATAATATTCTGTATTCGTACTCTTCACGATATTAACGCCGGGAGGAGAAAAAACAAAATATACCGCCTACCATACATATGATAAAGCAGTATAGTGGAAACTACAGTAATATATTTATAAAATAGATGTGATGTTTTACCTAGCTCAAAATTCCCGACTAAATACCAACACTTACCATTATAGTGGACAAAAAATAGGACATCTAAGGGTTGATACTCAAGAACACCGCAGGGAGGTGCGAATCTCCAACGCTGTGTGTACAAGCGTTCCTCTTAGGCAACGGCCGCAGAATGTGGGCGGTGTTGACGATCACCGGACGAATAGAGGTGCTCGGTGAAGAGACAGAATCTCAGGTTGAGATGGGGACAGAAAGAAGTGTGAGAGGCGTGCGAGGGTGCGCCCTCGCGCTCCTCTCGGACGAAAGCAACGGGCATCGAGCCGAGGAAGCGTCTGGGAAGACGTCTTGAGGTTCCTCGGGATGTTGTGCCCTTCCTTGTGGCTCGGAGCGTTGGCGATAACGACATCGCTCCGAGAGACGATATTTCTAGGAGAACGTGCGCAACGTTCCCGAAGGTTCTAGAATATGTGTTCAGACGCAAGTAGGCAGGTTGGGTTCTGAGCATTGTGACCCACGGTACCCCCCAGTTTTGATGGTGTTAGAGCGCTCACTCCATCAAAATTACAGAGCAATGGGAACACAGGCTCTGGTAATCCAACCTTCCTAAGACACTATTTCGAAGAGTCTCCTCAAAATCTTCGAAAGTATGTACGACGTAGTACCGAAAAGGTTCCGGAAATACTTGTAGTAAACCAGAGTATTGTTCAAGATCGAATAACGGAGGAGAAATGACAATTGTGCTTAGCCAAACACAGCATTGCTGCGGCCTGCAGGACAAGTGGCTAGCACGGAAAATTTACGCAAAGCGCATTGAAAGCGTCGCGCGAAAGACGTTTTGACGGATCCTGAGTGTGCTATGCAACATTGTCGCATCATGGCCAGATAAAATTGATGCGATCGGAAGCACTGACGAACGAAAATTCATGGCGAAAAGCAAAGCAGCCATATGAGTAGGCCGATGCTAGGTGACGGCATGTATGTAGCCAGAAGTCAGACCGAAGTTTGTTGCCTTTCTGGAGGTTGAAATGGAACTAAACCTCGCAGAGAAATGCACCCTGCAACAAACATGCGTCTCTATTCAATCACCCGGGCTCTTAAAAGCATTCCGGTGGAAAGAGACTGGGCGTGTGATGCCCGTGGAGCCAGTAGACAAGAAATGGTGTTTGCTCGTTTATCATGAATTTCCTCTCGACTAGCTCGGATCTTGTTCGACCTCCTTGTGGCTGAAAGCCACTCCGGAAAAAACACGGGTAGTCGACCAATCATCTGGGTCTCGTCGAGACGAAGTGCCGACAGGCGACGTAAACGATGCGACACAAAGACGACTAATAGGCTATTTCATTCGGATTTCTGGCAAAGCAAAGCTCCATGTTGCTTAGAGTACACAAATTGATACCGGTTCCAAAGGTCGTGCGAGGACACAAGGGCGCGTAACGACGCGGGGAGTCAACTAGCGTACGACAGACGCTATTGTACCTCACTAAGAAGTCAATAGAAAAAACATACATGATCAAAAGTCATGCTTCAAAAACAAGATAACCACGGGCACGCGTGCGCGGTACTTCGCACGGAAGACAAAGGGGAAAAAAAATCAAAGGAAGCCATGAAGGGCTGCCGGCTACAGGAAATACTAAAACACGTGGGCGCCGGGCATCGGCTGTTGCAAAACCGACGCGATCAAATCACAAAGGAAAATAGATATATATATATATATGACAACGCGCGTATACACGCCCTACGTGTTATCTTCGTCACGATCCGATCTAGAATAGGTTCGCTTCTTCTTCCCGGGCGGGTCGAAAGCCGAAGGATTTTGTGACACAGAATTACAGCACGGTAAGATTCGGTCATCTCCTTGCATTGAGGAAGAGTGCTGTAGTGACGCCATACACCACAGTGTGGTGGTTGACCTTTAAGTTTGAGGTGGTATTGGAAATTCTCCACCGACGCTGCACCTACCCCCCGCTTATGACCATCGATTGCTCCGATGACATACGGGCCGATAGTGACTGTGTGCACTGAGCCATCAAGATCAGGGACGGGTAGGGCGGTTCCGAGGAACATGTCATCGAGTGCCTCAAAGTCAGGGGCAGGTGATGACTTGGGTTTGACGAATTGTTTTATCCGACCTAAGTGGACCGTAACTTCGGCCGGTTCGTCCGGTTTTGACACACGATAAATAACAGGGGAGAGCTGAGCTCTGACGGTATACGGGCCATGCCAAGGGCTAACGAGCTTGGGGTTTTGTCCGTCAGTTTCGTGGTACGGGCGATGCAGTAATACTTTGTCGCCTACTTTAAAACTGGGGAAAGACAATGTTTGTTTTTCGACGGCTTGCTTGTCCGCTCGTTCTTGTAGATTGCGACGGGCTAACTCGTACGCGAGCTGCAAGTTTTCTACTGTGCGACGTGAATAGTCGAGTTTATTTTGTGGTGAATCAGTAGAAGGAACTCCGAGAATGAGTTCGACGGGGAGGGTAGCCGTACACCCAAATACAAGATAGTGGGGAGTCTCCTCCAAAGGTTTGGAGCATGCCGTGTTGTGCGCAAGCTGGACAAACGGTAGTAGTTCCGCCCAATTATCGCAAGCCAAGTTACTGTACATGGCAAGCATATTATGAACGGTGCTGTGGACACGCTCGAGAACAGAGTTCCCTTGCGGACGATAAGCGGCGGTACGTGTTTTTTCTTGTACCCAAAGACAGACTGCAATACTTTCACGAGTTGGTCTTGAAATTCCTTCCCTTGATCGGAATGCAGGGTTTCTGGTGGGCCGGGCACCGAAAAGACGCGGTCAATAAGATGACGAACCACCACCGCAGCTTCCTTAGACTTTATAGATATCAGAATGAGGAAACGCGTGAGGTGATCGATGACAGACAGGAAAAATCGATTACCTTCCGACTTAGATTTGTATTCGACGCAGATCCACCGCAACAACTTGAAACGGTCTGGTGACCGGTCGGTGCCCGGTAGGCAGCGTAGGTGATCGGTGAGACGTTTTGCGGCGTTGGCAAGGAAGACAGCTTTCAACATGTTCGGCAACGTCAGAGTGCATCGTGGGCCACCAATAACGGTCCTGAACTTTGTCGAAGGTACCTTTAAAGGCTAGGTGACCACTTGACGAGGGTAGGTCATGGCAAGCGTTGATTACAAGTGTTCTCAACGATTTCGGCACCACTAGCTGGTCACGAAAGGTGTCCCGCCTACGTAGGCGGGCAGGGACGTAAGACCGGCAAAGCAAACCTTCGTGGATGAAGAATTTACTCATGCTGGACTTTGATTGCTGGTGTGGGACGCGAGCCTTGGTAGGATTGGCTAGGTAGTCAAAGTACTGACGAAATTATTTCCTCTGGTGAGCAAGCAACTTCGCAGCATCGACGACGGGGAAGACAAATATGGCACTAGCAAACAATTCGCGATCGCTTTCGACGGGTACTATCTCGTCTAAGTTGCCAGCGGACAGTTCGTATTCACGAGGGTTGGGGGAATGAAAAGGATGATCATCGGGGACGTTACGACAGATAGCTGCAAGTTGTGGTTGGGATGGAAGTGGTTTTCCATCCACCTCGCTAAAAATACGCGACAGCGTATCCGGTACAACGTTAAGTTTTTCCCGGAACGTGTTTGACGGTGAAATCTTAATTTTGAAGACAAATTGCCCAACGGGTGAGCATATTGGACGTGTCTTGCATGTGGTACAAGTACGTGAGGGCTTGGTGGTCGGTACAACACGTAAAGTGTCGGCCCCATAGGTACGGACGCCAATGGGGCAGAGCCCATACGACAGCAAGGCATTCTTTCATCGTAGGGCTATAGTGGCTTTGACTACGAGAAAAACGCTTGCTATACTACGCGACAATATCCAGCTCTTTGCCGTCGGTGCTGCCCTTGGACGGTTGGGCTAGGAAATCACCTACACCTTGCTCGGAAGCGTCGGTGTGAACAACGAAATCTCTCGGAAAATCGGGAAAGTGTAGGACAGGGGCTTCGGATAAAGCATCTTTGAGTTTCTGGAATGCGGCATCTCGTGCCGGACCCCAGGCCTTTTTAAAACTTGTGCGTTTGACCAAGCTCTTTCGAGTCAGTTCTACAAGCGGTGCCGTAAGGTCAGAATAATCTTTGACAAGCCGACGGACGAAATTTGCCATACACAGAACAGAACGTAAGTCTTTAATGGATTTTGGCGTGAGCAGGTCGTGAATCGCATTGATGCGGTCGGTACTGACGGAAATACCTTTCGCGGAAATGACATGACCGAGATAGTCGACTTCTTTCTGCCCAAATTGAATTTTGGACGGTTTGAGTGTCAAGCCTGCCACATGCAACGCTGCAAACATATTCTTCAGAGAGACGAGGTAGCTTTCGAACGTGTGATTGATACAAATCAAATCGTCCATGTACGAAAGGATACCGGAGTCAGGGCCAACGTGGTCTAGAGCTAAAGACATGACGTGTTGAAACAGCCATGGTGTATTCGCTACTCCAAAAGGCATGCGCTTAAAACAGTACTTGCCTCTCGGTGTCACGAAGGCGGTGCGGTTGACGTGCCCCTCGGTCACGGGTAGCTGCCAGAACGCGCTGAGGATGTCGGCGACTGAAATGTAGAGGGCGTCTCTGACGGTATCCAGGCAGGACTCGAGGTTAGGCATGGGCCAGCTCTTGCGGATGATGTAGTGGTTGAGGGTATGGCGGTAATCAACATAGAAACGGGGGCTGCCGTTGCTCTTGGCGACGATCGTACAAGGGTTATCCCACGGACGTGGCCGTTCCTCAATTATTCCCCATTCCAACATCTCGTTGACACATTTGTCAATTACTTCAGAGGTGCGGGGGTAGGGACGGTATGGGGGACGATCGACAGGACGGGTGCCTTCCGGCACGGGGAACGTCGCTTCGGCGATTGTACAACGTCCTAATTCAGACATTGACAGAGAGAAAACGGGACGATATTTAGCGCATAAGTCAAGGACAGCATCCTTCTGCTCCTCGGTAAACGTGGAACTGGCGAATGCTTTAGACATAGGACCTTCAAGGTCAGACCTGGCGCGGCAAACATCCTCGTCAGAGACGGGGGTGTTCGCGACGGCGTTGATATTTAATTGATCAGGGGTGACTACAGACGCTGTGTACAAATTGCCAAGATGCAAGCGTGGTAAAAGGCAGACACCATCGCCAGATGGGGTACATATTTGTACGACAACAGAGCCATCAGAAGCACTCCACGTAGCAAACGTACGGGCGACGAGAATGTTTTTGAAATGTTCAAGTGTTGCGTCATCGGAAAAATCTTTCTCGGTTACAATGCGAGGTTCGACAACAACAGTGCAGTCTTCTGGCCGTAGACAATCAGTGTAAGCAACAGCAAGGCTTTCCCATTCCGGTTTGAGGTTGACTCTCTCACACAGACAGACAGGAATGGCATCAGCATCGTGATGTACAGCGGCCACCGACATGTGTTGAGTGTGGTTCGACGGAGAAGGATTGTTGCCACTGAACGACGAGACGGAGTCACGAATGCGATGAACAGCTGGTATCGTTGAACCAGTAGACGAAAATGAGAAAGTTTGATATTTCCAATCTACGCGCGCTCCGAAGTCGGACATGACACTATTATCGACGAGCATAAGGTCGGGGCCCAAATAGGGAACTACTAGCGCAGTCACCGTGCGGGTGAGCTCGCTGAGGGTTAAAGGAAAATCAATAACCGGACGACATTGATTGGCTCACCATTTGCGACGCAGAGCGCAACAGCGGCTGGGGGGACGGGATTAAGAGGAGTACCTCGCAGGGTGGGATGAGACCGTACCCACGCGAGAGAAACAACCGGCACATCGGTAGCCGTGTCCACCGTGATGTTATTCACGGGGACGTCGTCGACAGAGCCGGCGATGCGGACTCGTCGAGACGAGAAAGACAAAGAAAAGTCGATGGTTTTGTGCGCCAGCCTTGAGCTGTACCACACGCGGTCTGAATCATGTTTTCTTTCGGGGAAACTTTTCCCTTTCACATTCCGAGAACGTACACCAAAGCGCGCAGGCGCTGTACATCTACTTGGACGCATAAATTGACTCGCACTCGGGGACGCGAATACAGTAACTGGGGAATCAGGGACACCATCATCACAACTCAAGCTTCGCTTGCGCGATGAACGCTGACTCTTAACCTCCTCTACTTCAGCCTTTGCGGGAGGGACGACACGTGATTCAGACACACTTGCCACACGAAACAGCTTAATTGCTGCACCGTGAGGACGGGCATGGTACCTAGGCACGACATAACTACGATGACGGACGGGGACACGGGGGACGACAAACTCAAAGCAAAAGCGGTTACCGATGACGTGGAGAGTTTCCTCTTCACGCCTTCCCTGGCTACACCAGAAGACGACCCTGTTTCAGGCGCTACAACAGCAGGGCACCCCTAGTTGTCGTCGTCGTCGTCTGGGGCGGGGGCTTTCTTGGAGCGCTTACCTCCGCCATTGCCACCGCCGCCGCCCTTGTTGCGCTTGCTGGTTGCGCGCGCCCTGCGTGCGTCACGCTCCTCGCGTTGCCGCGTCCAGCACTCCTCGAGCCAGTGGCCCACCTTGCTCTTGCACGTCGGGTGCGTGCACTTGGGACGCTCCTTGTCCGTCCTGGCTCCTTTGGGAAACTTGTCTCCCATGAGGGACTTGCCCTTGACAGACTTGCCTTTGGGCCCACTCGAGCCAGCCCCTCCAGAGCCAGAACCTCCGGAGCTGGATCCTGCTTTGCCGGACGCAGCCCGCAGCGAGATTGCAGCGTACTGCTGGGCGATAGCGGTGCGGTTCGGGACGGTAGTAAAGGACGTGGCACTGACGTGAGCATTGATGCGACTGGTGTTAGAGCCAGTGAGGTTCGCGGCCTCAAGGCGACGGAGCTGAGCAACGGCTTCAGACATTGTTTTGGGGTGTTGTTCTTGACTAGCAAGAAGCCTGATCCCCGGTACTACACCGTTGCGGAATAGTACGACGGACAGAGCAGCGTACGGGAAACGCCCCGGGGTTACACGCTGGACGCACGCTTCAAAACGAGTACTTGTTCAATCCGATTGATAGCGGAGGGCATACGACGCGACGGTTTCACCAGGGTCCATTTTGAACTCGGCGAGACGAGGGGCAGAGTCCTCTACGGAGTTAAAAAGCATGAGACAGTCGAGCAGTGCAGGTTTCAGCTCTGACCAGTTCTTTGGCGCAGTGTGCGAACCCGGTGCGTGAGTGATTTCTGTGGATACAGCAGGGTTGTGCCAATTGAGACTGCCGTCCATTATGTGCTGGTACAACGTGAGAACTGGTCCATCACAGATTAGTGATATGTGCTCGAATGCAACCTCGTCGGAGAGTTTGACTAACTCAGCATCAGACACACCAGTAGATATTCCTGCTTTGACGCGAAAACTGCAGACGAGACGGTACTGCTGTATAACCGAAATGACATCGACGTCAGCGGAGCCGATAGACGCGGAGCCTGCTTGACGTCCTGTGACGTGATAAATACACGCTTAGACTTGGGCGACAAAACTTCAGCGAATGTCTGCGCAAGAGACGGGACGGAGATCCCCAGCTCCTGTACAGAAGCGGCAGGAGACGACGACTTAGATTCAAAGCTAGCCAAGCTTACCAGACGGCTCATCAATTCAATCGTTTGTGGAGACAGCTCCGCAATGTCGCCAGAGTCTAGCTTGGCGATATCCTTGTTGACGATGGACTGGAGCAGGTTGACTGTGGAGTCTATGTTCGACGGACCAGAAAGAAGCGGAGTGATGTTGGTCTGGTGGAAGCCGGAAGCACCTACAGCGTTGTCACTATCCACGTCCATGGCGCTCGCGGGGGAACATCCGTCCGCGGTAGCCTCGGCGGGAGCGCCGTCGCTGGTTGCGGCAGCGCCGTCGCCATCAGGCTTCGCGGCGTTTGCGGGGTTGTCACCAGCGGCGCCGTTGGTGGTGACCACAACAGCCCCGTCGGCGGGGGGAGCGGGCTGTTGATCCCGGTTGTCCACGTTTTCTCCGTAGCTATCGGACATGGCTGAGATGAACTCGAGAAAGGTTCAATCCAAAAGACTGCCGTCTGAACGCCAATAAGGGTTGATACTCAAGAACACCGCAGGGAGGTGCGAATCTCCAACGCTGTGTGTACAAGCGTTCCTCTTAGGCAACGGTCGCAGAATGTGGGCGGTGTTGACGATCACCGGACGAATAGAGGTGCTCGGTAAAGAGACAATCACAGCTTGAGATGGGGACAGAAGGAAGTGTGAGAGGCCTGCGAGGGCGCGCCCTCGCACTCCTCTCGGACGAAAGCAACGGGCAACGAGCTGGGGGAGCGTCTGGGAAGACGTCTTGAGGTTCCTCGGGATGTTGTACCGACCCAGGCTACGGTAGGGGGGTCCCCTTTTGGGTCTTTTATTTCAGTGGCAGGGGTCACTCGCGCGAGTAACCCCTTTGTTCCTATGCGATCTTACGTATTCTCCAAGTTTTACATCGACGAAAACAACCCGCAATGCAAAGGTGATCTAAGCTGCGCCAAAACAAGTGCCTAAATCATTTTCATCCGTGGGGTACAGAGTCACTCGTGCGAGTGGCTCAAACACACCAGTGAAAACGGGGGTACCCAGCCTTGGTCTACCCTTCCTTGTGGCTCTGAGCGTTGGCGATAACGACATCGCTCCGAGAGACGTTATTTCTAGGAGAACGTGCGGAACGTTCCCGAAGGTTCTAGAATATGTGTTCAGACGCAAGTAGGCAGGTTGGGTTCAGAGCATTGTGACCCACACATCTCCCAATAAAAATCACCCATATAGTATATTACGAGTACCAACAACGCAGCTTGCAAATATGAGTATTGACCTGAAATTCGTCGAACTCATGGCTGACGTCCTTGAAAATTGGTTATAAAACAAACACACACAGCAGACCACACGGGCAGAAAACAGCAGCACACACCGCTCATACAGCCGGCACACAGCGCTCACACAGCGGGCAGCACAAAGACAACGGGCGCAGCGGGCGACAGCGCTCACACAGGGGGCAGCACACAGACAACGGGCGTAGTGGCCAATAGTTTGCACGTGCGTGTCTTCGATCGACACACACAGAAGACCACACGGGCAAAAACAGCAGCACACACCGCTCACACAGCCGGCACACAGCGCTCACACAGCGGGGAGCAGACAGACAACGGGCGCAGCGGGCGACAATAGTGGCCAGCGGAGAGCGGGCATGGAGAGTGTGTGCCTGCTAGGGGTGTGTCCGCTGAGTTTATCTACTGCTGTCTCGTGATGAGAGTAAGTCATCATGGAGAGACGTCCGTTGGGGGCGATTGACCTAAACTCGGTCCGTGCGCCAACGCCAGAAGGGCGACAGCAGACACTATGGCCCGTGAACGCACACGTCTGACGACAGTTACATCTATCAGCTGTCGCTCGTTTTAGCGACAGCAATTGTATCTTTCGAAGCGAGTTTCTAATTTACACCTGGGCCTCGCAACATAGGCTCCCATGAAAAAAAAATAGTTTGCGTGCGTGTCTTCGACTAAACTTGATTTTAGTTTGGAATCATTTGATTTTAGACTGCCAGTGGAGGCAGACTACCACGGAGCAAAAAGGCACTTTCGAGCAGACCACACCACGGAGCAACAAAACACAACAAAACACACACATCAGACCACACGGGCAAAAACAGCAGCACACACCGCTCACACAGCCGGCACACAGCGCTCACACAGCGGGAAGCAGGCAGACAACGGGCGCAGCGGGCGGCAATAGTTGCCAGCGGAGAGCGTGCATGGAGAGTGTGTGGCCGCTAGGGGTGTGTCCGCTGAGTTTATCAACTGCTGTCTCGTGGTGAGAGTAGGTCATCATGGAGAGACGTCCGTTAGGGGCGATTGGCCTAAACTCGGTCCGTGCGCCAACGCCAGAAGGGCGACAGCAGACACGGCGGAGGGTCTTGAGAGGGACCTCTACCTAGCTAAGGGAGCCAAGGTCATGCTCACGAAGAACCTGTACCAACTAGTTGGACTCGTAAACGGCATTCGAGGCCAAGTCGTCGAGTTGGTGTTTGCAGACGACGCGCCCCCGCCGAACCTCCCCTTTTACGTTGTCGTCAAGTTCAGAGGGTACTCAGGGGGGGAATGGTCGTCTCAGGAGAGATATAGAGGGTGTGTGCCGATTTCTCCCGTAGACACTACTTGGCAGGACGGGGGAACGCAGGTCAGGACGCAACTGCCGTTGAGGCTCTGCTGGGCCAAACGTCACATCGGCTCTATTCCACCTGTGGTGCCCCTCGCAATCACACGAACCAATGGCCCGTGGACGCACACATCTGACGACAGGTACATCTATCAGCTGTCGTTCGTTTTAGCGACAGCTTTTGTATCTTATAATTTTATATACACTCCAGCTGTGGGATCGAAGATCTTGTCGAAACTGAACTTTGCAAGCTGTGTGTGATGCTCCGATCGCGCGTATTGCTGGGTGTGTGTCCATAGATCGGCGACTCTCCTTGGAACTACAGTGTAGCTTGTACCAGGGTCAACAGGGTGATGTTGGTCAGTCTGTGCGCGGAAACTATAAAACCCGTTTTTGAGGGGGACAAAACCTAACAGCTGTGGAAGGGAATTCATCAGTTTTTCAAGTGTATCCTGTAAGTCGTGTAACCGGTGAGAGGGAAGGGCAGAGTTTTCAAGGGCGTGGTGGCCTGGGTTTGATAAAAAGGGGGGCGGCATGGGGGGAGGGGGGGAGGGACAGGTGCGGCAGCTCAATTTGTGCGTGGAAACTATAAGTCCTTCTTGCGGGGGAGGGGGGGGGGGCGGTGTATGTGGGGTGGGGGGGAAGGGCTTTAGGTCGCATTTCATTATGCATCGAAGGTTCCGTGGACATTGGAAACACCTTCTGTTTTTTTATCTTCCGGCGCATGGGGAAAAACACCAAGGAAGCGTATTTCCTCACCTGCCTGGAACCCAAAATTTTCCGGGAAACAGCCTTTTTCAGCTTTTCCTAATAATTTCCCCTATTTCCTCTCATTCCAAGAAAAAAAAGCGTCATTTTTGGGGGGGACAAAAATTATCATCCCCGGGTGGTCCACGCACTACATTCTTTCAGGCCTCTGTGGGTGGTCATTTTGAATCATTTTCACTCACACAGTAGTAGTGGCAGGGAAATGCGAGTTGCTGAGTTATGTTCATCGGTTTCCGTTGATATGTCATCTGTTCATGCCCTCGTTGGTTTTGTCCTGCAGCCGTCCATCGAATATTAAAAAACCATTACTACTCTGTAGTGCTGATAGCGATCTCTGATGTACGAGTATACTTTATTTTGCGAGGGAAATCAGCAATACAAGGATACAAAGGCACGAGGGGGACAAGTTGCAAACCGTCAGTGTTTTAAAAGGAACGCTTGATGCACCCGCGCTCAATTACGTTATTTCGTTAGGCATGTGCTACTTCGTTTGGCAGAGGTTGGGTGGCGATCATGCAGACGGCAGGTACGAGATACCGTACGGAATAGGTTGTCAGTGTGGCCCACCGCAATTTTAACATATTTGCACACATATATATGGTGTTACAGAGTATGCCCGGTCCGGCTACACCGGAAGGCGCGGGCAAAAGTCCCCTACATACAGAAAAGTTCAATTGGAAAAGTCCGACTTTGTTTCTTTAAAGTGGACGTGAGGTACCTTGAAGTGGACCGTACCGTGTTTAGGGACCCAAAGGGCCTTGAAATGGGTTAAAACGACGGCATGTTGAAGAGGGAAACACAGGATGGGACAAACGTGGTTCCTCCGCTGGTTGTAGATACATTAGGGGTGCCACCCGCCGGGTACCCGCCACGAACGGGTACCCGCCAAATTCTTGAGGTCAAGGTGCCGAACCTACGGCATGTTGAAGAGGGAAACACAGGATGGCACATTAGTCGGGCTCGGACTCGCGACCGGGTAACCTGGATTTTCAGGGGACCGGAACCGGGTCCACCGGGTACCCGGGGACCGGGGAGAACTACGAGCATCAAGCGGTACCAGTCTTTTGCATTCTGATGCAGGATCCTCCCGCAGTTTTAGATTGAATGAGCATTGCTATTGGAAGTTCTTCTTCGTCGGGGGGTCGACCCTGAACAAGCTGTCATGTTGTAACCCGATATATCCCAAAAGAAGACGTAAGCATGCGTGCAAAGTGCTTTGGTTCAAGCTTTGTGCTTGTTGGGCTGGATCGTTTCTTTCGTGTGCTAAAGGTGCCTTTAAGCATTGTCAGGCATGTTGACCACGGGGACGCGTTGCTAAACGGGTACGCGGGTTCTCGGGTACCCGGTTCAAACGAGTACTCAGTTTAAACGAGTACCTGGGTGCCTGGGTACCCGACCCGAGATACTCATGATCATGGCTAGCCGTCGTAGCTTCATGAGTAGTAGTAGTAGCTGGTAGGTATTGTGCAAGTATTGCCCTGGATCGTTAGCTGCGTGTTTGAAGGGTTTCTTGTTGTCAGATATGCTGACCACGGGGACCCGTTGATAAACGGGTATCCCACGTTGCTAAACGGGTACGCGGGTACTTGGCCCGAAAAAACCCGGCGGGTTTTGGGTCGTACCCGAACTCTGTGACGGGTAGGACCCGTCCGGGTTCCCCGGTCCGACACGAACAGGTGGCACCTCTAAGACACATACTTCCTCTGTCCCATAAGTCTACGTGGTTGTGGGCGTTTCATGGTTTGGGTACAACGCGGTCGAAACTATACTAACTGTAGTTTGGTTAATTGGAAAGCCAATAGGCAGAGGAAGCTGATGAGAAAAATCAAATAAAAACGGACTCTTGGTCTTCACAACTAAATTCACGTAAAAAAAATCACCCATTTTCGCACTTTTTTCAATATTTTTTTTCAAGAATTATTACGAGTTTTGTTTCAGAATTCGTGATATCCGCCCCAAACCTAACCCAAACACATCACAACAGAATGGGATTGCCGCCAAGTACCCCCCCTACAACTCGCCGAAAGGGCGACGAACTCTACCGTTTGGCCGCCGTTAACCGTTATGCAATTGCGGTGGAGAACCCCAGCGAGGACGATTATTAATACCTGGTAGCTATTTTGTTGAACACTTCTGTTGTCACTAGGAAAAGCACGAAATACGGCCTATTTTGAGCCGACTGATTTTTTTGCGGTCGTTCGGCCACATGGTTCAACAGCGAGCTGTAATATATATGAATGTGTATAGATTTATCTAAAAAAACGCCGAAGCAGTCGAGAAAAGCGTCGAAAATTAGATCCGACACCGTTCAGGACCCGCACAAACACAACCGCTTATACCTTTGGGTCAGAGGAAGCATATGTTCTTGCTCTCGCATTATCTTGCATGATCAAGTCCGTGGTCACAACACAGGTTCTCAATCACTTTTTTTTTTCATCCCATTTACTATCCTCGCACTACTCTCGCCCTCCATCCCAGCAGTAACTCAGATCCGGGGTCACATAGCGGGCCCTACTCCCCCCTCCCCACTACGGCACGTGTCTTCTTTTTTGTCGCGGGAAGAGTGCAGCATTTTCTGCCCTCGTCGACTCACGTCGAATTGCACCTACCCACGGTGCTAGGCGCTCTCAGCAGTTGATCTTGTTTTTTTTTTTTTTTTGCGTTTTTGCAAATACAGTCGAAATATCACACGGTGGGAATCGAACTCAAGGACCAACGCTAGCAGTTATTCGACGGTAACCACAAGACCACCGGGGCGACCGGCTCTCACTTTGTTTTTTTGTTTTCCATCCCATTTATTGTCCTCGCACTACTCTCGCCCTCCCTCCCAGTAGTAACTCAGATCCGGGATCGCCTAGTAGGCCCCCCTCCCTCTTCCCCACCACGGTACGTGCCTTCATTTTTTATCGCGAGAAGAACTCCCAGCATCTTCTTCCCTCGTCGGCTGTCGTCAAATTGTGCGTACCCACGCTGCTAGGCACTCTCAGCAGTTGTTGATCCTTTATTTTGCATTTATTTTTGCAAATAAAGTCAAAATCTCACCACGGTAGAAATCAAACGAATGGACCAACGCTGCTAGACGTATTCGAGGACAACCACTAGACCATCGGGGCGACCGGCGTACACTCTGGAGTGGGAAAATACTTGAGGGAAAAACGTAATCAAGCCAAAAAGTGGTACACACTCATATCATAGCTGAAGCAATTCATGTATCCGCAAAATATTATAAAATTAAAATACACTCCAGCTGTGAGATCGAATATTTTGTCGAAACTCATCTTTGCAAGCTGTGTGTGATACTCCGATCGCGCGTATTACGGGTTGTGTGTCCTCATTAAGGATATAGGTCGGCGACTCCCCTTGCAACTACAGTGTAGCTATCAGAGTCAACAGGGTGATGTTAGGCAGTCTGTGCGCGGAAACTATAAAACCCGTTTCTGAGGGGGGGGGGAAATCTGACAGCTATGGCCGGAACTGCATCAGTTTATCAAGTGTATACTGTAAGTCGAATAACCGGTGAGGGGTGGGCGGAGTTTTTAAGGACCTTGGGGCCTGATTTTGATCAAAAGGGGGGCAGGAGGGGGGGAGGGGGGGGGACGGGACGGGTAGGGCAGGTCAGTTTGTGCGTGGAAACTATGAATCCTTTTTGTGGGGGAGGGGGGGGGAAATGTGCCGGAGGGGGGGTGGGGGGCGGGGGGGGAGGGCTTTAGGTCGCATAGATGTAGGAGTTTGCTATACGCGTGGTGCTAGGTCTAGGCGATTGTGGGGGTGGTGGGGAAGGAGGAGGAGTTGGGGGCGGGGGTGGGTGGGAATTGCAGCAGCGGCATGGACGGCTCTAAAACGATAACGAGGCGATATCCAGGGAGTGGATGTGTTTATTACTCTGGTGGATTTCGATATTAGGTGGAGCGTTTAAGCAAGAGAAAGCGAGGAGAAAATCATTAGAAAAAAAAAAGGTTGGGAGGGGAGGGGGGGGGGGAAGGGTTTTCAAGAGGTTTAGGTCACAGATAATACTAAAATACACTCCAGCTATGAGATCAAGGATTTGGTCCACACTGATCTTCCAAATATATAGTCAAATATAATCGGAAGTTATAGCCTGCGTGCCAGGCCCATACTGGTGCATACCTGGTACATCTCAAGACTCACACATCTGAAAAACAACAACACCGCACGCCACCCAGGGAACCAAACTACATGTCCGAGGAGAACAAAAGAGAACTAATGGTAAGGGAACAAGAAAAGAAAGAACGAGATAAATAGAAAACGAACCAAGAAAATGCTTCGTACCAGGCATGTAATAAGTTGCATGGACTCGCCAGACTCGCCAGCACAGAACGGTAACAAGGTAAGGCCAGCTACCCATCTCTAAGCAAATAAACCAACAAGAGAATATGCGTCTGGTCTACGCCAGCAGAAACGGAATGAGACTACCACGTGCCTGGTATATATTACACGTAGAAGTACCTATCAATACGCATGCGTACGGCAGACTCAAGTCAGTTGGGGATATAAAGTTTTAGAAAAAAAAACAAAGCAAAAAGGAGAGGAAAATAAACGAAAAGAGAAGAGGAAGCAAGAAGAGGACAGGAACTAGCACCATACTAGCAGATCCTAGGAACTGGCTAAATACGTCATTGATTGGCCACATAAATAGCGGGTACATGAAGGGCGTAAAGGGCACTGGGGGAAGTACACAACAAGGAGAAGAAGTCCGGGCGGCCTCACGCTAGCTTCTTACGGCCATTGGAAGGTGAAGACGATGATGACCAGACCCGAACTTCTTCAATTTCTTGGACAGGACGCCCCCCCTTCATCCCCCCCCCCCCCCCCCCCCCCCCCCCCCCCTCTCCCTTCCTCCCCCATCACATCCCCCCTCCCCCCCCTCCCCCCCCCCCTCCCCCTCCCCTCCTCCTCCCCATCTGTCCCCTCCCGGCAGTCATGTCATTTCCGCATCAATGAGTCTGCCCCCTCCTCGAACCGTCGGAACCATCTACCGGCCTTCTGTATGCAGCCTTTGGCCACCCTTCGAACTTTATTCCAAAGTCCGAGATATCCTCCTTCAGATGAGCCATCCTGTCCTTCTCTTGCCCTCCTGAATAGCCCTTACCCCCAACCATCTCCCCAAACGTCACCCTCTGTGGCAGACGCTCCTCCCCCATACGTACCACGAATCCCGCCGACAGTATCCTCTGTTCCGCACTATCGCCTCTATGCTCTCGGAAGCTGTCTTGTCAAGCGCGTCGGCGTACGAGAGGGTGTGGTCGTCGCGCTTCCGTTTCCGCCAGCCGACGCATCGGAGGAGCATGGAGTGGTGAACCTGTTGTCATAGATTTATGTTTCGCTGTGTGTTTGTTCTTCACATCACACTTTGTGTCTCCGCGCTTCTACACCCAGTCTAGACTCAGCACAACCAGTGTCCATGCTGATGCCTCCTCGAGAAACGAGCTCCGTGGTCACAAACTACGAGAAAAAGCTACAGGTTGCTCAAATACGGCGCGGTGATGCGGTCACGCAATGCCGACCGCAATGAACACGCGTGCGAAAACAGATGCAAGCCGGCACACCAGACTATTTGCAAAAAAAAAGGAACGTTGTAAAGAAGAATGAAGGGAAAAAAAAGAATAAAAAAAAACGGAGACAAGGAGGGCAACAGGACGGCACTCGTGAGAAAACGAAAAAAAAGGCGCAACAACAGCCAGCCAGCCAGCAACTACGAGCAACAAAGCAGATTGTGTAAAGTCGGCACTTGGCACGAGTTTTCTTCGCGGCGTTTCCCGAACCACGCACTAGAGAGCGGCACTACTATTATTAGACTGCGTAGACTATTACAGCAGTAGAGAAAACTCTCTGGTAGGAGAGTGATCGCTATCATCCCGTTGAGCGGCCTGTTTTTACCCGCACCTCTCTTTTATCCTCGCGTGTTCTTTTGTGTGATGCTCTGCTGCGTGACCGGATGGTTGGCCAGTTGGCTGGTTGGTTGGTTGGTTTGTTGGTTGGTTGATCGCGTCGACGCTTTAACGATGCCCGGTGCTCAGGTGGTGAAGCACATGTCGCCGAATAGCCTTATCGAACTGGGGGATAACGGCAAAGTCTGGGGCGAGGGTCCATCGGTCTTCGCCGACAACATGGCTCGCAGCAGGTGACGGCCAAGGCCTTGGTATTACGTACTAGATTTATTTATATGTTGTAGTATAACCTCGTGCTTAGTTAGGGTGCTACGTACGTACCGTCGTCATGGTCACCTCAACAACCTATGCCCGATTCAATAACCGTAGCTGAGCGCGCATACATTAAGCTAGCATTCCTTTAAAACGCTAGGTCTGTGTGCTGGATTGCATAGTTTCCCCCTCGTGTTCATTGCAGGTAGTGTGTCATTGGATGACTGAACCACCTTGAATCAATGCTACGAAAGGGAGGGGGGTGTCCCTTTCGAAGGTCATTTCTTTGCAGTGGCCCAGAGTCACTCGCGCTAGTGACATGCCCCCTGTCCCTTTGCGGTCTTGAGCTTGGGTGCTATTTTAATCTGGCGACGTTAACCCGAAATGCAATAGTGAGCCACGAGCTGCGCCAAGAATATCGCGTAAAAGTCGTTTCGTCAGTGAGGTACAGAGTCACTCGTGCCCTGCTGGCTCGTGCACTACAAGTACTGCCTTAGACCCAGTAGTGAACAACGGGGGTAGCTCACTACCGTAGCCTTGGTCCTTGGTGCATTTGCATCGCGTACTTGTCTCGTAGCTTGTGACTTAAAACTCGCCGCTTTAGGAGGCATCGACACGACACTTGCTGCGCTGGATGCAGTTGGGTGGAAACATCAGTTTAATGTGAAAAACACACACCCGTTTGATATTAGTTGTATTAACTAGTATAGACTAGACTATGGCTATCCTACTTATCGCATTTGGCGTTCAATTTGCAACAGTCAAAATATTTAGAGTAGCATATGGCAGTCACTATTCGGGACGCTTCCCACACAGGTCACTATAAAGCAGTAGCTGTCATGTTGGGAAGTGCTTTGTCGAATGTTTTATGTATCATACGGTTATATTCGACCATCATACCCTATCCCTGGTTAAATATGGGGGGGGGAGGGGGGGGGGGGTTAAAAACGGGGTGGGGCAAACAATGTCTTAACCCGACGTGTGCTCCGTCCCGGCATAGTCTACTAGGGATGCGAGAGGCTATGGATATACGACTACGGCCACGCACAAACCCAGTACACTCCCCGCCGCCCCCACCATCACTTACTAGCATTGCGCGTGCAGTAAGCCCCTATATTGATCTATATGACACGTCCCCCCTTCACCCGCCCCCCTCCCCTCACCGGACATACGACTGCATACATACATAATATACTGGTTCGTTCGACAGCCGTCAGATTTTGTCCCCATGAAAAAAAACACAGTTCGCAGTTTCGATGCACAGATTGATTACCGTCACCCTGTTGACCCTGGTACAAGCTACACCAGTACTGCTGCAGTTCCAAGGGGAGTCGCCGACCTATATCCTTAATGAGGACACACACCCAGTAATACGCGCGATCGGAGTAT
Organism: Undaria pinnatifida; assembly: GCA_012845835.1. Lineage (NCBI taxonomy): Eukaryota > Phaeophyceae > Laminariales > Alariaceae > Undaria > Undaria pinnatifida. The sequence continues at coordinate 9,831,442 of JABAKD010000019.1, forward strand.
CACACACAACTTGCAAAGGAGTCATCCCACGGTACAATAGGGGTGAATGCAGCATCAGAAAGTCCTTGAGCTCCTCACATGAGGAACTCAATATCTCACCCGAACAATGACTTCGAAGGCATTCGTTCGCGAAACTCGACCAAGATTCTATGCTTTAGTCCAAAATATTAATGTACTCGTGAAAATGCTTCTTTCACCGGCAGTTCTTCACATGAGAAACTCAGTCGCCCAGGGACTTTTTGGCGCAATCATACAACTGCAACCCTTACCGTGGGATGACTCAAAGATGAGTTTTTGGACGAAATCTTCAGTCTCTCTGTTTTTTCTCTGAAATGAGTATAACAATATAGCACAAGGTTCCTCTTGAGGATGGGGCTTTCCGTGCACCTGTTCGTCTCAGCGAGGCGAAGCACAACCCCTCGACAAAAGAGCCTGTTTAGCGACGTTGAATGCTCAGAGCACCGCCACAGAACTCGGCTGGGATCCAGACATGCATCGTTGAATGTACCAACGGTCCCGTTGCTTGACCCGCAACGAAGAGTCCGAGAGATTAACTTCCGCCGCCGGAGAACGGCATGTATGTGCCAACAACAACAAAAAAGAACTGCTTACCTGGTAATTCAAAAAGACATGCTTAACCCCATTTTCAGTGCTGAGTATAAGCCACGCGCGTGAGTGGCCGTGCACTTCCCTCTCAAACGGACGGAAGCATGTTTATCATTGTTGTGGTGTAGGCTAGGCTACGGAACAATGCAGTGAAGGTGGTGCAGCGAATATCGAGAATCACAAAAAAACTTATATTACGATTATGATTGCAAAGAAACTGAGTGGCACCATCACTGTGAATAGCGCGAGCCAGCCGTGAAAATGAGGTAGGTCTCTATGATGGCGTTTGTCTGGCGAAGGCCACGAAAAAGACTCAGCTATGTTTTTTTCTAAAATGGCTCTTCGCTTTAGGAACTCCGTGCCTCACCCCGAACCCCTCGAATGATGAAAAAAACGGCATTAATAGGCCCCCCCGATGAACAAAACCCCTGTGCACTACTACACAGTAGGCGCACATGCCCAACGAATAACAGTACTAACACTACTGTAGTACAGTAGGATATGTAGGTGACACAAACAAACGGGCTTCAAAATGCATCAATTGGGTACAACATTACAGTACAGTAGGTTCAAAAACTTGTGGACCCCGTCATTCAGAAACCAGAGCGTTGGCAACAACGTTGGCCCGAAACAGTGCTATCTGTACTGTGTGAGGTACGCGCCCGTGTCGAAAGGGTGTGTGCTGCAGCATGCAGAGACACGCAGACATGCGTGATTGGCATGTCAATGGGGGCGGCGGGGGGGGGGTCGAACGCAGCAATCTCCACGACCTCGGAGCCCATCACAAGCCCCAGTGCTGGCGATGTGTACGGCTGTGTTGTGCGTTTGTGCTGGGTTGGTCCCAGCAGAAAAAATAGTTCGTTTTCATGTGAAGATGTGTCGGGAAAGTATTGTACTGTTGTGTGTAGGCTCATTGTTCGTCGGTATTGTGAGTAAAATACTGGATATTTGAATCCGTTACTGCCAAGCGGCGTTCTTGTTCTCGAGATGAGCTCTACCCGTTGTTTTAGCGCAGTAGTCATGTCTATGTTTTCTACCTCGTTTTTATCTGCCGTGTCTTCTTGAGGTCGGAGTCGCTCTTGAGGCCAAATGAACGTTGACTCCTGCTTTTGGTTGTCCTTAAATAATCCGATCTGCATGCAACGTTTTGGTTATGCAGCACTATATCAACTAGGCCACTCAGTCAATGCGTCTAAGTTGGTCACGGTGTTATGTATTCTAGAGATGGTCGTCCAGTCCAGCGGTAAGGCAAGGTCCCGGAGACGAAGCCGCCAAGATCCAACGAACTCGAAATATTTTGTTTTTGGGTATAAAAATACTTCTTTCTGCTGAAAATGTTCGGTTGGTGCATCCCTGGCATTTCCGGGGTCGGACTACTTGCGGAACGGTCCAGCTTTTCTTTGGTTTCTTGCTCGTCCTTTATCGTTATTGTTTCTGCTCGTTTTGCTAGTAGTTGTTTCTTGACTTTTCAGCTGCTTTCTGCAAATTTGTTTTTTCTGCCAACACGATTTTGAACATTTTCGCGATAATTTCTTCCTTTTTGTTTATTAATAGTTAAAGTTGAATTTTCTACCAATTGCCGCTAATTTGCCGCTTTCGCATTACTTTTGGAACGGTCATTCTTTAGGTTTTCTTTAATTTCCACAATATCTCATCTATGCCACCTAAAGCCCCTCCCCACCCCTCCCACCCCCCCCACCTTACCCCCCTCCCGCACCCCCCAACTCCCCACCCCCCCACCCCACCCCCACCCCCTCGAACACTCCGCCCTCTACTCACTGGTTGTACGTACGGCTTACAGGATCGTATACATGATAAACTGATGCAATCTTTCCAAAAACGTCAGATTTATCCCCTTGAAGGATTTATAGTTTCCACGCACAAATTGACCTGCCTCACCCATCCCCTCCCCCCCCTCCTCCCCTCCCGCCCCCCTTTTGATCAAAACCAGGCCCCCACGTCCTTAAAAACTCCGCCCTCCCCTCACCGGTTACTCGACTTACAGGATTCACTTGATAAACGGATGCATTTCATTCCACAGCTGTCAGATCTTGTCCCCTCAAAAAACGGATTTTATGGTTTCCGCGCACAGACTGACTAACATCACCCTGTTGACCCTGATAACTACACTGTAGTTGCAAGGGGGGTCGCCGACCTATATCCTTCATGAGGACACAACCCGCAATACGCGCGATCGGAGTATCACACAGCTTGCGATGATGAGTTTCGACAAAACCTTCGATCTCACAGCTGGAGTGTAGTTTCATTATTAAAATATGTTTTGTACTTGGCGCGAAGTTTCATCATCAGCTGAGATATCGCCCAGCACCGCAGCGCTATAGCTCAGCAGCGCAGCGCCGTGCAGTGTCGTGCCCTGCGATGCCCTGCCGTGCCCTGCAGCTGAGCTCTGTCGCGCACCGCAGCGCTAGCTCAGCAGAGCGCAGCGCCGTGTGTTTTGCCGTGCTTCGCCATGCTGCGTGTTTTGCTGTACTTTTACTAGTTCGTACATACATGCCAGTAACGTTCGAAGTATCATACCACGTACCGGTACTATTAATGCCACATGCACCACCTTTGGTTGTACATATTACGTTGTTGGATCATAAACAATGCACCCCCAGCTAAGGTCAGCCCAACTATATATAGCTCAGCAGCACAGCGCAACGCAGTGCGGTGCCCCGCCCTTCTTTCTGTGGTGCTGTGTTGTGCGGCGCTGTACGTTCTTTTGAACATGTAGCAGTAGTAGTACCAGGTATGATACAGGTACCAGGTTTATGTACGCGTTGTTTACTCGTCTTTTTGCTTTTTTTCAGCTGATTGTCTCTCTCAATCCCCATGCCCCACCCCCCCCCCTCCCCCGCAAATAGCATACGTACTGCCTTTCAGAACGTGACATGAACAAGCACACAGCACAGCGCAGGGCAATTAACTCTGCACAAGCAACTCTTGGCATTATTATCAATTCGATATTCGCACCAAATAATCGCGGGCCTCTTCTTCCTGCCCCTTTGACATCTGTTTCAGTTGCATTCTTCCGTGCGCGAGCGAAGCGGGCGGCGTCAGCCGCCCGCGGAGCGGAGTCCTGTGCTCTTTGTAGAACCACACAGAGTACTCACCAGGTATTAGGCGAAGTACCGGGTATCAGGTATCGGTCGTACGTGCGTGTCCTCGTCTTTTTGCTTTCGTCGTTGATTTTGTTCTCCATCTCGGTTGTCTTCGCAATTTTTTCTTCGAAAGTTACACTCGTACTTCTGCCGATCAGAACGTGACATCCCCAACAAATAGCACAGCACAGACAGGGCAATCAGCTCCGCACAAGTATCTCTTGGCATGATCAAATCGATAGTTGCACTACATCATGGGCCTCTTCTCTCTGCCCCCTTCACATTTAGTTGAAATCTTCCTTGCGCGAGCGCAGCAGGCGGCGTCAGCCGCCCGCGGAGCAGAGCGCTTGTACATAGTATTAACCACGCTGGACTCACGTAGTTTCGAGTCACAGTGACTGAGTCTGGCCTAGTGGGTAGTGCTACACTGTACGTAACCAACGGTGTCGATTCTAACTAGTCTCCTTTCTCTCGTTCTCTTGTCTTGCACTGTGCAGAACGCAGTCGTCGTGTTTTCCCAATTCATAGTCGTTTTTTGCTCTCGAGACTCCGGAAGCGCACTAAAAGAGCGACGGGCTGAACCGCGCGACTTTTTATCAACAATGTTGCTTCGTTGTGCTTATTTTTTCAACGCAGATTTTGCTTTTGCCCGAGGGGGGACACGATTTCCAGCCGCCGAATTTTCGACGCGGTCGCGGCCGGGTGCATACCGGTAATCACCGCTGAAGAGCTCAATGCCCTTCCCTTCTTACGGTGAGCACAATGGTAGAGATTTTGCGATATTGCTGCAGCTACCTGAAACACAATTCGCGGTTCATGTTCTAGGTTATTACGTGTGCTGGCATGGTTACGCGAAAACTGTGAAGAAAATGGAGCTGGGGTTGAGGGGCGTTGACATCGCGATTGTCGCGATGGTCTGCTGGCGGATGCCGTTGCCGTCTTGTCACCGGGCATTGTTTCGCGGTGGTGACTCTCGTGGCCGGAAGGTTTTCGTGTCGGCAGCCGGCACGTTCTACGGTAGGTAGAGGGAAAAGCACCAATAATATTGGTGCTCCTCTTGGGGAGCTCTGTACCTCTCGCACAAAACCTAATTTGTTAGAAACAAAATGAAAGTGCACCCCGATGAGCAATATCGCGGCCGATTATGATAGGTACGCGTGTACACAAAAATACTTCGTAGAAGAGCGGATGTGATGAGAATTTCTCAGTGCGCGATCACGGTGGGAATTTCCTCACAACAACTCCATTGGGCCAAACCAACCCCACGCGCAACTCCCACACAAAAATAGAGCTCCCGACGTGAAACCGGCGACAGCGTCTCATCCCTCTAGTTGCTCTCGTTCATCCGAACCCGGGCTCGTCTCGAGAGATCCAGTGCGCGTCGTACTATAGTGAAGACGTAAAGATCCAAGCAGTATCTCCTGCAATGGTCCCCGATACACTTTTGGTGGGAAGTTAGTTACAACTTCAATATACAACATACCGACGGGATTTGACGTTACCGAGATTTCCCACATACATATAGCATTTATTTCACTGCATCGTGAATAAGATGTTTATTGTACTCAGGGTAGTGACTACGAACAAAACAGAAACTAGTGGGTTGCAGAGTCCATGTTCAATAGGTAAGAGTTCCAGCATACCTGGCTGGTGTCGCATACTGTACACCTATATTTTGCACGCATTTCTTTTGGTCCAACGACAATGAAAAAAAAACACCTGCAGCTTTTAGAGCTACCGGTACAGCGGAAGTAGCATGTTGCCGTCGAGCATGTTTCACCAGGACAGAAAAGCACAGCGTGCTTGGCCCTAAAAGCATCAAAGCTCACGTAGTAAGAAGCTGTCGTGCGATAGCGCAACGAGCAGTTTAAGTACGAGTGGTCAGAGTTAAGGAGATAGCTGTCTGCTTCGTACGCACAGTAGTAGACTCCACGTTAAGTGTCGCATCTATCTTCTTAAAGCACACGAGAGAAACACCCAGCTCCTGGGCTAGTATGTTTTGTCGCCGACCATCTATATACTGCAAGCACCACAGCGCAGCGTAGTCAACCAAGCACGACGGGGCAAACGACATAGTACGTGCCCAACATAGCGCGACAACGCAAGCAGAAGCAGACATAATTTATTTCCGGTACCCGTCGAGCGTCTTCTACAGCTCGCTGTGTTAGCGAGCAAGTGCATCGAAATATGCCCGGTCAAAAAACGCATACAACCACAAGCAGCAGCTATGCATGAACAGCTGGTGATGCGCGAAGGACACGTTTTTTTACAAGTATTTCGAACTCGTTGAGATAAAACACTACTACTATTCTCCCAGCGTCCTTTCTCGTTCGTACGGATGGATAAAATATTATTCATGCGTTGATCCGACGTGTGGGTGATTTTCTTGGAGGCCGTGGAGATCTTTGGCATTTAATAGTCATAATTTCCACCAAATCATGGACCTATGTCCACTTCACGTTTTGTGTTATTTGAACTAGCGTAGCGGGCGGATGCCGCAAAGCAGAGTGATGCGTATTTTGCACGTATCATATCATATGACACGGTATCTGTAGACTACGCACAGTACACGTTTTTTTCGCACCTTTTTTTCCTGCCCAATTCACAGTAAAACACGCCCACTCAAACCTCTTTCATAGAAGTCGAGCATGTATCTCGAAGGAGAATAGCGGCGCACTCAGCCCCAAAGCGTCATGTAATGTTCCGGTATGGTATGTGTGTTCTGCTGTGCACTCGTCTTTTTGCTTTCTTCATTGAGTCAAGTCCCCCCCCCCTGCCGCAAATTACACTGGTACTGCCGATCAGAACGTGACATTGCCAGCAAGCACACAGCACAGGCACAATCAGCTCTGCACAAGTAGCTCTTGGCATTATTCAATCGCTAGTTTCACCAAATGATGGGCCTCTTCTTTCTGCCCCCTCCACGTTTAGTTGTATTGTTCCTTGCGCGAGCCTAGTGGTGGGCGTTAACCACCGCCGGAGCGGAGCCCTTGTACGTACATACCCCAGATATCCGGTACCTGTCTGTACAGATAGGTGTCAGTTTTGGAAAAAAATAAATAAAAATCACGGGACCCTGAAACTTTTTTCCCCCGATGGTTCACCCTCTACTCCTATATACTGCCGTACGTGCGCGACCCGATCAACAAATATATCCTTTGTACCAGTATGACAGTTTTTTGCGATACTCCTCGCGCTGGTTTGTTTGAGCCTCACGGTAGGTCACCTTTTTAACGGGGAGCTTTACCTCCTGCCTCCAATGTTTCCGTTTCGCATGGGAATTTGATTCATACGTGTTGTTTGTCGGGCCATAACTGACGTTACCATGTATAATTCACCAGGCCCTCCTGCCCCGACAGCAGAATCTCCGCACAATCTTCGCATACCTCTCATAGGATCTGACGCGTGCTGCGATGGAGGCACTGCGGTGTCACTATATTTAAATAGTACAAGCTTATTCCGAGCGACGGTGTTCCTCAAACAGAAAAACTACCCACCCAATCGATAACCGTCGATTCTTAAGGCATAATACTCACCTAAACCTCCTAAAAAATCCCCCTCTCGCTCTCCCTTGCTCAAACGCCCCACCTAATATCGAAATCCGCCAGATTAATGAACACTTCACGCACAGGATATCACCTCATTACCTTTCGAGAGCCATCCATGCCGCTGCTTCCCCCCCCCCCCCCCGCCCCGAACGCCCCCTTCTTCCCCATCATCCGCACCATCGCCTAGACCTAGCACCACACGTATAACAAACCCCTCACCTAAAACCCTTCCTTCCCCCCCCCCCCCCCCCCGCCCCCCGCCCCCCCACCCCCTCGAACACTCCACCCTCTCTCTACTCACTGATTGTACGACTTACCCCAGAATATACATGATAAACTGATGCATTATTTCCAAACCGTCACATTTATCCCCTCAAAATAATGTATAGTTTCCACGCACAGATTGAGCTGCCCCACACGCCCCACCCCCGCCCCAACCCCCCCCCCATGAACTGGTGCATTTTTTTTTTTTTTTTTTTTCCAAAACCTTCAGATTTATTCCCTTGTAAGGAGTTATAGCTTACATGCACAAATTTCCCGCCCGTCCGCCCCCCCCCCTCCAACCCCGCTCGCTTTTGATCAAAACCAGGCCCCCACGTCCTTCAAACCTCCGCCCCCCCCCCTCACCGGTTATTCGACTTACGGGATTCACTTGATAAAAGGATGCATTTCCCTCCACAGCTGTCAGATTTTGTCTCCCTCAGACACGGGTTTTATAGTTTCCGCGCACAGACTGACTCAAATCTGCCTGTTGACCCTGATAGCTACACTGCTGTAGTTGTAAGGGGAGTCGCCGACCTATATACTTAATGAGAACACACAACTCGTAATACGCGCGATCGGAGTATCCCACACAGCTTACAAAGATGAGTTTCGACGAAATCTTCGATCTCACAGCTGGAGTGTATTTTCATATTTTATAATATGAATTTAGGGTTTCCACGTGAATTTTAACAAGAAAATAACTCGGAAAAAAGCTGGTGCGCGTCTTCCTTCTGTGCGTTTCTTTCTTCACCCGGCTCTTGCAGGCAGTTCGAAAAATAACAAAAACTGTTCGTACCAGGTACGAGGTAGCAAGAAAGCCGCAGGCGAGAGGCGGGAGCGCGTGGACTCACTCGTACCAAACTGCTGTGGATTTCAAAGCACCGAGCTGTCTATCTAGAGCACCATGCACAGCACGACTGTCCCTACCCGATTGGTGCGGCAACGGCATTAGTGGCGCAAGAACGATGCTGCTAATTTTTGGCCGAGTGGGGGACGATAACTTTCGTAATCTCGATGGGCGCGAGGTGGCCTCCATCCAAAGCGACCGTTACTCGTACTCGTGCTGCACCCAACGCCACAAACGTTTGTTTATGTTTTGAGAACCTCCAAGATGGCTCAAACTCCACACACGGCAACACTCCCCTTATCAAGGGGGGTGGGGCGGCAACATGAGCACAATAGGATGTTGCTTGTATTTTAACCGTGGCGGTCCCAGTAGCTACCTCAGTCGTGAACGGCGTGAAGTTATTTCCCAAGAAAGGCTCTATTATTCCCCACGAAGCACAGTAGATCCCTGGAGGTTAACTTGGCATCTTCAGATCAACGGGATTCACTCGAAAAACACACACAGGGCAAGACGAGCCCTACCCGCTTGCTGGGGCCGCGAAGTATGACATGTATCCGGCACCATACGCAGCTGAGTTTCATTTGAGGGCGCGATGACTGCCTTAGTCGTGTGTGCTGTCTGCTTCTGCTGTTGTCTGCTGCTGCTCTCGCTGGCGAAAAAGCAAATTCTCTCGCATGTCGTAGCGAGCGGGCTACTCGCACTTACTCAACTTTAAGTTATGTCGTAAGGTATAAAAACGAAGAGCAACCTTACACTATGAGTAATTCAGCATTTTTAGAATCGCTCTGGAAGTTTCGCGGCAAAAAAAACGCGGTGCATCCTGCTCCGGTTAAAATTTCCAAGCTAACGCACAATTTACCTGCAATTATATCTATCTACGTGAAAACCCTATAATATCGGCATTTATTGATCGGAAATCCTACCACCCCATTTTGATGGATTCGTACGACTAGGTACACCGCAATCTATTGCCCCATGATATAATGATATTGTGGTAGCGCCTAAGACACCGGATTGCCCATCCTATCATAGAATATCAGTATGGTAGCACCTAGGAAGCCGGATTACCCATCGAGTCGAGGTCAACTTAAATCGTAGAGTGGTATCCATGTTTTGGCATGTTTTCGTACAGAATATTCGGCTTTTGGCTCCAGTATATGGATCTCGTTGAACGAGGAGCCTCAGAGAATGGTTGTCCTCCCATATCGTAGCACAGGTCGTTCTTGGACGAGAGAAGGCGGGAGCCCGCCCCGGCGTGAACGTCTTATAAGAAGTAACACATGGACATTTGGTGAACATTTCTGCGCCTCCTCCTACACCAAACGTGGTTGTTGCACAGCCCCCCGCTCGCCCCCATCCCTCCCCCCCGTCCAGCTGATGTTGTCGTTGGCGGAACCACCAGTGAGCGCCCGTTTGGGAGCAGTTTTGGACAGCTCTATTTCATCCGAGACAGGAAGCGAGGAGGGCGAGGAGGCCTACACACTGACCCCGGACCAAACGTCACACGCAAATGCGCTACTCTACATGAACATATTTCAGCAATAAATGGGGAGGGGTTGTACTTGTTTTGTGCATGGCCGTAGTTGTATGACCGTAGACCCTCGCATCCCTACTATGCCGGAATGGAGCACGTCGGGTTTTCACCAACCAGCCAGACATTGCTTGCACCAAGAACGAAGCGCCGTGAGGTGTTCAGTGAGTCGTGTGAAGGGTGAACTGCGTCCTTCCAAGAACCGCTCGTAAGACGGACTTCGGCACCTTGTGCCTACTTTCTTGCTTGTAGATGACAGCGCCAATGAGTTATACTTTTTTTTCTGGTGTGGCCACTCCAGAGACAGCAATGGGTATCACTATGTATAATTGCCCCGTTGGTGCCTTCCTGTATTCACACTACGCGATGTGGTCATTGCGATCATTCCCCTTGTGCTAAATAGGGGGGGGGGGGGGGGGTTATTGCATACGAGGTAGGTTGCTACAGTAAGTGGTCAAGAGACTGAAAAGTGTTCAATTGTCGCCCCCGACCCTTGTTTTCTATGGAATTATGTTTACAACGTAGGCTGTGAGTTCGACAAAAATAGGGTCGATACTCATCTTTGCAAACTGCGTAATACGTGCATCGTCCGTTTTCAGTGAGTGTGCATGCGTCAAAACCTGTTCATGATGTGCTATCACACCAGGACTGGGCTGAACTATTCGGAATTTGCCGTGGTGGCCGAGAAGGGAACCTTCGGCACCGCTGGACAAGTGGTGGCTCTGGCGGAAGATCTCTCTTCCAGGTGATTTCGAGCATTCGGCAGGCTGGTTTGTCGGTTGGTCTTTAGGCCTTGTCATAGATGAGTTTCGTGATTGGTTGATTGGTATGAGTGTTTGATCATGCAGTAGGTTGATTTGATGTTTGATCCATTCATTGGTTGACCGTCTGAGTGATTGAATGCCAATGAAGCTGATTGATTGGTATATTGATTGATAGCCCCTGATCAGTTTGTTTGCCAAAACTCCTGTCTAATATAGCCGCTGTGTTGATGGGCCAGTTCGACTGAGCTGTCGCCCTAGTCGGCGTTAGTCGGGCCCTAGGCCAGTCCAACGGCTAGATGATCACCAGGTACTTTTTAGGGTGCTGTACGTCTGGGGACTGACAGTTGGTTTGTCTGGTTACTCGCATGCTGCGATAGAGGTAGCACTTTTCGCCTGAAACGGTTTCTAAGTGACAGGGCTCCTTAACCTGAAGTCTTCGAAAATAGGTCATTTGTTTTGCACGATTCTCGTCACCGTGTACCTCGCCCCTGGGGTTTTCATCCGGTACGTGGCAGTTTTTTATTCTTCTCGAAATCAGGTTTTGGGGGATAAGTCTTGAAGCTCCCAAATTGATTCAAGCCTCGGAAAAAGGGTGGTGCACCTCTGTCGTAGCAGGCGCGTGTACAAGATCGTCCCCGCCCCACCATGTGCACGCGCGACTTCGCCCTCCTCGACTCGACTTTAGCTGGACCAGGACAAGATCATTGGTGCCGCCTCGCCACGGCTCGACTTTATCTTACTCTTCTGTTCTTTACTACATTCTGCTGTACTTTGTTCAAGTGAAGATCAGCTATGTAGAGGTTCGAAAGTGGGTGGAAGAGCCCCCCCCCCAAAACGCCATTCAAGCGTCTTCCCGGCTTCACTTGGATTGTCGGTTGTTTGTCACTTGGGAGATAAATTGACCCGAAACGCGTGCGTTACCTTGGCAGATCGGATGACCAACTGGCAACGCTCCACGAAGGTCTCGTGGGCGCCCGGTCCTCGATCTTGTACGGAATATCCACGGGGCCGGACCTGGCTGACATGGAACCTTTCCACGGAACGGCGTCAAGGTTTCTTCTAGAGGTATATCTGATGTAGGATATCTGGTACGCGATAACGCTCTTTATTGAGTGACACTCGCGGAAAAGGGTCCAGAACCAAACACACAGGGATCACACTCTCGTTCGGTATTCATTTTGTCTCGATTTAGTGAGCGGATGCATGCGTGTGCGTGATACGTTGGTCGTGTCGTTTTTCCCCGTGCGACGCGCGTAAGGTTCATCGCATATTTAGTGCCCCGTGCGGATATGTTCGCCCGCGCTGCGCGCCTTGTTGCTACCGCTCCACGGTGCACATGTACAACAAATGACAGCTTTGCATCTAGCGCGTCATACAGCTCGTATACACGAATGCTACGTTTCTTGTAATACATGAATCCATCGAGAACGTGCCGCGGTCGGCGCGGGTGTGTAGTAGTATTCGCACGAATTGTCAGGGTTGGCACTTTGCCATGTCACTTGTCACTCTCTTCTCAAGTAACCAAAATTGCCCACTGCCATTCCCACACTTGCTCCACAATTTTGCATGTGCCACAATCCCCCAGGCATACACAACCATTTCGGCCATCAGACAAAACAGACGACAACGCTCTCTGCACCATTTACTCCAACAAGCCCTTGACTAACAAAATTCCGCGGCACGGCCTGTGAACACGGTAGGCACAGCTTGCCGAGCCTCCTTCCACCCTCTTCTCCACCCATCTCTTCGTATTTTCCGCTGCATTTCTGACCGATCCACGCACAGTTGCCAGCCTTGAGCCCTTGTTCCCCCTCTTACGCTTGTGCGTCGCGTGCGTATTTTCATTCGTCTCATAGTTTGGATTTTTCTTCTCGCGCTTTCGGTCCCCCAAAACCTATAAACGCGTGTGCCCTCAGGTGCAGGCGCTCTTGGGTAATGGGGGCCTATGGAGCTGCCCTCCAAAGGGAGGGCACGAAAAAAGGGTCTCTCCGAGAACGGCGGCGGAGTTCCCCCCCCCGGAAGGCAAAAGGTATGAAACCCCTTGTTGACCCGCGCTGCGATAGAGGTAGCACTTTGAGGCATTTTTTTTTCTGGAATCATTTGGCTCTGCCTTTACCATTTAACAACCCCCAAATCCCTCGCTATACTAAATCCAGAAGTAAGTTTGTCCCCCAGAAAAGGTTTTCCAATTGTGAAGGCGTTAACCCAAAAGCCGTCGGAAAATGTCACTCGGTTTTTCAATATGAAACGTACATATATACCGAGGCCATGGGTTTGGTCATCAGGTAGTACTTTCAGATTACTCGCATCATTGTTCTGTGTGGGACACAGCTCGTCAACTGAGGAGCCGCAAAAAAAGGAACTTATCTTTACCGTATCATGCGTCTGTTCCCGCTCGATTTCGGTATCGGCCGACGTTGCAAGAGACACCGCTACTTGTCGACGGTCCCGCAAACTCGAAAAAGGCGGCGGGAACAACGACTAGTGAGACTCTCGCGCGTTCCTCGTTAACATATGTCCGGGTACGGGATTCAACTTTGCTTCTTCGGGCTCAGTGTTGTCTTTCTAGACGGCGCCTGCGCGTGCGCATGCAGTGGCGTTCAGGTCTGCTCCAGCGAGAGAGAAGGAAGCTCAGCGCGTTACCAAGCGTGTAGAACGAGGTATTCCCCTTTGACGCGAGAAAGCGCGGAGAAAGGAAGAACACGTGACATGAGGGGCATGCACCGATTCGTACGCCGTGTGCGGTGTGTTTGTCAGTATCTGAAAGCGGGCCCGGTAGAGACCAACAGCCCGGGGCTACTTTGCAACGCACACCCGGAGAAGGTTAGCTACACACAAAATCCTCCGGGACTGCCAATCACATCATCTTGTTCTACCGTACTCCTTCTGCAACATGCAGGACTACACCCAAGCGTTTGTTCCTCGTCAGAGCCTTTGTGAAAGTCAGTCTCGCTCTTCGTCGGACCGGTAGGCAGGCTCGGGGCTTGAACATACTTAACCCCGACGCCCTTTCCATTCCCCTGTTGACGCATTCTGCACCAATTTTGTTGCTCCGAAACAAAACAACGCATTATACCCTGTCACACGACAGGCAGGAAAATCATCCCGGTGAACGTGTTCGTATATGAGGGACGAAGGATACCGGGGGCAGCGATTAGAGCCTTGTCGAAACGTGATTTATACCAATGCAAACATCGACATTGGCACCCATTTGCCTCCTGCTCTCCGCCCGTCCATGTGTTACGCCCGCCCTTGAACCCGTTGCTATCTGAACATGAACATGCATCCGGTCCTGCAGGAAGCAGTGGCTGCACGAATCGGAGACGATCGTGAACGTGGAGCACTCGCTGCTGTTCTGCGCCCCACCCAACACCGGCTCGTTACAGTTCAGGATGCTCGCCAAACGCATGAAGGTGCGCATATTATTGTCGGTTGGAAGAGAAACAGTCCGAAACGTGGAAAAATAAGCGAGCGGCGGCCAAGAGGCCCCTCCTGCGGGCAGATTGATGGCGTGGTTTTTGTTCCTGCTGTTTTCGTGCGAGCTTGTGTGATCACCGCAGGGTATGGGGAAAACTCTGTCCCTCTGCGGCCGAAGAACTAATGTAGAACGCTTTGCACGCGATTCCGATCGGTACGCCGACTGCGTTGGTGGGAAGGTCTTACGACACGTATCTATCACGCTTGGTGTTCTAGTTTGCGCACACTTGGCCGGTTTGCGCGAATGTCGACGCCAGCATGCTACAGGACACTGCATCGCAGGTGCGCACAATGCTGTCCCGGAATGTTAATTTCGGCCGAAGTAAGGGCGTATCCGGCAATGGAACGCTTTACGCAGGGACATTTCATGCTTCATCGTAGTTGCAGTCCGCGCGTTTGGTGTCGTCGTCAGGCCGTATACGGAGCGCCCCACAAAACCCTGCAATGCAAGCTTTGCTTAAGCTGGAATGTTCACGGCCTGGCGACACGCTTACGGGCCGATAATCTGCCATGACTAGCCGACAAACTACCAAAACCTAAAAACGACCTCCCACACGCCCGTTCCGCTTACATTGATTTTCTTGATCTGCGCTCGTTTTAAATTAAACACCGCTACTGCTACGCTAAACAACATAGGGCGTAGGCCATTGGTTGGTGTCGAACGACCGGTCGTTGTTGTTCGATGCGGTGGCTTCAGAGCTTCCCCTCTTGGACTGGACTAATAAGCCGCTGATGGAGGACATCTACAAGAAAAATAGAAGTGGTTGGATCAAAATCGGAGTGGTCCGTGACCCCGTGACAAGGCTTCTGTCGGCATACCTTGACCTCGCTCGAAATTGGCCGTCTGAGGCGGCTGGGGCGTCATCTCCAGACCAATTGCAAGAGCAGCCGCATCGCCAATTGCTAATGAGCGATGGCTGGGAGTGGTTCGACGCCATCAGGCGGCACCGGGGCTTGGAATTGGATGAGGCCGAACAGCAGCAACCCAACGCGGAAGATTCCCAAAGATCGCATACGTGGCCGGAGGATGACGAGGGACGGGGGATGAGAGGAAGCGGCGATGGGTCACGCAGCTTGCAAGATGGAGCCGTGCCTCCGGTTCCGACCTTCGAGGAGCTACTGGAATTACTGAAACCTGATATATGGGCGGCGCCGTCAGCGTTCAGGCCGGCCGCCAGTCTTTGCGGGATGTGGCAGTCGCCGTTCGACACGATCATTCCGTTTGAGACTCTGCAGGTGTGAAAACGAATGCCTCCGATATGGGCGGCGCTGTTGTTCTACATACATACATATATACCGGCGGTGATTGTTGTTTGATCGATTGGAGTTCAGTTGTACACACCGATCATTTACTGCGCATGCCGCCACTACTGTGCGCGTGGGCAGTGGCGTCTTCCTGATAAATACCAGAGTGTAGGTCTTTGTGCATACCTGGTACATGACAGTAGCCTGACCCGTTTTGTTCCCGTTATATTTTCCCGTCTCATGACGCGCTGCTGAACGCCCTTGTAGTACAGTCGACTTTATACAGAGACGAAATCGAGCAAGACAAACTACTGCGAACACATTCCCGCTCTCTGCTGCATACGTTCACCATTCCATGCGCCATCTTGGAACCCCAACATGCAGATGGTTAAAGTATGCACGGCAAGAATCATTTTGCGCCTGTACCCTTCGTGTTGTCGCAATGGGCCGCGGGGTTCGCACAGGCACGACAATACACGTGATAAGAAACACACTTACGATGAACTTGTTTGACTGCCCCACAGCACACCTCGACAAAGGTGCTCAAATCCTTGCCCGGTGACATCTGGCAACATTTTGGGGAGTCGGGGTGGGGACCCGAAGGAAAGCACGCCTTCATGGAGTTCGACTACGGGACCGTCTCGCGGCACGACACGTTTGCCGTCCAGGCACCTACAGGTTATATTTCGAAGGATATGAAAGGCACAAAAAACAACCCGATCGCCTCGGCTCGCGCCCGACATCTGTTCTCGGGCGACTCATGCGCGTGGACCGAGTACTACTCTGACCACGCGATTCTTGACAAGGTCGGTTTGCTGTACGGCGAGGACTTCGAATTGTTTGCTTGGTATGATATCAAAGGCTGGCATCAACGGCTCGAGGCGTGCTTGAATCGGCATGAGTAGAGATGCAGAAGGCGCGCATGAAACCCCCATGCGTTGGCTTCGATCGCTCTCCTGGCCGTGTACACGGGCCGCCGAAAGGTTGCTTGTTGGGGTCTTCCAATGTTTTTTTCTAGATCGAGAGGCTTTGGAGCTGTTAGCAAGGCTGTTGTTGCGTCAAGTTTCCGCGTGGTAATGTGTTCGGCGGAGTCGTAGGCCTCAACGTTTCATTTATGCAGCGAAATATAGTGTGTAAAGTGCAGTAATAGGGCCAGACTCAGGAACTCCGGCCTACTTGTTATGTGATGTTTCGCCTGGAGGGAGGATTTTTTGGCGAGAGGTGGATGCTGGGGGGGGTTAACTACTGGATGTACCCGTGCCCTCGCAGCTTCGGTTGTTGAGTTCGTGAAACAATCGTATGGACCCGTGCTTGCCCTTTGGGGGGGGGGGCGGGGGGGTACTAAGTTTGTGCATGGCCGCAGTCGTATGACCATAGACCCTCGCATCCCTACTCTGTCGGGACAGAGCACGTGGGGTCTTCACCAACCAGGCAGAGTGGGGGCGGGGGGAAGGTATACTCAGTTTGTGCATGGCCGTAGTCGTATGGCCATAGACCCTCGCATCCCTACTATGCCGGGATGGGGAACACGTCGGGGTTTCACCAACCGGCCAGATATTGCTTGCACTAACCGCGAAGAGCCGTGAGGTGTTCGGCGAGTCGCATGAAGGGTGAACTGCATCCTTCCAAGAACCGCTCGTAAGACGGACTTGGGCACCTTGTGCCAACCCTCTTGCTTATGGATGGATGACAGCGCCAATTGGTTACGATAGGGGGGTCAACTTGGTGAGTTTTATTTCGAGCGAATGACCCCTTTGTTATATTGCGGTCTCGAGCTTCCGCGCTGTTTTAATTGTACAACGTGAAGCCGCATTGGCGTGGTAGTCGGCTACGCTGCGTAAAATATGCTGAAGTCTTCGTGTCTGTGAGGTACGCAGTGGTAAAATACAGGGGGGGGGGGGACTTAGTCTGTGGGGTAGTGCCCATCGTAATAACATCCTATCGTAATGTTAACATCCCCCCTTGTAATGCCGTAGCCTTGCTCTACACATGTCGGCGCGAGAGAGTGTGTAGCTGCGGTTGAGCAGTTTGGCCCGTGAAACTGAATAGGGTGTGTGCACGCGTATGTCCTTTTACAATCTATCCTCTTCCCCTCGTGTGTTTTGAAGAGTACCCCCATAGCGTTCGTGCAGATAAACCTTTGCATATATGTGTGCGTCCGGCCAGACAGAGAGACGCGGATTCCATCTTCTAAAAGCTCGGCTCAAATTGAGGGCTAACGATTTCTCGCTGATAGCCGTGAGCTATGTTGGGTCTATACTGCCGTGCGTCGTGCCTGTGATAACTCGAATTCGTGCAGATTGAGCCTCCACGGTTTTAGATGTACCTGTTTTCGTAGAGTACCCGCTGGCGGCTGGTTTTCTCAGGCGGGTTTTCCTCTCTGTAGGAAGACAGAAGGTACAGCCCGGGCGGACCCGGCGGCTCTTCCAGCGGCGAATTGAATCGCAGACTCTTATTTCCAAATGTTTTGTTTGCAGCATGCGTTGTGGGCAAGGTACGTGCCGATTGATGTTGCCGCGTTTGGTTTTATTGTTAGGTGTTGACAGAGAAACGGACGTTGCTAGGAACACCGCGCAGAGACCTCCACACGGTGATAACGCGTACATTCTCACCGTGTTCCCCCTTGACTCTCCCGGCTCTCGTACGCCCGCTCCCCCCCATTCCTTCCCCCGAGGCGTTAGAACTCGCGCATTGATCATGTAAGATACCAATTATGGTCTCGATTTGGTTTAGGCTCTGTAACCTGATGATCGGGAGGTAATGACCGGGTCTGTTCCGAGACTGCCCTCTTCTCTGGAAGATTTGGAATCTGTAGTGTTATTTTCAATGGTTAATGTATCCCTCCATTGACGATGAGCGCGTCGGGAACGCACCCTGCTGCTCCATGGATTGTCCATCGGCCGGTTTGCACGTACGGGTGGTTCCGTGGTTGAGTCTACTTGTTCGATGTTTGTACTGGTATCGAAGACGTTGGCATGCTGAGACATTAGTCGGGGTGCCCGAAAACTTGCTGTACTTCCGTTGCAAACAAGACGCTGCTACTCAATATTTCGTTGTAACGAAGTAGCCGCAACGTGGTGGCTACAAGGACAATACCGCGAGACATGTTTACTGTACACCCCCACTCCCCTGTCTGGTAGTGGTCCTGGCTGTCCTGGTCAGTAGTCCAGCTTGGTGGTCGTCTGATATCTTTATTTATTATTTTGGTTCCTGATTATCCCCTGGCAAATGTTTGGCTTGCTTCTTCTTGTGTTTTGTTTTTCTTCGTTGAGTACGTTGGGCGTTGCATGGCCAACTATGCACGCTGTTTTGATTTTGCTATATTCTAAGAATAGTCGCGGTGAGTGTCCCCGAAATTGCGTGGTGGCAAAGGCCAACGCCGGAGCGAAAATACCACTCACGCAGGCTGGTACGCTGATTGATGTACTCGGCAAGCATAGCGACTGGGACCCCGTTGAGCAACGGGAAAAATCCAGTAGCGAGCCCAATAGTAAGGGAACACTTTGCTAACGACGTGCAGGAGAAGCAGGGACGAGGGAGAGTATCGGTGAAACAGGCGCCTCCACTGGATGCGAGCCAGTTGCGAACGTTGGTCATAGGCATGCGACGACGTGTTGCCACCTTGCCGACAGCAGCAGAACGCGCCGCCATGAACGGAGACGAGAGTTCTTTTTTGGGTTGTATTTCACACGATGAAGCGTGGGGTCAACTGTCGGCAGTGGTCGCGGCGCAAATGATGCACATGTCGGGGGGAGAGGGGTTCATTTTCATTTTCCTCTTTGGGAAAACACTACGGCGAATCCTCTCCAGCGGTAGTGGTGAGAAGAAGCACCGATTGTCGCGAAATCTGTGCTGTGGCCGCTATGATCGAGTACCGACAGGCCGCAGCGTCCCTGCATTGGGCTCTCACGGCGGGTTCAGGTTTGCTGTTCCTGAGCGTCCGAGAAAACAGAATGAAAGGGAATCTAGCGCTGACATCAGCGCACGTGACCTCGAGTCTCCAGACTCACCCCTGCGTGCAGCAGGTATGGAGGTTAAGCGGTACACGTTACACTCCTTCCGAGTTAGCGGGGTGGCTAGCCACCACATGGATGGTACGGCCATGGGCATCTCCATGCATGGAGTGTATCGGATGGAGGCCTGTCCGTCGCCGGCCGATACGTAGGGGTAACGGCGTCAGCAGCGGGGTGCCAGCAGGGCGTCCCCTTTTCGGCAAAGCGTCCTGATGTTACTTGGGAGTGTTTGCAGCGTGAGCCCACTCCATGGCTATCATCGATACCCGAGAGCAACACGACGAGTACAAGGCGGTCTTAACAAAACACAAACCGTCCCGCCGGCCCATCGTAGTGGCGGGGTGTACCGCCGACAACATCAGCCTTGTCAGTATTTTTTTGCGGGGCCTTGGGGTGCCGCGTTGATTGCCAGACAATCAATGCACATGAGTAGTAACTGTGGGTGGGAGTCTCCAGCTGGTCGCAGCCGAGAGGTCTCATTAATCGCAAACTATACCAACATACAAATTAAGCTACGTCGCAATGTTACAACAATAATTTGCTGGAGTGTGATGCTCTGCCATGCGATACCCCTTGTCTCACTCGATGGTTCTCGGAGGTTAGACAATATTCATGAGCTGCGCTTGAACATCCGAGAGTCTATTTTGTCCCGCGTCCGTCCATCTAAGGCCTAAGAGGTGTCATAAACCAACAGCAGTGTGCCGGTCCATGGACAAACAACGTAGCGGGGACGTCCGTTTCCGACGCATTAATCTTTAACGGCACATGATCCAGAATGGAAACGAAGACCACAGTTTCCAGACCTGTCAGAGAAGACGAGTGCGATATCGGAAAAGACCTTACGATTACCTCGAGTACCTCAAGGCTACAGGCTCGACACCTAACCGCCACAATGAAGGTTGGCTTGCATTAACAATGCAATGAGCTGTCCCCCCTTGCGGCGGAGGGAGGACGAGAGTCAGGGTGGGGAATTTATTGAAAATATACCCGAATTTCCAGCAAAGTTTGTTGCGGGGTGTCCTCAGAGCATCTTCCTATGATCTCTAACTTAGCCGTGAATTGATCTCCAAGTACGAAAAGCATACGATCGTGTTTCGTAAAATAGAAACGTATGGCGACATCGATCGGTACATTACTCCCGCCCACAACGAAGGTTGCCCACAAGGTACCCTGACAGCAGAAGTTTTGCCGCTCGGGTCGCAGCAGCTACAAGAGCCGTCGGGCCCTTCCGCGCCTTCCGCGCTATGCCCGACGTCTTCCTGCGGAGAGCAAAATACACATCTAAAAAACTCCAGCAAGCGGGTTACAAGAACATTGATAGAAATGTACAATCAACGGACCTCACTCAACAAAAGTCCGAACTGATACAGGCGAGACGACCGGCAGTAATCCACACCCGAAAGGGCATTGGTACCAACGAGGAAAAGCCCTTTCCTTTCCTCTTGACCCGAGACATGCTGGTATATGTACTCAGCATCTGAGGATAGGCCAGCAGACGCAACACCAGAAAAGCGTGACTAAAAAAGAACCCACCCCCCGTCCTAAGAGCTTTCTTAATCTGCACTTTCCGACGAGCAAGGCGACGGCAGGAGACACCTCCCCGTTTCTCACTACCTGGTCTTCACCAGTCGCACGAGTGACTCTGTACCTCACTGAAACGCGTCAAGTGGTTAGTTTGGCGCGACGTGGTCACCCACGTCATTCGAGGATTCATATCGGAAAAATTAAAGCAGGACGAAAGAAGCCCTATTACCTCAAGGAACAGGGGGGTCATTCGCCCGAGTGACCCCGACCCACTGCAAAGAAAAAAATAACTTAAAAAGGGACCTCCCTGTTGTAGCTTTGGTGTTCATGCTGCACCCTACGCAATACCTGTCTGGTCGGTGAAACACGACATGCTCCCGGCATTGTATGGGATGCGAGGGTCTACGACAGGTCTACGGTCTCCCGACTACGGCCATATGGAGGAAGCACGTACAACTCCCCCCCCCCAATGCCCGACTTTGGTGCTGCAATTTCCACATCGTCCCTGCAGTAGCTTGCCGTCGATATCGCACAATATCAGACATTACGGTATTTTAAAACAAGAACAAAAACAACAACAACAACAACAAGAAAAATCGTCTTTGGCGATTTAAAACAAAGGGTCCCCGAAAACCACTTTCTCCACGCCTGCGCGGTAAAAAAAAACTGACAAGTTGCGCGCCCACAATCTGCGTGCTGCGCAAAACGGCTGGAAAGTTGCCTCCAATGTTGCGCCCGCGCAACAGCGCAACAGCTAATTAATGCCCTGCTCCACACTATATAATCCGCCGCATACCTACTCTGTCAAACAAACTAGGTTGAAAAAAACGTGCACGCACCTTTTTCAGCCGCAGGACATGAAATAATCGCCCATTGCTTCAAAACCACTCCAGCCAAAAACGAAATTGCACTATCTCAGAGCATGTGACGCCTCACGCCTGACGTACATCCTCTGGAGCGATGTCGGCACTGGCCCATGGAGGTTTCACGCGAAACCTGCGCATGGAGGATTCATGCGAACCATCCTGATACTTACCCACGCCCATTCAAACATGCGACCAGCCTTTGCTGCCACCGCTCGATATCATACCAAGCAAACAATTCGAAGTCCTCGCCGTACATGAGACCGACCTTGTGCAGTATCTCGTGGTCAGAGTAGTACTTGGTCCACGCGCACGAGTCGCCCGAGAACAAATCTCGAGCGCGGGGTGCGGCGGTTGGCGTGTTTTGTGTTTCCTTCGAAGCACCAGGACCTGCAGCTTCTTGGTCGGCATACGTGTTGTGCCGCGAGGCGGTTCCGTAGTCGAACTCCATGAACGCGTGATTTCCCTGGGGACCCCACCCCGACTCCCCGAACGATTGCCAGATGTCGCCAGGCAGGGATTTGAGCACTTTTGTCGAGGTGTGCTGCGGGGCAGTCAAACAGGGTCATTCGTGCATGCATTAGCAAGTGCATTGGGCCTCATACCGGCACGTACTCCGCACACCATTGCGAAAACTGGAGACAGGAATGAAATGCTTTTTGCCCCGCATAATTTCAACTTCTGCCTCTTTTGAAGGGGCGTCTGGTACGGTGCACGCTCGCACGGGGTGGGTGTGTGCACAACTTTTTGCTTTGCCTCGCCGTCATTTCCGTACTGCAGTGTCTACTGCACAGCAGGGTGCGTCCAGCATCGTGCATACGCCTGTGACGAGACGAGAGGATGAAATAATCAAGCCACTGTCACATACGTACCAAGGGTTTCAGTTCCGACATGGAGCCATCCCACGGTAAGGGCGGAGAAGATTCGAAGAAGTTTCTGTGAGCTCCTAGCACGAGGATTTAGCTCAACGTCTCACCCGAAACATGACTTCGAAGACGTTCGTTTGTTCGCGCAACCCTGCCAACTGTCCATGCCCTTAGTCCTGAAACAAATTATTATCGTAAAACTATTAGGCTAGCCCTTAGTTCCTCGCTTGAGGAGTTCAACCCCGGTCAGAAACGCCACATGGCTCATGAAGTACAACTCCTTCCGTTGGATGACTCCATTCACATAGCAGTGACACGCTGCAGTCTACGACACAGTAGTGACGGCATGCAAAATCAAACCAAAGTCACTACTTGCCAATTTAACTATGCCTGACGTGCGCCATACACCACATGCGCGTCCTGAACATCAGCAAAAGAGCGCATACTCCCCGACTTTCACGCCGGTGGGTGCCTAGCTAAAAATACAGGTTGATGCAACAATATTCATCGCAGATATGTTGCGACCCGTGCTATGGTTTCTGCTAGCCGTGTTCGAGGCATTTCATCTTCGCACCTGTAGAGTCTCGAATGGTATAATCGTGTCGAACGGCGAGTGCCACATCCCGCAGAGACTTGCGGCAGGTCTGAACGCGGACGGAGCCGCCCAAAGATTAGTCGTCAGCAAGCCCAGCATCTCCTCGAAAGTCGGAACAGCAGACGGCACGGGTCCATCCTGCAAGCCGCGCGGCCCATTGCCGCTTCCCCGTAGCCTCCCTTCCTCGCCATCTTCCCCTAACGTTTGGGATTTTCGGGCATCTCCTGATTCGGTTTGCTCCTGTTCGGCCTCATTTCCATGCAAACCCCGGTGCCGCCTGATGGCGTCGAACCACTCCCAGTCATCGAGCATCTGCAATCCACGATGCGGCTGGTGCTGGAGTTGATCTTGGGACGACGCCCCCGTGGACTCGGACGGCCAATTTCGAACGAGGTCAAGGTAAGCCGATAGGAGCCTCGTCACCGGGTCGCGGACGACTCCGACTTTGATCCAACCGCTTCTGTTGCTCTTGTAGATTTCATCCATCAGTTGCGTGTTAGTCCAGTCCAAGAGAGGAAGCTCTGAAGCCACCGCGTCGAACAGCAACGACCGGTCGTTCGACACCGACCAATGGTCTACGCCCTGTATTTGTATGGCGTACGAGCAATCGCAATGGATGGTAATGGAATGAACACGGCTCAAGGCAACCAATAAAAACGGGAACGGGGGGGCGTTTTGTTTTGTTTCCATTAGTTGGCGGGATAGCCCTGTTGGAGGACCAGCCCGGAAGCGTGCCAGATGTCGGTCGACAGCCCAACAAAAGCAAGGCTCGCGTCACGTGAACCATTCATGGCGTTCCGCATACCTTTTGGTGACGATACCAAACGACCAAGCGTGTCGTGTAGGGGAGTGTATCCCCATTCTCAATCCTAGGAGCGTACCCAATACTTCGACGGCGGCAAACTCCGTAACACAATACAGCACAGAAGGTTGCCTTAGGGTAGCCACTCAGGCGCGTGGCCATGAGCCGCGGAAATACAACGCCCCAAAAGTGCCTCGTACAATCCGACCGTATCCTTAATCAGCGACCCGATCCAAGGGTTTAAAGGCACGGTGTCATATCAAAGAGAGTTTTTGTGAAGCGTGCCAGCGCCGGATACGCTTCTTCTTCGGCGTGTGCTCACAACAAAAACTCCAAGCGCGATAGTTTTGTTTCGCACACAGTCTGCACACCGAAGTCATCCATCGGCGTACCAAGCGAAGCCGCGAACGGAAAAGAGTTTCAGTGGTTGTTACACCAGTTATTCCGCCGCACAGGGATGAAACATGTCCACCTTTTCTTGTGCGGTCATCACCAAAACCCGCACGTGGAAAGAAGTAAATACAGAGGACTAAACACCCACCTCCATGCGTTTGGCGAGCATCCTGAACTGCAGCGAGCCGGTGTTTGGTGGGGCGCAGAACAGCAGCGAGTGCTCTACATTCACGATCGTCTCCGATTCATGCAGCCACTGTCCCCTGCTTGACCGGGAGCACATTCGTACAACAGCGGAGTCATCCCACGCTAGTAACGATAGGAGTTGGACTTTTTGGGGGCAGGCGTTTGTGACCGGGGGATTGAGCTCCTCAAGTGTAAAACCACTGTCTGATATGTTAATTCTACGAGTACGACTGCTTTAGGAGTAGCGCATAAGGTTCCACGAACGATTAAATTCAACGTCATGGTTCGGGTGAGGTGTTGAGCTCCTCAGCACGTTGTTAGCTCAGAAACGTCAGCTGCACACCTAGCGCGGGATGACAAAGCGAATCAAAGGGCGGGCGTAGTACAGGGGACGGGGGGTAGGGCAGGACGCGAACGGGTACCAATGCTAATGTTTATCGTATATAACTCCCGCATTGACAACGTCCTAATTCCCTTGCTCGGTACGCTTCGCCTCTTGTACACGATGTCGTTAAGCGGAACGCTTTCCTGCATATGACATTCTGTGACGGGGCATATCGCTTGTTTAGTGCGGCCGTGCGGGTGGGGGTGAACAAAAGCAGCACGGAAACGGACAGCGCATCGGCGTTACTTCTTCTCAAGGGCCGAGCCTGCCTGCCAGCCAGCCCAACGCAGTACGAGACTTAACACTGCCACAACGGCGCTCTGTCAGGAAAAGATGTTTCGCTGGAAGTCCTACACATTGAAGGCGGAGTATAACGAAATAACTTGATCTCGTTCGGCTCGAGGCCTAGTTTGGCTCGCTTAGTACAACGCGCCGATCTTCTCTCTAGCGAGAGCAGACATCAACACCACTTCTTGCGTGCGGCTGTCGTCTGGAAAAATAATGCCAATCAAACCCGACGACGTATGAAAACCGAATCTTATAACCGGAAATGTATATGAGGCAAGTATAACCCTCCCACTGTTGCGCTGCCCTTTCGAGATAGCAGGACGATCGAGGAGCAGCGACACGTCTTCACGTAGACCGATATAGAATCATGTCTGAACACGGGGTTTCTTACCTTTTGTCTTCCGGGGGGGGAAACTGCGCCGCCGTTCTCAGAGAGATCCTATGTGGAGACACCCCTCCCGAAGGGCAGCGCCACAGGCCCCCATCACCCAAGGTCGCCTGCACCTGAGGGCGCAATCGATCATAAGTTTGGGTCCGAATCAGGAAAATAAACAAAACGACAAACCACGTGCAAATATGCACATGGCGCGCTGATCGACCCTCGCACAACACGGTGACCACCTCCCAACCATCGACGAGCTCTACCTCACGCCAAAGCTAGTATTTTCGATCTGCGAAAGCTTAAATGGGAGGACAGGGGCTAAACTCGGGCAACGGTACGTCTTTCTCGAGTGCTATACTCCGTACACGAGGACTATACCTTTCTGTTATACTGTCTACTGCTGCTGTGCATATTGGGCTGGACCGACCGCTTCCGGAAAGGAAAAGAGGTGGGCGTTACACGAAGAGGGTGGAACGGGGCTCTCTACGCTGTGCCCACCATGCTTTCTTTATTCGCAGCGAGGCCTTACGCCGCGAAACGGTGGAAGCACAGTACGCGATAGGAGGCAGCGCAGTATCTGGGGGAGGTCCGATACGCGAGGATAATCCTACGCGCTTCTCACGAGGAAGAAAAACGATACCACAAACATATCGTATCGTGCGCACGCCTGCACCGATGCTTAAGCGGGATACCCATAGTAAGCAACTATCGTGTGGCGTCTGTGTTATTTGCAGGGGTTTTCACGGATTGGATCACGTCTCGCGGGTCGGATCGCATCATGGTGACCCGTCTCGTTTCGTGATATTTGGAACGCTGCTGACCCGACCGGACCCGAAGGGTGAGGTTTCGAACACCTCCTGACTAAACCGGACGCGACCCGCAAGATTTTGAAAACATCTCGACCCAACCCGTGGGCCAAGTAATGACCCGTGAGCAGTTTTGGTTGTTATTTCTGGGCCCTTTTCAGCAGCGGGCACAATATTTAACTCCAACGCATACCTCTTGAAGAAATCTTGATGCCGTTCCGTGGAAAGGCTCCATGTCGGTAACGTTCGGTCCGGTGGATACTCCGTACAAGATCGAGGATTGGGCTCGTACGAGGCCGTCGCGGAGTGTTGCCAGTTGCTCGTCCGATCTGTCAACATCCCGTGCGCGTTTGCGTCCGATATTTTCACCGAAACGACAATCGAGTGGTATTTCAAGTGCAACTTGGAAGACGTTTTGACCGGCTATTTTCATCCCTCCACACCCACTGTCGGCCATACACCTATTGGTATTCATGCAGACGCAGTAGAGTAAAGGGATGTACCGTATAGCAGAGAGAAAACTGAGTCGTGCGTGCACTCTCATGGTGGGGCGGCGATGATATTTCACCAGCTGAAGTCGAGTAGAGTAGGGTGAAGTCGAATAGTTCGTGCATACTCATGGTGGGGCGGCAATGCTCTTGTACCAGATGACTACACGAATCCTAAACAAACATTGGCTGGCCTCTGTACTGGCCTAGGGGTCAATAAACACTGATAGGTCCATCATCAAACCGGCTGCTAGGACAGGTCATTCAATCAAAAACAAATCAACCAATCAATCAATCAATCAATCAATCAAGCAATCATGCAATCAAACAATCAATCAATCCATCTATCCATCCATCAACCAATCAATCAATAAGTCAATGAATCAAAAGGTCACCCACTGGATGGGTCAGTTAGCAATCCCACCAACCAATCGCCAAACCCATGGACCTACGACCCAACGACCCTCTCACAAACCAGTCAGCTGAAAGCAAAAATCACCTGGAAGACAGATTCTCAACCAGGGCCGCCACTTGTCGAGTGGTGCCGAAGGTTCCCTCCTCCGCCACCACGGAGAAGTCTGAATAGTTCAGCCCAGTCCTTGCGTGATCGATCACAAAAACGACAACGGGCGGCAGCGATAGTCAATCACTGTACGTCTCTGGCAAACTACCAACCCACGTGGGGTATAGCAGTTGTTTTTGCCTGTTGTTGAGTGGTTCCCGTGTAAGTCTATTTCCCGTTTCGCTTCTGGTCCGGGGTCACACTATACCGTGGGCCTCCTTATTTTCTTCGTTCGATTCCCCGGGTCGCCTACGATTTCCCAGTGATTATGGACTTGCGTCCGACACATTTCCAGCCTGATCCACCTGCGGAATTGGCGTCGGTGCAACAGCTCACCACCCGCCTTAACACAGCAGCAACGGCAGCGGGCAATCGGCCCATGAAATCCCGATATTTCGCCCGACCGGATCCTTACCGGCGGCGCCGAAAGGAGAAATATAAGCTAGAGGCGGGGAGGGAGGGGAGGGAGTGTGACTGGGGGTCGTGCGACAACAACTTTCAGTGCAGATGCGGGAGCGCCTACCAAGAGGTTTGCGTAGGGGGGGGGGGGGGGGGGGGTCTTGTGCGGAGGTTCTGCTACCGGGGTGGTGAGGACTGAGGAGTGTTAGCCAATCAATGCCGGTCCGATCGATACAATGTGCAACGGAACGGAACAATCGATTGCAAACCCCGTCAAAATGATGTGCGACCGTGAGGGCTCAAAACAGCGAGCACGACACGCCTCATAGTGCTGCGGTACTCTGTAGCTGCAGATGCCAAAAGTCCTTCGGATGATAAGAGTCGGCGCCGCAAAACAACGACGGGTGACGATGACAGCAAGGCACAACCAAACAAGCGGTATTGTAGCATTATACCTCCATTTTCTCAACCGAGTTTAGGCCGCTCAAGACGGACTGTTAGGCGCATATACGGTGTGGAAGCAGCGTAACAAACGAGTACACGCGGCGGTGACTCAACGCAACAGCTTGACTTAAATCGAAACCGAAATGTACTAAAGCGGTAGCTACTCACGCGAATGTGTCTGACTCGGGGTGTGACCCCCGTACTAACCCCTACACGGGACACCCCACTAATCCTAAGTGTGACCCCTCTACTAGCCCTACACGGGACCGCCTACTAATCTAGACGTACCCCACCTACTAACGCTGAACGTGACCCCACTACCGTAGCCGACGCGTGCTACGGTAGAGGGTGCACCACGTTTTTTCTGAGGCTCGTCGATTAGGGAGGTTAAGACGTGGCATTCTTAACCCAAAGCCTGATTTGGACAAGAACAAAACCGCTACCGGATGAAAAATCCCATGGCTTAGGCACACAACGAGAATCATGCAAACCAAATGGCCTATTTCTGGCGGTTTTGGGCTAAGTGGAGCACCGTCAACCAGAAACCATTTTTGACGAAAAAGGCTACCTCTGTCGTAGCACGCGTCAGCCTAGGTTGCATCCGCTAGCTGGCGCCTCCAACGGCATCTGCTAGTAGACTACGGTGGCGACCTTTACGACAACCCCGCTCCGCCCGACTCCATTCCCCAATTTCTGCGTCAAGCCGAAAAACACAGACAACCGAGAACCCAAAAGGCGTTGGAGGTAGCTGCAGCAACTTTGGAAGATCTTTGTCGTGGGCTTACCGCACGAAGGGTAGGGCCTTGACTTCTTCAGTGGTCATTACCGGAATGCAGCCGGCCGATACGGCGTCGAAGATTCGACGACTCGAAACCGTGTCCCCTCTCGGGCAAAAGCAAAACCTGCTTTGAAAAAATAATCACGTAGAAACAACGCTTGAATTCCGCACCACTGTTCAGGGGCCACCCTTTCGACCCGCGTTTGGAGCTGCGCGAGGGACAAGGGGCGATACAATAGGGCAAAAACTATGCCTGCTTTCAGCGCAATCGGTGCAGGGAGCGATACAGCAAGAGCAGCTGGCGACGCAGAGGGAAAAAATGAAAAAAATGAAAACTGTTGTTGGTGATAACTCAGCACGATCGGCTCGACATTTCAAGTCACAACACCACTCAGCCACAACATGTTAGTTGGTTATGCAACACCATGCGCTAGACTACCCAGACAAAACCAGTGGCTTGAGTGGCCTACTGGATAGTGCCGTAAAACCAACATACTCGAATTAATCGGGGTGATTAAGCAATCACTGCAGCGGGAGACAAACGTCCCTTCGGCCTCAACACGGACAACGATGTAGAAAAAGGCCCTTTATCGCGTGAAACTAAACGAGGTGGAAAACACACAAAACCAACGGGCAGAGCCTACACCAAGTAACACCACACCGTTGAGCAACAAACACTACGTATTTCAACGGATCAAGATCTCTAATATTAATCACATCAAGAAACAATGAGCCCACAAAACGATATCGAAATAAAACCCAACCTAAACCTACCCAAACGCTCAGCACAGACAAATACAACGCCTGCTTCCATGTTTCGAAGGGCTCAGATGTCGAGGCGATCCTTGCGTTCGACCGTGGGCGCCCTCCAGTCCCAACCCCCCTCATGCGTGCGTCATTCACGTCTGCCTGACTCTGCATCCTGCGCCATTCAGTGCGCTAACCTGCTGCGGGCCATGTTGTCTGCGAAGACCAATGGACCCTCATTCCAGACCCCGCCGTTGTCCCCCAGCTCAATGAGGCTGTTCGGCGACATGTATTTCACGACCTGGAGACCAGACGTCGTTGGATCGTAACCACGACCATCCAACCCACCAGCCAACCAATCATCCAGTCAGGCAGCGCAGCGTTTCGTAGAACCGCACAACAAGAAATATAAAAGAAACAGAGTTAGTGGTCGGTTTCTGAACAGTTTAGTGAGCGGACAATAGCCATCCATCCCCTCCCGTGCGTGATTGAGGAGCCGGTTCTTGAGTGCAGGTGTGGCAATTTCTCATGCGGTATTGCCGTTCCTTTGGGTCAGCACTCTAATCTGCGGTAACACGCGCTTATCGCTGGTTCAAAAACGAGTTGTTCGAAGTGTGTGGCTCGGAAAAATCATTGCAGGAGGGTAACTTCAAGTGTCGAGTTTTCGTGCAATTTAGAGTCTAGGACGTAAGAAATGTCGTGTAAACGCTATGGTACCTGGTATATACATACGATAAAAGTATCACACACAGCTTGCAAAGATGCTTTTCCACGAAATCTCCGATCTCACAGCCATTCATTGCTGAAGTGTGTTTCTTGTTTGGAACATGTACGAAGACACCTTTTCGCTTGTTCGACCTATATACATCCATGTTCCATGTTACAGAACCCCTGAAACACGGAGAGAGCTCCACTGTTCTTAACACCTATGTTTAATAGCTCGGAAAAAAACTATTGTCGGTCATTTCAGTGTCCTGCGCATAGTATGCTGGGCTACTGTACACGTTTCTGCGACTAATGCTTGTCAAGTTTTTTATACGCCGCATCCCAATTATTACCGTCGTGAGAATAGATGTGTGGATCGTACTGCACGCCAATAACGCAGCAACTGTCTCAAAGTCGGCGAAGGGCTTTGCTAATACGGCGTCAGTCATTGTGACCGTCTTCGAAGTATCAGGCCTCGTGTGTTCTACATTAGTACGGACACCATGTTGCTGCAAGCACGGGACCAGACATCCCAGGCTCCAAAGTTCGTCATCGAATAGCAGGGCAACGGTAAAAACAGACGCTGCAATTCATGTACTTGGCGCCTTTATCCCCAAAAATGCTGACCTCATGGCTGAGATCAATCGACGGCCCCGACTCATGAGGACATGCTGCAGATGGTTAGGTCCAGATCTGTACGATAGAACGACCGCCCCGCTCAACCAGAAAGTCCGCATGCTCAAGGCCGGGGTGATCAAGAACCTGTTGTTGTACGGGTGCGTGGTGTGCACGCTTGCCGCGCAGAATCATGCCAAGTTCCGATCACCACACCACAAAGTGTTCCGCCGAATCGTTTTCTTTCAGCGTCGTATTGACCACATCAATCTCGCGTACGTCAAAGCCCTCAAGAAGATGACATCCGAGAGTATCGAAACGACCATCTGTAAATGGGACGTTCTTCGTCGTGGCGGCAATGACACAGCAGAACGAGGGACTGTTACCTAATCGTGCGATGTTCTCGCCGATAGCCGGTGGGGAGCATCCGGGAACAGGTAGCTCACCGAGGGACTGGCACTTTTGTCTGGTTGACCTTGCGTTTCTTCGATCTAAACACGGCGCAAAAGGAACATCGTCCGATGCTCTTTGAAGTGGAAAACGTGCTGCGAGTCACTGCATCATAAAAAGCGAGCACGTGGTACAGTAGGATACTCAGAGAAACCAAATGATTCATGGTCAGGTGGCACCACGAAGAGCCAAAGCAGAGGTATGATTGCCACGCACCTCGGATGCGTCGCACTCGAAGAAAAGCGGGGGGTTGGGAAACCACGGTCGAAAAAAGCCAGAAGGAGACCGTAGACAGGGTAGCGAGGCACCAAGGCCCCTACTCGTAGTTGGCAAGACCTCTTTACACAACATTGCTGCGTCTGCCTTGAATCCGATTGACTTTTCTCTTGGTTCGAGAGCCTGTTGCCTGCCCGTGATAATGTCTTTGTCGTTGTCGTTGTCGATGCCGTTGTCGTTGCGGTTGCGACTGCTGTTGCTGTTGCTGTTGTTGTTGTTGCTTGCCTCATCCCCTCCGGGGGGGGGAGCGCCAGCCGATACTGCGATAGTACAACTCCTGGTGTGTTAGTTTTCACTATTTGTAAATGTTTGCCTTTTTTATATCCCTTTCCTTATCCCTCAATTCCTTTTGTGTATGTTTTTTGTATGCTTGGGTATGATACGGATAAGACGACGGTTGAGTATAGTAGGGGTTTCCAGTGATAGGTTGGCGACATGGTAGTGGGATTTCGGGATGGTGGAATTATTCTGGCTATTTCGCCGTCTTCTCGTTGTTCTTGTTCCACCGAGTGAGCCCTCTTCTCTCCGCGTTGCGTCCAGGCATGGAGCTGTGTTAATATAATTTATTGATTATGTATTTATCCACGTGCTGCTGACCCACCACCCCACGGCTACTTGTGCAACGGGTAAGCCATCTACGCTTCGTAGGGATCAACAAACACGATATTTATCGCGTACCGTACGCGGTACTATCCCTGCTCGAAGCAAAGGGTGTTGAACAACAAGAGCCCTACCTGTGAAAGGGAGCGAACCCGGTGTCTTATTTGAACCACGCCTGAGGGCGACATCAAAATGGTCAATGTGGACGTGAAAGCGTTGGCAGAGCGAGCGAGGATCTCTCAGCGGGCCAAGATATGGGAGCTGAAAGACCGCTCGCAATCAGAGACCAACTCGAGAAAGAAATCGAGGGTGGCTTCCGCTATGGTTTCCGGACCACATACCAGATTTCGGCCGGAGGGGACGAGTTCTACGGAATCGAAGGTTGCATTGGGAAAAGTAAACTCATCACTTGCGAGTACTCCCAAGTACTCTTCGAGCTCTCCACCTTCTCTCTACAACAAGAGCAAATGCGAGAGATTTCGCAACCACCTCAGATACCAGAGAGGGAAGCGGGCGTGGCTAGATGTGAGTCACAGCTCGTAATCCCACTAAAGACTGGGAGTGAGAGCATTGCAGAGCAGTCGCAGGAGCAGCAGGAACAGCAGCAGTTCGAGAAGGAGGAAAATTGAATGGTGGTTGAGGCTTGCAGAAATGAGGTGGAATTAGAGACGAGGGGGAAAGAGCAGGAGGAGCTCTTGCAGCTGCCATTGGAGCAGCAGCAGCAGCTGTAAACCCCGGCGGCACCACCCCCTGTTTGGAAGCCACAGCTCGTAATCCCACTATTAGTACTTAGACTGGGAGCGAGAGCACTGCACAGCAGCAGCCGCAGGAGCAGCAGCAGCAGTTTAAGACGGAGATACGAAGCGTAGTGATTGACGCGTGTAAAGCGAAGGTGAAGTTTGAGACGGGGGAGAAGGGGTGGCTCGACGATTTGGTTGTGAAAACAAATTACGAGCCGCATCTGTCATGCTTTGTGCGAGCGCCGGCTTCTGAGCCCATGACCTATGGACTCGTTCCGGGATCGGCACAAGGTGGCTGGTCGCGTTGGAGGACGCTGGGCGTGGGACGCACGGACACCCAGGCGGTGAGTCCTTCCCACCGTTTGCACCAGACTAAGGCACCAATCAGGCCATGTCATGTAGACTTTTTTCCGCACCAATCAGGTCATGTCATGTAGGCTTTTCTCCGTCTGTATCGTTGTCTTCATTCTAGAGTAATACAGCAGGTAGTGCACGGTTGCTGTGTGAAAAAGACATCACATGACCTGCCGCGATATATGATACTGCTAAACAGACTGACTAAAATCATCCTGTTGACCCTGATAGCTACACTGTAGCTGTAAGGGGAGTCGCCGACCTATATCCTTAATGAGGACACACAACTCGTAATGCGCGCGATCGGAGTATCACACACAGCTTGCAAAGATGAGTTTCGACGAAATCTTCGATCTCACAGCTGGAGTGTATTTTAATTTTTATAATATGATACTGCTAACTACAAGGGCTCCGCATGGGCGCCGGCATTCGCCGGCGCCCATGCCTCGGGTAGGGGAGGGCAGCACTTCGACAACTTAAGGTGTAGCTGTCCGATTTGGCATGCATTGAACTTTAAAGTAATGCCAAGAAGTTAATACGAACATGGGATTATAAAAGTCATGATTTGACAGAAAAAAAACGTAATATTATACAACAAAGAAGGCAAGGATAGGCGAAACACACTATGTTAAATGCGCCGTCAAGTAAACGTTGGCGTCTATCAAACAAAAATACCGAAAATAGTATTATTGAGAACCTGCGTCGCCTCTAGGCGAAACGAAAGAGGCCTTGGCATTAATGAAGAGACTGCACTGCTGTCCCCGTGGCAATGGAGGTTCGAAGTCGACAGGATGCAAAGTCGGTTTGCATCAAACGTCGGCATGGGGCCATGTCAGCCGGCGAGGTTTTGGAAGAAGATTACTTTGTGTGTTACGTGAAGGCTGTCGCATTGATTGGTCTGCGTGGTTGCGGGCGAGGAGAAGAACGAAGAAGAGGGGGGCGATCTCTCGTTGCGTCGGCGTTGTCTAAGATAGGTGCGGGGGTGGCTTTGCTCGTACGGGAGGTTGGCGTAGCGCTTCTTCTCTGTTTTTTCTCGAGAAGGCGGGATATGTGTGTCTGCTATCTTTGCTTCGTGGGTGCTTTCACGTTGTCGAAATCGGACGCGTCCCCTCAATACATAATATCCGGAGTGTCTCTACCATGACGACTGCTGATGGTGCCGTGCGTATTTCCCAGAGACTGGAGTATTATTTACTGGTAGAAATATCATATACCTTTCTTTGCAACATTTTTTTTTCTTCATCCCATTTATCATCCCCGCACCATTCTCGCGCTCCCTGCCAGTAGTAACTCAGATCCGGGGTCACATAGCGGGCCCTCCTCCTCCCTCCCAACTTCGGCACGTGCCTTCATTTTTACCGCGAGCAGAATCGAGCATTTTCTTCCCTCGTCGACTCGCGTCGAATTGTACCTAGCAGGCGCTCTCAGCAGTTGATCTCTTTTTTTGATTGCATTTTTGCAAGTAAAGTCAAATTTCATCGTGGTGGGTGTCGAACTCAAGGAGAACCAAACGTTGTAGGTAATCGAGGCTAAAACCACTAGACCACCGGGGCGGCCGGCTGACAATTGATTAAAACGAAACAGGATCTTTGCATAGGGTTCAAAATCGTGTTGGCAGAAAAACCAAATTTGCAGGACGCAGCTGAAAGGTCAAGAAACAGGCAATATTTCAGTTGTTGTTGTCCTCACATTAACTCGCACAATCCAGTCCGTGGTCACAGGACTGGTTCCAGTCACTCTGGAGCAGAGGGCTACCCTAGGGAAAAACACAAACAACCCAAGGTGGTACACGCGTAAATCACAGCTGACGCAATTCATGCCTCCACCAGAAACATATTAAAGTGAGATCGGGAGTCAGTATACGATGTGCCAGGTCCATACCGGTGCATACGTCTCATTACTCGCGCCTGGGAAACCGACTACTAATATACCGCTTGCCACCCGAGAAAGACTACCCCGTATATCACACGTAGTATCTATCACTACGCATACGCACAACAGACGCAATTCAATTGGAAAGAAGAAACAAAGAACAAAGAAGAGAAAGGGAATGAAATGTGTGTGTGTGTGTTCTTCACATTAAACCGTTCTTCTACTCGTCGACATCCAGCACACCCAGTGTCCGTACTGATTCTTCACCCTAGAAAGATCAGCTCTGTGGTCACAAGCCACGACACGGAGATAATGCATCGTAATGCATTCGACAACGCAATGTCATGCCCTAGTACTGGGTACGACAGGCACAACATACATACGTCAGCAACAGAAATACATTGGAAGAGAGAAATACGAAATAAACAAAAACAAAAACAAAAACAAAAAACAAAAAAAACAAAATAAGAAAACAAATAAAAACAAAGATAAAAATAAAACAAAAAATGAAACAAACAAAATGAAGGGGAAATCGAAGAAACAACCCAACCGCAAAGGAGAGCCAAAGCTCGGAAAAGAAACATAATAAATGGGTGCATGGGGCCAAGAAAAAGAAAATAATAATAAATTTCGGGGGGTCTACTGGCGAGGCTGCCACCAGAACGGGATGTCACATGTCACGCGGTCTTTCGACAGTCTACAGCAGTAGTACTACGAACGATCTCCGATACACCCACCGAAGCACGGACTACCGGCCAATTACGCGATCGACAGCTGGCCGTGGTTGTCACGTGTCTCTGTGTTGGGGGCCCCTGCCCTGCCTCTCGTTGGCTCTTGAGAGTGATGCGTGTACGACAAAACTTGCCTACGAACGGCACTCGCACTGCACTTTGAGCTATTTGCTGTAGTTCTGGTTGCTACTTGTTGCTTCATTATTTGCTAGACGTTTCGCCCTTCAGCTACTGCTGCTACACCTGCTGTTTTGCTCTTGCCAATGTCGTCAATTGGCGTTCATGCTCGTCGTACATATTGCTGTTCTCACCGAGTACGTACGGGTTTCCTCGTACCTCAACCGTACGACGACGAGCTCAAAACAGAAGGGAGGTGACATGAAATGGCATGGATAATGGCCACATAGAAGCGAGCACAGCGGGATAGTTCGCTGCGAATCAACCGCATTCGTTCATGCCTACAGCAGAGGCTGGCTGGAGTGTCAGCGGCCGTGCTGAAGCCAGGGCCACAGGCCGAAGAGACGGCTCTACCTGCTTCGTTTTGTCTCGAAATTCTGTTACGTGAAAGTATCATGATTTGGGAGTTATTTTGTCACGAAACGTCTTGCCGTCGGTAATTTGTGTCACGAAGTTGTTGGATATCGTCGGTAAGTTGTGTCACCTTTCAGCTGGCGAAACGAGCACAAACAAAAGCAAAAAAAATCCGAGCAAGAAACCAAACGAACTAGTAAAAAAGTACAGCAAAGAATCTAACGCTCGAGAGTACGCCACCGCAAAATTCCAAACATTATCACGTACCGTTTGGAAATGATGCAAATTTTGTAAATCATTCAGGCGTTGCAGCCATTAAGATTCAACAATTTTTCCGGATTTTCTCCTCGACACTCGCTCGTCTCGCTCGGCACCCGTCCGCGTTCACGTCGATGTGCGGAACGGACACGGCAGGGCGAGGGGCGTTGAACCGCACCCCGAAGGCGGCGCTCAAACCAAGCCATATTCGACCGAGAATTCCAGTTCCGCGAATCGCATACTTTGGCCGAGACAAAAAACTCCTGACTAAAGTCCATGACACCAAGGAATGACTCGATATTCAAGGAATGAATTTATATATATTTATTTAGCAGCAGGGTATATGACTGACGTAGCTATGACATGTGATTTTTTGCGGCTGAGACGATCATTTTCGCATTGTTTGCAGAGAAGATTTAGTTGCTCGCGTTAATTCGCGGTAAATCATAGCAAAGGGCAGAGTAGCTTGGGCAGAGGGACGGGCAGGATAAATGATTGTGCCTGTCCCCCAGCCCCTCTTGCTCCAACCACCAGCAACTGTGATTGCTCGAAATATGATAGATCTGCTGATCAACAGGTTACCAGCACAGGATGCTGGATGCTTGACGGGTTGAAAATCGTTGATGTCAGCAGTAGCTAGCGTTTGCTCGCGACAGCCCATTTTTCTGTCGTATGTACAACAGTTTGGTAGTTGAATTCATTTTAAATCAACCGTTTTCCCTCACACCAAAGAGGGAAGGAATTGAGAACGAATTTGCCATCTCCGAAACATAACATTTGATATGTGTTTTGTGCCGTGCATTTTCCTAAAAAAACGCCTGGTACGATATATGTCATCCGGTTTTGCAGATATAATGGTGACGGTTGACGATTGTAAGGGAATTGTTGTTGTTGTTCTCACATTAACTCGCATAATCAAGTCCGTGGTCACGGGGCAGGCTCCAGTCACTCAGGAGCTGAGGAATACCCCAGGGAAAAAACACAAATATACCAAAGGTGGGACACGCATATATCACAGCTAACAAAATTTATGCCCCTGCCAAAAACATATACAAAGTGAAATCGGGAGTCAGCCTGGTCCATACTGATGCATACGTCTCACTTATCGCGCCTGGAAAAACCGACTATACTTTGCTTGCCCCACCCAGGAAAAACTACCACGCATATATTACACGTAGTACGTATCACTACGCATATGCATGCCAGACGCAAGTCAAGTAGAAAAAAGAAACGGAAAAAAGATACAAAGAGAAAGGAAGGGAAAGGAAAGGAAAGAAAAGGATAGAAAAGAAACCGAAAAAGGGAAGGAAAGAAAAGAAAAGACAAGAAAGCAAAAAAGACAAGTCAAGAAGAGGAAGCAAGGAAAGGAAAAGATGAAAAACGTTCTACTAGCAGGCCCTAAAAACTTACAAAAGGACGGCATTGGGCTCACAGAGGGTATCAAGTGCATCAATGGCACTGGGAAGAGAACGTAACAAGGCGAAGCAGTCACGGCGGCATCACGCTAACTTGTGACGGCCATTGGAAGTTTCACAAATTTCAAGACGATGATGGCCAGACCCAGACCCAGACTTCAGTCTCTTGAGCACGACGCGCCCCCTCCGCCCCCCCCCCCTTCCCCCTCCCCCGCTCTCTCCCTCCCCCCTCCCCCCGGCCGCTTAGAGATGCCGATGGTGAATGGCGCTGCCGCGGCCTTTGCGCGTCGATCTGCAACTTGGCGTCTCTCCGTCTCATGCCATTCCCGTATGAACAACTCGGCTCCCTCCTCGAGTCGTCGAGCCATCTGCTGGCGTTCTGAGCAGCCATTCGCCACCCTTTAAATTTCACAACCTGATACCGACATATCTTTCTTCAGATGAGCCTTCCAGTCCTTCTCTTGCCCCCCTGAGTAGCCCTTACACCAAACAAGCTCCCTAAACGTCACCCTCTGTGGCAGACGCTCCTCCCCCATACGTGCTACGAATCCTGCAGACAATATCCTCTGTTTGCGCACTATCTCCTCTATGCTATTGGAAACTGTCTTGGAAAGCGCGTCGTCGTACGATAGGGTGTGGTCGTCGCGCTTCCGGTTCCGTCATCCGAGGCATCGGAGGAGCATGGAGTGGTGAACCCGTCGTAACCTGCCATAGTCAGGCTTGTTCGAGTTCTATGTCATGCAACCGTAGAGTAGTATAACGATCATCTCGGCTTTCGGCAACCGCACCTTCAACCGTAATCACACACCCGGGCGATCATAGATTTCCATCTTGTATCGCTGCAAACACGCCCATGCCCTCTGAAGACGCGGCGTTGTTTGAATGCTAAGGTGTCTGTTTGCGGTGATAGCCCCGCCCAAGTACACAAACTCGATTGTTTGTATGCCTGGCCGGCTGCATTGATTGAACGACGCCTTCCCCCCACCCTTCGTTTGCAGACACATGGTCTCTATTTTTGCCTCGGAGACCGTGCGCCCGAACGCCGAGCACGCAGTTACGATCACCGTCATCATCTTTTCAGCCCTTTCGATGATCGCGATACGATGCCCGCATCGTCAGCGCACAGAATACACCATATTATCTGCACCTCCACCTCCTTCCCCCTCCGCCGGTCGACTTTGCCTGTGCGTGAAGTGCCCTCTTTTTCGCCTTTCTTTCGTTGGAGCTGCACCATGTTATCCGTGATGGCTGCATCAGCGAGGAAGTGGTTCTTCGCCACACGCAGTACCGCCGTGAAGAACATGTTGAACAGCAGAGGCGCGAGCACGCATCCTTGCCTGAGACCTTGCCTGGTTAGAACCAGTAGTGTAATATTCACAGTATGCACGAGAGATGATGCCACATACTACGTGGTATTTTGCAGTTTGGTCGTCTTTTACATTGCGGGCTACTTCCAGAATAGCTGGTTGTCAATCTCAAGGGCGATATAGCATAGTGCGGCACACGAAATGAAAAAACCGGTAGTAAGGAAATATAGTGTGAGGAAAAATAGTATCACTCACGTGATATGAGGCAATATGTGGTGGGAATATAGGCATGTGTTTTTCTTGTTAAACTGGATATTCCACCCTGCTCTTGTCCTGGTTATGCCTGCTGTGGTATGAATATGATATTGCATTCTGACTCGCTTTGCTTGACTAATGTAATTTGGATTATATCAAGCCCCCTTTTGTTAGATCGCCCCCTCAACGCCCCCCGCTATTGTCATGCGCGTGTGCAGATTGTTATGGTAAGCGGTATCTGTACGCCGGACCCAAAATAATGAGCAGGTGGAATGGGGTAGATGATAAGGTTTTTATAGTTCACAGGTGCTCAAA
This sequence comes from Undaria pinnatifida, assembly GCA_012845835.1. Classification (NCBI taxonomy): domain Eukaryota; class Phaeophyceae; order Laminariales; family Alariaceae; genus Undaria; species Undaria pinnatifida. Next base: position 9,871,773 of record JABAKD010000019.1, read on the forward strand.
CATTTTATGTACGTAGCATACGAGCATTTTGGGCACAGAAGAAAGTGGCCAATATACTTGCGTTAGTTATGGAGTACCTGATACCGTATCCTATATACTCGTTTTAGTCAAGGTTGACAAACAGTTTAAAGGGTCGTGTTCTCTTTATCGGGGTAGCTTATCAAGTAGCAGCATGAAATAACACTCTTGCAGCACGGTGATACTACGTGTCGCTCTTCCGAGAAGGAACATGCGGAATAACTTGACCCTCGATACAACAACCTCGTCACGTGTAACGAGAAGTTTGCGCCCTGACTTATCGGTACTCTGAAACATAAAGAAGCACGAGGTTGAATTCGTGCTATACCGGCATCAAACAGTTGTCGAGTCAACTCTGCAATATAGTGACTTATTGCGGGATTTGATAGATTTTAGCGGGGTTTGCGGTGAATGGTGATATATGCGCTAGTTCGGGTAGGAGAAACCCGCTTGAGGGAGGTCTCAAACTCGACGAGTTCTGAGTCTGAACGCGAGGGCGACTGGTCTTTTTCGCGAGCTGGTCGGATGCTTGATGTGGCTTGCTAACCAGACACGTCCGGACAATGCGAACGCTTTGAGAGCACACGAATTCACCTCGAAAGGTACACTGGAAGCCTGCAGAGGGTATTTTCCCTTCATCGGTATTTTATGATGAAACATTTTTATTGAAAAATGGTACAATACCTCATGATTTAGTACGCTAGATTCGATGTTTCTACAGTTTAATAATTATATTTGACATTTTAATTTCCATTTCAGTGGTGAATCAGGGACGGTGGATAATACGGAGTATATTATGAGCTGCAAGTATGAGATTTTTGGGACTTGGGGACGGCAACGGTTTGGGTAAACTACCCGAGGTCATCCCTGCGTAAACATTCTATGTTTTTCTCAACTAACCCAGTAATGAGACCCAGCTGAGCCAAATCGTTTAGTTTATATTCTGCCTGAAGGGGTCACGCCCACATATTACCGCTTGTGCGGAGTAGTATTCGCTTGGCCACTTAAGGAGACTAAGGCTCGTCAAAAATTTTCAAAAATTGTAGCGTCAGCTGTGAGTACGACCGATTTAATTTGGAGAAAGGTCTCAAACTCGATGAGTTCGATACGTTTGAACCCGAGGGCGACTAAGTTTTTCGGGAGCTGATTGAAACTTTGACGTTTCTCGATTCAGGGAATTTTCTTGAGGATTCTGCAAATATTGGCTCGAGTTTGGTACTTTTAGAAGTGCATGGTATTTTATGCGGCAAATACCGGTTTCTTGAATTTTGAATTAGTACTTTTTCACGATTGCGTTGTCTAGTATGGCAGTATTTTGCTCTGGATTTGAGCATTTGGAATCTGAATGGATTTTTAGTATGTACCCAGCCAGGGGACATTGTATATAATTCGAAAGGGAGGTTTGATATTTCTGTCCGATCACACTTGTAGGCAACCTTATTCTATGGAGCTGACAACCGTTTTATATAGAAAGATGAGTGCTGAGTATAGGGCCGATCTTTGAGTTTTTGGATTTTGGAATTTCGATTTCAGATTTGAGTTTTTGGTCTATGGATTTGGGATTTGGGTTTTTGTTTTTGGAGTTAGGATTTTGCGACCAAGATCTCAGGTTCGCAAAGATTGATGTTGGATACTGTCTCTGGATTGTATCCCTAGATTTATGGAGCTCTTTTCAAGGACAATGGTATTGCAATCTTTCGTTCTGTTCATATTATTATTGACCGTATTTTTCATTGAATCGTTTTACCCTGATGATATGACAGTATAGCATCATGACGTATTATTTACGAAGCAGAGGGGCTGTTGATTGCATGCTTGGATATTATACGGACATGCCGACGGTTGAGTATGGTACGGGCTTCCAGTGATAGATTGGCGACATGGTAGCGGGATTTAGGGAATAGTGGAAATTTTCTGGCTGTCTCGCCGTCACTTCTTGTTGTTATTGTTCTACCGAGTGCGCCCTCTTCTCTCCACGTTGCGCCCCCGCATGGAGCTGTCTTAATAATATGTTGATGACGCAGTTATCTACGTGCTGCTGACCCACTAAACCGTGGCTGCTTGTGCAACGGGTAAGCCCTCTACGCTTCGTGGCATCAACAAACAGTGTCCGTTTTAGTTCGTCCTTGGGGGGTATGGAGGCGATGATGGCGGCACTTTTTACATGCATGCTTAAGTCATCATATTTTACTTTCCGGCTCAACTCGTAACAGATTTTACCCTCAGCGACCTTCTGGACAAGCTCCGGCCACAGATGTCTTCCCCCCTCCCCCCCGGGTACGCGCCTTCACTTGTAACGGGCATAGAGTTCAACATTCCTGGTTTTCAGCTTGTTATGCTGGTCGACTTCATCGAAGTTTTGTTAACTCACGCTTTCGCTCTTTCTCCGCGATATATGACAGTCATTTTTAAGCAAGAAAGGTCCTCAGGAGCACGAGTATCACTCGGGATGATTCGAACCCGCGTCATCAACTTTACTCGTACGGACGATATTCACTTGCTACAGAGCAGAGCCGCTGCAACATTCTAACTACGCTAGGCGTAATCAAGGACTACGGCAAGGACGTATATTGTCATTCTTTCTCTTTCATGTAATTTTCGCCGCTGCGGCGCCGTTTTGGTACATTTTAATGAGAACCCAGACATTTTGAGGGGCGTGGTTCACCTCGAGGAGGACATCGGGGAGGGCGGTGTGGAGGTTGAACCACTAGCATGTGTGCGCAGGTGAGAACCCGGCGTATGGTGTACGCCGACGATGCAGGCATTGTGTCTAGGTCGGCGGAAGGCATTGCGAAGATGATGGCGGTCATGGTGACGGTTTTTGAATCAGCAGGCCTCACCGTGTCCGAAAACAAACGCAGAAATGGTGCTGCGCACACCCAATCAGGCACTCCGTACCTCACCGCTCGTCGTCGAAGCAGCGGGCCAGATATATATGCAGACGATGAAATTGCTGTACATGAGCGGTCTTATCGACGCAAGCACTGACAATATGCCAAAAATCAAACGACGGATCCGACTCGCGCAGGTATGCTACGACCGGTTCAAGCGTGGGCCGTACGGTATGGAGGATGCCCGGTTCAGACTCAAGGTGCGCCTGCCAAAGACCGAGGTGGTGAAGATCCTGCTGTACGGAATTGCGAGCTAGGCCCTTGGCCCGGAGCACTTCACTGAGTTCCGAACCGCACGCCACAGCTCCCTCCTAATGGTCATTGGATTCCAGCACCGACATCGCACCGACCACCTCATGCCGTACGTCAAAGCTGTCAAGAAGGCACAATGTAAGGGCGTTGAGACGACCATCCGCGAACGACGCCTCCTCTTTGCAGGAGCCGTACAACGGACGACAAATGAGCGGCTGACTCATCGTGTCATGTTCGGGACAATGGCTGGTGGGGAGATCCCGGGACCAGGCCGACCAGAAAAGAACCGGGCCCAATGTCTAGCAGACATCAGGGCATTTCAGGTCACCGAGGGGTCCACCGATGATAGCTCCCCTTTGCTGTTCGGAATAGAGATGGTGCTATGGCCAAAGGCGGCTAAGAAGAGTGAGAACTGGCACCGGGGGGTCGTCGACGCGGCGGACCGCTTCGTGACGAGATGGCACAGGGGCGACGCGGAGAAGAGCTGGCTACGCCACGCGGCAGTGGACGCCAAGAAAGAGCACAACAAGGGGAAAACGTGGGGGGGGGGGGGGGGGGGTACTGATACCTACAATAGCTGTCGACGAATGCAAAAATGAAACGTAAGAACGTGTAGCAAGGTAAATAAGTAGAGCGTGGGGGGGGGGGGGGGTACTGATACCTACAACAGCTGTCGACGAATGCAAAAATGAAACCATAGAACGTGTAGCAAGGTAAATAAGCAGAGCGTGTGCTACTACTATAATATACCATATATACCCCGCACGACCGCCTAGACCCAGCACCGCCCGTACAGCAACCCCCTACATATACGCGCGATCAGAAGATCACACACAAGTTGCTAAGGTCAGTGTCGACCAAGTACTTGATCTCATAGCTGGAGTGTATTTTAATGTTGTATGTGACCTAAACCTCTTGAAAACCCTGTTTTTTCTTTTTTCTTTCTCCTCGCTCTCTCTTGCTCAACGCCCACCCTAAGATCGAAATCGGCCAGCGTAATAAGCACTTCCACCCCCTGGATATCGCCTCATTATCTTTTTAGAGCCGTCCATGCCGCTGCTGCAATGCCCCCCCCTCCCCCGCCCCCAACGTCCCCTCCTTCCCCACCACCCGCACCATCGCCTAGACCTAGCACCACGCGTTTAGCAAACCCCTCATCTATACGACCTAACCCCCCCGCCCCCGCCCCCCTCTCCCCCCGCCACATCCCCCCCCCCCACAAGAAGGATTTATATTTTCCACTCAAAAATTGAGCTGCCCCACCCGCCCCCCACCCCGACTTCCCCCTTCCCGCCCCCCTTTTGATCTAAATCAGGCCCCCACGTCCTTACAAACTCCGCCCTTCCCTCACCGGCTATTCGACTTACATGATTCACTTGATGAACTGATGCATTTCCTTCCACAGCTGTCAGATTTTGTCCCCCTCAGAAAGGGGTTTTGTAGTTTCCGCGCACAGACTGCCTAACATCACCCTGTTGACCCTGATAGCTACACTGTAGTTGCAAGGGGAGTCGCCGACCACAACCCGTAATACGCGCGATCGGAGTATCACACACAGCTTGCAAAGATGAGCTTTCGACAAAATATTTGATCTCACAGCTGGAGTGTATTTCATTTTTTATAACATTATTATAGTTTATACTATAGCCCTGACCCTCCTACAGTGAGTGATATATTTTGCTTTTGTGTTGATTTTTTCTTTGAGTTCAATGGAGGAAGCACGAAAGCGGCAGCAGTGACACTCTTGTTGTCTTGCTTGCTTGCTTCGGCCTCTTGTTTTTGCCTTGTTTCCCTCTTTGTTCCCTTATTACCCCTCCATACCGGCCCTATGCCGGTGTTTTCCTCTTCTTTGTGTTGTTTTCGTCCGTGTAACAGTAGTTATCTGTTCCTCTTCAGCACGTCTGCTGTTATTCTTGGAGTCTTTCTGGGCTCCTTGCATCATATTCTTCAGGACTCCTGTTGTTTGTTACTGCTTTTAATGGTCTGGCTTGTTTGTTGTGTTTCGGTACCCCGGTACGCTAGCATTTCACTCGGCTTACTTTGATTAATTGCGGTTGTTTTTCGTTTCCTTTTACTTTTTCACAGTCAGTGACCACACCATTTGTATCTTTCTAGAATGGGGAATCAGCACTTACACTGAGTCTACTGATGCCGTGGGGTGGAAATACCGGTTCAACGTGAAGAAAACCCACAGTATAGATGCGGGTGATACAACTTCCGTGCGCAGAACAAGTTTGAACGTCTTCGTCTTGTTGACCCTGGCATTAGCACGGGGGTCACCGGTCTGCATCCTTCACGAGGATATACACACGCCGTAACAAGCGCGACCGGAGTATCACACGCAGCTTGCAAAGCTGAATTTTGGTCAACAAACTTTTTTGGTCGATCCCGCATCTGAAGTGTATTTTATCATTTTCAAAATATAGGCGGAACACAACACTACAACACGATCTACTCTGGACTGTAGTATTATAAGTACGAGTACAACCGCTATATTTGGGATATATGTGTTACTTGTGACTGTCTCGTCGTGTAGTTTGCGTCCCAAGAGCTCGTCTCTCTATGAAACATCAGCTCGGACACTGGTTGTGCTGGGATATGAAGAACACACACAAGGGACGTGCAGGCATCTCCGTCGTCAGACCTCGTGAGCACGAGACAGGCCATGCGGCAATGTTTCTGTTTCCATGCATACTTGTAGTACATATAGCTTTGCAGTCACGGTTACCTGATACCTGGTACAGTTTAAGGGGGCTCAGTTTGGGCGAAGTACATGTTCAAGAGAGGCACAAGTTGCTTGGCACATGTCGCGCTTCAAGGTGAGAACCCCGAAACCCTCGAACCCTCTCTCAATCCGAGCGAATCCAGTGTTATGTCGTTCGTTAATGTTCGAGATGTTGCGCACTTCTGGCCATGAAGAGTTCGTTATATTACGCGTTTAGTGCAACTTTGCTAAACAGCCTATTTGGTATATGTCGTACTACTGACTGCAGTATTAGTCAGGACGTTAGCAAAGTCAAACCATCAATATGTAGGATGAACGACTTCATTGTTCGCGTTGTTCGCTGTAGAAAACACTACTGCTGTGCATATAATCAATTGCATACTATGATTCCTCGTGAGGTATAGCATTTATCTTACTAATGGTCGCTTGCGAAGTCTATGTTCCGAATACCATACGTTCTACCATTATTACTGTGTGTGTGTGTTCTTCACATTAAACCGTTCTTCTACTCGTCGACATCCAGCACACCCAGTGTCCGTACTGATTCTTCACCCTAGAAAGATCAGCTCTGTGGTCACAAGCTACGACACAGAGATAATGCATCGTAATGCATTCGACAACGCAATGTCATGCCCTAGTACTGGGTACGACAGGCACAACATACATACGTCAGCAACAGAAATACATTGGAAGAGAGAAATACGAAATAAACAAAAACGAAAACAAAAACAAAAAACAAAAACAAAATAAGAAAACAAATAAAAACAAAGATAAAAATAAAACAAAAAATGAAACAAACAAAATGAAGGGGAAATCGAAGACACAACCCAACCGGAAAGGAGAGCCAAAGCTCGGAAAAGAAACATAATAAAATGAAATAAAATAAAGTAAAGTAAAACCAAAATAAGATAATCCGAACACGAGCCAAAAACCTGGACACGCAAGGAGGGAACAAAGGGGAAAAAAATACCCCAGAAAAAGACGAAAAGTGCTATGTACCTACTAGTCGGCCTGGTACCTTGCTACCCTGTCTGCCATCTCCTTCCTGCCTTCGTCCACCGCGGTCTCCCTTCTATTCCTCCTGTTGCCCCCCCTGCCCCCATTCCCGTGGACGGCTTTCCTTCTACTCCTCCTGTTTCCCCCCCTCCCCCCTTTGTGTTCTTCTCATTAAACCAAAATACCTTGTAAAAGAGAGAAACAACGAAAGAAACCAAGACAAAATAAATAAATAAATAAATAAATAAATAAAAGGGGAGCCAAAGCTCGGGAGATAGAAACATACCCCGAGCATGAGCCAAAATGGACATGCAAGGGGGAACAAAAAAGGGAAAAAAATACCCCGGAAAAAAGAAACAAGTAAAAGACTGTACATAGTTCTTAATATTATACGAAAACCTCTATTGCATCAAGTAGAGAGATTAGTGTAGTAGATAGATCTACTCCACCTGGCACACCCCGACGCCGATATACGCCGATTGGGTGGTTTCGTCTGCCTTGCTGCCCAATGTTTGCCTAATTTTGTGCCGTGTCTTGAGTGCAAAGAATGACAAAATGCGGACACCGCTGTCAAACAAAACAGTAGTCTAAGCAGGTGACATACCATGCGGGGAGTGTTCTTCATATTAACCCGACATTTTCACCCATCTAAATCCAGCACATACAACCAGCGGCCGTGCTGATGTCTCATACAGAGACAAGCCCCATAGCCACAAACCACGAGACTGAGGTACGCATTGCGAACACAGCAGTACGCGTAACACAACACCACAACACTCACGAACAAGACCAGCGATGCTTCCAGCGGCTCCCGTCAGCGCTCATCCAGGGGGCCAGATGTCGTGTTCCTGTTTTCTCTCTGTCTTGCTAATAGTGCCCAAGGGTGTGTCGGTTTTTTTTATTCGGGGACCCTTGGTAGTGCCTTACTTTTTATTTTCCATCCCCGCTGGCCTCTATTGCGGGATCTCCTACTGTATTTCTCTTCGTGATATTTGCACCAGCTATATACGTCAGCATTCGCTTATTTTGCTTACCAGGTGTGTTTATGGCCCGGGTTGTTTTATGTGTGTGTGTGTGTGTTCTCGTACCCTGCCCGCCAGCATTTCACTTGTTCTTGGTTACCCTGATGAATTATATATATATTTTTTCCGTCTCACAGTTGTCACAGCAGTAATCTGTGACCAAATTGTTGGCATCTCTCCATGAAATGGGATGAAGAATCAGCACCCACACTGACTGGGTGTACTGAATACTCTCGTACCGTTCTCCTTCGGCCTGCCCCGTCCTTGGGGTGGGCCGAGGAAGCCCGCGAGGACCTGCAGCGGTCTAGCGGCAGTCACACGGGCATCGAGCCTCGGGCTGGGTAGAGAGGGAACCTTGCGCGGTCTGGCTAGTGAACTGCTCACTCTAAGGACCGCGTGGGGTGGTGGTGATGGGTTTTCTTTTTAACCCCGACGCCGAGGAGTTCATCCCCGGGGCAGGACGGGTACATCACCACAGCAGAGAGCGCAGCGTGGGCAGCTTGGGGAGTGGAGAGGCTGGCCACCGCGTGGGTACGCGTGCACGACAGGAAGGATGGGAGTGTCGGCGTTGGCTGGGACGGCTGCACCCAGCCAGCGGAAACCAAGGCGCGAACCGGGCTACGAAACGGAGAGCCACAATCATCACATTAATAGAGAGAAAAAAGAAACAACAGAAACAGAAACGGAGGGGGGACGAGCCCCTCGTCGGCTGGCTGAGAAAGCAGCACGCGAGACTCGTAAGAGACGGAAGGCGGCACTTGTGGCGGTAGCGACCTACAACGTGCGTACCCTGGCCGTAAAGGGGAAGAACGGGTATGGGCATGACGAGCGTGTACTGGCGAAAGGCCAGCAACTCGGCTGTGACTTCATTGGCCTGCAGGAAACTCGACGGCCCGGCAACACGAGATTCAGTGCAGCTGGTTACCATGTTTTTTGCTCAGGTATTTTGGCTTAATGAGAAGAACACAAAGGGGGGAGGGGGGGGAAACAGGAGGAGTAGAAGGAAAGCCGTCCAAGGGAATGGGGGCAGGGGGGGCAACAGGAGGAATAGAAGGGAGACCGCGGTGGACGAAGGCAGGAAGGAGATGGCAGACAGGGTAGCAAGGTACCAGGCCGACTAGTAAGTACATAGCACTTTTCGTCTTTTTCTGGGGTATTTTTTCCCCTTTGTTCCCTCCTTCCGTGTCCAGGTTTTTGGCTCGTGTTCGGATTATCTTATTTTGGTTTTACTTTACTTTATTTCATTTCATTTTATTGTGTTTCTTTTCCGAGCTTTGGCTCTCCTTTCCGGTTGGGTTGTTCCTTCGATTTTCCCTTCATTTTGTTTGTTTCATTTTTTGTTTATTTTTATCTTTGTTTTTATTTGTTTTCTTATTTTGTTTTTGTTTTTTGTTTTTGTTTTTGTTTTTGTTTATTTCGTATTACTCTCTTCCAATGTATTTCTGTTGCTGACGTATGTATGTTGTGCCTGTCGTACCCAGTACTAGGGCATGACATTGCGTTGTCGAATGCATTACGATGCATTATCTCTGTGTCGTAGCTTGTGACCACAGAGCTGATCTTTCTAGGGTGAAGAATCAGTACGGACACTGGGTGTGCTGGATGTCGACGAGTAGAAGAACGGTTTAATGTGAAGGACACACACACACACACTGATCTCATTGGCTAAATAGAATTGTGACGAAAACTCACAGCACAGGCAGGCTACAGCAGTGGGCATCGCATGTACAAGGCGGCTGCCCGCTTTCGCACAGTTTTGGGTACACGTTGTTCAACCCCAGTGCTGCACAATTCGACGACAGTCGACGAGGGAAGAAGATGCTGAAATACTCTCGCGATAAAAAGAAGGCACGTACCGTAATGGGGAGGGGGGAGAAGGGCCCGCTATGTAACCCCAGATTTGAGCTACTACTGAGAGGAGGCGCGCGAGCAATGGGAGGATAACAAATGGGACAAGAAAGAAAAAAAAAAAAACGGATCCACCAGCCAAACTACTACTACTATCGAACCGTCGGATCCACAAGATTTCATGTGTGTTCTTTACATTAAATTCATAATTCCACCCATCTGTATATATGTATTTTCAATCACATCTATTAATAGCAGTATAGAGTATCCGCGGCGACGCTGCTGGAGCAGAGGGGGGAGAAAGAGACGAGCTCTGTGGTCAGACTACACCCATCCATGTGTAATGCTGTTGTTACCTATTTATGCGTACGTATGAATCATAACTAAACTGGTTGTGTGATACTAGTGCGTTCATTTTCATTTTTTTGGTATCTTCCTTCATGTTTACCCGTGTTTGTTTTTTTCGTTTTCTGCATTTCGTAGTAGTAGTGTTGTTGGCCTTTCTCCCCTGCAAGTTGTCAGGTGCGTGTACGTTTTTTTTTGTTTGTTTTTTTCATCTTCCGGTGGATGGGGAAAAATAAAGCTCAAGCTCACCACACTTCCACGTATTTTCATACGCGTCTTGTTTCCATTTAACTCAATTGCTTTCGCAACCCAACGCTAGCTGGCGCACCCTTCGGATCCCACTGTCTGTAGTGATAGCGTGAGCTGACCTTATCAGTGGTCCTCGTTATAAACCCGGCAGCGCAAGGTATAGTTGTATACGGATGCCTGTGTATGTCGACCCGGTCTGTCCCCTGAGCGTCAGGTTCGGTGGAGATAGCCACCCGGAATGTCATCTAGTGTACGTTCCGCTTTCGTACGGGTATCCAATGGGTATGGAATTGCATGAACTACGATCACCTTGCTGCATTTTGATGTACCACTATGTATATGCTTCGAGACGCCGGCTAGCAAGTGAAGCGAACCAAGCAAACATTACAGATCGATGGTTTCATTATGCAGCGGTCTGGGAATCGCTTCAATTAATTCATACACACCGTCTCCGCGAGCATCCACCCAAAGCAACGGTACAGTTCGATGCGAGTCGACGAGACAAGGGAAGAAATATTCATAGCTGGAATCTTCTCGCGATAAAACGGAAGGCATACCGTAGTCTGTGGAGAGAAATAAGCCTACTTAGTGGCCCCGAATATACTTCACGTCTGGGTCTAAGGGTTACAGATAGTGTTGTTCTTTGACTACACAAAATCAGTTTACTGCTCTTTTATCAGAAAACGCGAAGATAGTACGAGTATGGGAGGGATTTGAGCATAAAAAACAAAAAAAGTGTCGCCCGGTCGCCCCATCGCCCCGGTGGTGTGTATGTATGTGTAGACTAGTGGTTATACGCTGGGATATTGACAGGCCCACGCCCATATATGTGGCCGATCTGCTGTTCCGACGTTTCAGGGGGGAAGAGTGTTATAAGGCTTAGTTTGGGTAAGCTATAATAGTATTGGTTGACATTTTGCAAGTGGTCAAACCGACGAATGAATACGTATCAAATCAGACACGACGTGCAGCGTGGATTAAATGCGAGTCGACGGGGAAGAAAGAGTTGAATTACTATTCTCGTCATAAAAATAAGACAGTCCGATGAAAAAACTAAGGCACGCACGTGCCGTAGTGGTGTCAGGGGGAAGACGAGCCTGCTTGGTGACCCTATCACTCCTGTGTGCGCAGGTGAGAGCCAGCTGATATGAAAGCTACGCCATGGATATGGTGAGGTGAAATCAGCTGGCTGGTAGTGTTTACTACTCTGGCAGACTTTGATTTTAGGTGGGGGTTTTGAACAAGAAGAGGGATCGGGGGGGGGGGGACACTTCAATATGTGCGCGGAAACTATAAATCCTTACTTATGGGAGACAAATCTGACGGTTGTTCTTGTAACAAGAAAACATCCCTTTATATCACCTGCCTGGTATTGTTTATTACTCTAGAAGATTTGATGTTAGATGGCCACGAAAATATAATGAGGTGCCATCAGCCGGCTGGTAGTGTTTGCTACTTTGTTTGGCAGATTTTGATTTTATTAGGTGGGGCGTTGGAACAAGAGGGATCGGAGGGGGCGGCTGGTGGGACACTTTAATATGCGCGCGCGGAAACTATACATCCCTAAAAAGGGGACAAATCTGACGGTTGTAGCAAGAAGACATCCCTATATGTCACCTGCTTGGTATTGTTTTTTGTTCTAGAAGATTTGATGTTAGGTGTGGTATGCAACACAATCTTTAGGTGTGGTAAACAACGTCTCAAGTCTCAAGTATATAGGGCCCGTGTACGGCTCATGCTTGCAGTGACCCCCGTTCTAACACGTCGACGTCGACTCTTCGGAGGAATCGACCCATCCTGGAATTTATTGTTTGCTGCAGTCCTGATTAACATTCAATCAAACAGCATACTTTTCTTGAACTTTGGAGGAAGTCGTTCCGTGGTTTTCACGATATAAATTCCGTAGCCGCAAAAAAAAAAAACGAGATTCTCGCGATTTTGGGCTAAGGAGCATTCCGACTTTCCCCAACCCCTTTACACCTAAGTGAGCTAACATTTGTGGCCTGCGGGTGCTCCACCCGGATTTGATCACAGAGGCTAACTGGATTAAAAAAAAAAAATCGGCTATTCGGCGACACGCACCTTTGATCATTCAGTGTTAATTGGTTACAAGCTTCGATCTGTTGGAGTGCAGGGGTCTGACGTTTTGGTTCCACGCTTTTACAGTTCTTGTATCCCCTGGTTGTGTTTGAGCTGGGCGCTCGAAGAGCTTTAGGATCATGTGTGCACCGCCCGACGCCTGACGCAGAACGTCAGATCTCACTCGCCGGTCTTCTTTTTATCGATGCAGGTGTGTAAGTGTGCCTTTGCAATACATCAAGAGCAAAAGAGAGATCGCTTCGTCCAGGAACAGTAGCGATCGACGTCCACTGCATGTTCCGTCATGACTCGACAGCACTAACAATCCGAGCATCTGGCCTAGGCTAGACCTCCGCTGGCCTGCAACTTATACAGGGAGTGCACAGGACCTTACGCATGAACCTGGTAGACCCAAGGAACTCACTCCAAAAGTTGACTCACACTACAACACTTATTGTTTCGCGCATACTGAACTCCACATATATATGTCTGGTTTTGTCCCCCACAATGTGGGGTTACACAGTTTTTGTGCCAGGACAAGGTTGAACGTCTTAGTCACCATTGAACCTGGCATTATTAGCAGGGGAGTCACCGACCCGTATCCTTCACGAGGGAATACGCACTAGGGTCTCCTATTATCACATGTTTTTCTCTCTTCCTTTCCTTACTTCCTCTTCTTGTCTTGTCTTGCTTTTCTTGTCTTTCCTTTCCTTTCCTTTCTTTTTCGTTTTTTCGCTCTCTTGTCTTTCATTTCCTTTCCTATATCTTCTTTTATTTTCCTGGTTCTTTTTTTTATGTGACTTGGGTCTGTCGTGCGTATGCGTAGTGATAGGCACAACGTGAAATATTTACGTGGTAATCTTTCTTGGGTGGCAAGCGATATAGTCGGTTTTTCCAGGCGCGAGTAGTGAGACGTATGCACCAGCATGGACCTGGCACAACGTTGGCTGACTCCCGATTTCACTTTTATATGTTTCTGGTGGAGGCATGAATTGCGTCAGCTGTGATATATGCGTATACCACCTTTGGTTTGTTTTTGTGGTTTTCCCTGGGGTATTCCTCAGCTCCAGAGTGACTGGAGCCTGTCTATGACCACGGACTTGATTATGCGAGTTAATGTGAAAACAACAACACACCCCGTAACACGCGCGATCGAAGTATCACGCACAGCTTACAAAGCTGAGTTTTGATCAAAAACCGTTTTGGTCAACACTCTCACAGCTGAACAAAACTTAAATTTGTTCATTTTTTCATACTTATGTAAATATAGCATGCTACAGCAAGCGACAAAACCTTGTATACAAGCCTTGTAATAAATACCTGCCGTGGTAGTACTCGTATGATCTTATGCGATGACCAGAAAGCACTACTCGTATAGGTAGCATCAAAGTAAAGCCAACATCACGTAATAACAATTTTCCTCCCTTCCACTAAAAATTTTATCCTTAAAATATTGGGCATCTGCATGTAACACGCAGGTAGGTAGAATATTTGCTATTATCCACCTCCGTTCCCCGCCACCATCGCCCCCCCCCCCCTCCCCTAACACACACGCACACACCCCTCCGCCCCACCGAAAATTAAATCTGCTAGGGCGAAACACGCTGCGAGACAGTTGATATCACCTCATTACCGTTCTAGCCACCACGCCGTAGTTCCAATAATACCCTCCCCACGCCCCCTCCCTCCTCACCACCCGCACCACCGCCTAAACCTAGCACCATACCATGCGTATTTTACCTTTCTACGGGGTATACATTTATGCGATCTAAAGCAGTCAAAAATCCCCCTGCCCCCCCCCCCCTCCCCTTTCGAACACTCCCCCCCCTCCCCACGCCGGTTGTACGATTTACAGGATGTACATGATAAACCAAGGATGTGTTCGGTACGGTGCGTACCAAGTCGTACCGGCGGTATATACCGCCGGTATTACCGGTACCGAACACTTCGGTAAGTTCGGTATAGCGTCAAAACCGGTACTAGAAACTTCGATAAGTTCGGTACGGCATCAATAACGGTACCGGACAATTCGTTAACTTCGGTACGACATCAATACCGGTACCGGCGGTGCCGGTGCAGACTTTCGTACCGGTACCGGACGCTTCGATAAGTTCGCTACGATGTCAATACCGGTGCCGTACATTTCGGTAAGTTCGGTACAACATCGATACCGGTACCCGAAAACTTGGGCAAGTTCGGCACGTCAACACCGGCACCGGACACTTCGATAAGTTCGGTACGGCATCAATACCGGTCCCGGACACCTCGGTACGTTCGGTACGCGATAATAATACCGGTACCTGAGGTACCGATGTGCACATACGTACCGGAGCCGGTACCGGTATTGGGACAAAAAGCAACTGAGTTTCATCGACACACGACGCGTATGGAAATACGTGAAAGTGTGGTGAGCTTAGGCTCTATTTTTCCCTATCCGCCGGAGGATGATAAAAAAGAACGGTACAGCATCGATACAGGCACCGGACACTTCGGTAAGATCTGCACAACATCAACCCGGTACCGGACACTTCGGTACGTTTGGCACGGTATCAACCCGATTCAACCACATTGTGACTTCATCCCTTGGGGCTTTGGCTCCAGGCAGCACCCCAAGCCACACACACCCCGGTCCCCAATCATCTTCCAGTACGATCGGTATACCGAGACTCTAAGCACACATGTGCAAGAGTGCAACTTCCCAGTATGAGGTGGCCTCCAGTGGTGGTGATACCAACGCTCCTGGTGGCGGATCATCTTTGCCAGCTCCCACACCCATCGGCGTCGGCGGCAGAAGTTATTGACGTGGACGCGGAAAATAAAGTGCTCAGTGCCTGTTATGTTGCCTGCTCCTGTGTACAACTCGCTCACGCGCGACGTGTATGAATTACCGGTGGAGACGATCAAAGCCGTGGATGGTTTCCCGGTGCCGGCTGGCTTTCGGAGGGAAGGGACGCGTGAAGCCTCGTATATGTATTCGATTCGCGTGTACGTCGAAACGATCGACGAGAAGACGGCGCCCAGCTGATAATCCTTAGGGTACCTTACCTTTTAACAGCATATCAAGACTGAGATTGAAAAAGAGAAGAGTATTGAAGAAATAACAACCGATCATATTTCAGTTCAATTATATACCTCCACTGGTACCCCCGGCCCATACCGGATGTGCTCAGTACATGTACCACCAGTTTATGTCCAGCTTATGTACCTAAGCGCAAGTGTGCGTCCGTACCTTGTCAGCGGGATATACCGCCGGTACTGCCCGGGATATTTTTTCAAGTGTGTACCGGTACAGGTACCGGTACAAACTTTCGTACCTTTCGTACCGGTACCTTCCGTAAGCTCGGTATGACATCAATACCGGTATCGGAGACTTCGGCAACTTCGGTAAGTCCGCACCTTGCCGGCGAGATATACCGCCGGTACTGCCGGTATGTGTATTCGAGTGTGTGCCGGTACCGGTACCGGTACCGGTACCGGTACCGGTACCGGTACAGACTGTCGTACCGGTACCGGACACTTCGATAAGTTCGGTACGTCATCCATACCAGTACCTAGAATACCGATACCGTACCGGACACACCCTTGTGATAAACTGACGCGTTCTTCCCACAACCGTTAGATTTGTCCTCTTAGTGGCTTATAGCTGCCCAGATTGAGTTGCCCCCCCCTCTACTACCCCGCCCCCCCCCCGTCCCCGGCCCCCACACCTTAAATAATATCCGCCCTCCCCTCACCGGTGGTACGACTTTCAGGATATATACTTGATAATCTGATGCATTTCCTTCCACGGCTGTTAGATTTTGTCCCCCTCAGAAACGGGTTTTATAGTTTCCGCGCAAAGATTGATTGACATCACCCCGTTGACACTGGTGCGGGCTACATTGTAGTTCCAAGGGGAGTCGCCGAGCTATATCCTTAATGAGGACACACAACTCGTAATACGCGCGATCGGAGTATCACACACAGCTTGCAAAGATGAGTTTCGACAAAATCTTCGATCTCACAGCCGGAGTGTATTTTTATTTTTTAAATATATAGTGTAAAATAAATACGAGTCGTATACGCTTCGGAACTGTGAGATCGAATATAAGAGTGTAAGATTTCGTCGAAACTCATCTTTCATTGCAAGCTGCGCGTGATACCATAAAATATACCTCATTACTTGTATAGTTCTAGCCATCCATGCCGTAGCTCTAAATCGCCCGCCCCCCCCACACCCCCCCCCAAACGTCCCCTACTTCCCCACCACCCGCACGCACGATCGCTATGGTCTGACCTCTTATGTGGGCATAATTATTGACATAATTGGCTTTAGGGCCATAGGCAAAGCGATAAGTTAAATTTTGGGCCAAGGGGGGTGGCGAAAAAGGTGATATTTGGGACAATAAGGTGGCACAACAAGCGAAGTGTAGCATCGGGTGCCTATACCTTCCCTATTTTATTTTAGGCGTTGGGTAGGTTCACAGCTGGGGTAAGGTTCCTAATCGGCGTTGGGAGTCGCGAGCCGCGGCTGATACGTCACACACCAAAAACGGTGGACGTTTAGCAGTGGAAATTTGTCGTAATTTGCTTCAAAATTCGTTTTTAAATATTGTCCGCATTCATAACGGAAAAAAATAAGCAAAAAAATAAATGGCGTCTGGTTGCTAAACCTGTGGCATAATTGGGAAAAAAGTTGGTGCCAACGTTTGCTTATTGGGGCAGTGGCCACCCCGAAAAAAAGGCCACAGAAAAAAAACAAAACGCATAATAATGGGTCAGGCCCTAGCACAGATTGGTCAACATTACCCTGTTGACCCTGGCAAAAGCTACACTGTTGTAGTTCCAAGTGGAGT
Organism: Undaria pinnatifida; assembly: GCA_012845835.1. Lineage (NCBI taxonomy): Eukaryota > Phaeophyceae > Laminariales > Alariaceae > Undaria > Undaria pinnatifida. The sequence continues at coordinate 9,889,033 of JABAKD010000019.1, forward strand.
CGCCGACCTATATCCTCAATGAGGACACACACACCCAGTATTACGCGCGATTGGAGTATCACACACAGCTTGCAAATATGAGTTTCGACAAAATCTTCGATCTCACAGCTGGAGTGTATTTTTTTTTTTTATAACAATATATATATACCTGGTACGCATGTATATGTGTACTCCAATCTATATTTGACGATTCTCGCTCACCTCCAAGTTTTCCCTTTCGGGCCTCCTGCGCGCCGTACCCACGAAAGCAAATGGGATGTCTCTGTTCTCCGCCTCTAGTCCGCCAATCATCTCCGGGGTTGTCAGGACGCTGCTGGATGTGTACGGCACCGTCACCATCCGCCCGCTGCAACCCCACATCGACCACGTCTCAATTTTCTCGTTGATGCCAACGACCGCACGACGCAATAGCATTCGTTGTTCCGCGTTCATCGCTAGTCTGCCGCAGTTGTACCAAGCACACACCACGACGTGATCCGCCCCACCGAATCTGTTGAAGTATGGGCTCTTCCTCACAAGGTGCATGATGGCCCTGGTCACCCTCTGCGGGTGGTTGACTCCACCACAATACTTGCTCTTGTTTAGGAGCTTGAAACCAAGCACGGGGTAAAGGGGAACGAAAAAAACATCCGCTTTCTCCGGATCCAAGACGCGCCATGGGTGCGAAAGGAGTGATTGGTGTAGCCAGATTTCCCCCATATCTTGTGCCATGTCGGTGCGCTCATCTTGCCACGGAGGCACGCCCGAATGATGATCGCGGTAGCACTGGATCAGTGCCGTGTGATCGAACACCGGGTCGTCGTAGACATAGACACTCACCCGGTTAGCGTCCTCAACTTCCAGCTTGGGGGCGAATTCGCTCGAGGTCGCAAAACAAGACTCCTGTGACACCAAAATTGCTCCTGCCAATAGTGCTATCAGAACGGCTCGAAAAGTGAGCGTTTTCTGTGCGCAGTTGCGGCTTCCTCTGCGGACAAGCATTATACGCGAGGGTTTCAGTGCCACGCGTACTATCGCTCACAAGTAAGAAGAGATGAGGTTATCTGGCCCTAAAGGCTTCCTGTCGACTGCTGCCGAACAACCTCTAGCAGGTACCTGGTAGTGCAACACAAGGGATGCCAGAAAAATGCAAGCGGGTGGCAGGGAGGCGGGGAAACACGGGGGATCCTAGTGTGGAGCTGTTGTTGGTGTACGTTCGCTAATATTAAAAAAAAAAAAACAACACTCCATTAAACTATATATATGAATATTTGTTTTTTTTTTTTTTTTTAGCACACTTTCACTTTCCAGCTTCTGGACAAGCCGTGGTCACAGGTGTCAACCCTTCTCCTCCCCGGTTCTTGCCTTCAATTTTTATCGCGCATAGGGTTCAGCAATCCCACTGCTCGTCGATTGTTCATCGAATGTTGCTGACTCACGCTCTCGCGCTTTCCGCAAGTAGTCAATTTGTGCACAAGAAAAAGTCCCAACGAATTTATACGAGTATGCACTCGGCGGGGCTCGAACTCACGAAACTGACCTATATATGAATATGTGTACCTATGTATGTAGTCTAAAATTATAGCTATTTTTTCTCGGCTGCAGTAGTGTCGGTTCAAGTGTACTACTACTGCTGTGTGTCTTGTTCTGTCTTCTCTATTGCACCATTATTTCAACGCAACGACATCAGTACACCCATAGCCCGTGCCGATTCATCCTAGAAATAAACAATTCTGTGGTCACACAGACGACTGTAAAACAGAGTAAACAAAACAGTCGCAATCCAAAGCAAATGAAACGCTAGCGCACTGGATACGAGAACACAACAAGAATCGAGGCAAACAATGAAAAAAAAAAGAGAAAAAAGAAAAAAGAAAAAGAAGAAGAAAATAAAGCAAAACAAACAAACGACAGTTGTTCTGAACAATGACATTGTGATGCACGAAGATCGGAAAGAAAATGAAAGGCTGCAATTGCCAGAGGAACACCACACATACCGACGCATATAAATAGACAATAATAATAGGTGCACTCCGTACAGTAGTGTATGTTGAGACGAATGTAGGTCCATCGTCCCGGGCGGGGGAGTATCGGACTGCTCGCTTCCGCAAGCCCCAACTACAACTGGGAATTCACGGAAAAAAACACAAGCAACCGAGAACAGCTCTCGATTGGATTCAATACCCATAACAATATGGCCCTACCAATAATAACTAATAATAAGGCCCTATTAATGATAGTACCACCAGGTGTATGACAAAAAAACTAGATAACGGATACTGAGTACTCGTAAAACTGCTGCTGGTGCTACAATAGGTAGGTGCGATTTTGTCGGGAAAAACTCATACAGCGTACATTGACGCATAGTCTTAGGTAAGCTTTAGTTACGATGCTCTTGTGCATGTGTAGGCTGTGCTCACGTGCTCACCTGCCTACTGTCTACTCGTGGAATAAGGGCGATTTGATAGCCGCACCTCACGCTAACAATTCCGTCGTAGTCCTGGTCTAAGCGGGGCGCGCGCGGCGAACGTCGTGCGATGTCGTAAATAAGGCTCATGTTCGCAATCATTCTGGACTTTTTTCGGTTGCACCAAGATACCACATATATATTCGACTACTGGCCCGTTTAGGCTGAGCGATAGCTTCAATGATGGCCTCACGCCATCCAAGGTAGTTAGGAGTCAATCTGAGTTGTCTGCCGATAACACAGTGTCGCAAATGAGGGGCTTATTTGCGACACCGTGTCGCAAATAGCTTATTTGCGACAGGGTCTGAACATTGGTCAGTTGCCCCAAGATACCACCTATCTCCTGGTCTCGAATACCGTAATCATGCGAAGGTTGGCACCGGGGTGCGATCGATATTTATGTTTAAATGTTTCTACGTTGTGCTGACGTATGTATGTTGTGCCTGTCGTACCCAGTACTAGGGCATGACATTGCGTTGTCGAATGCATTACGATGCATTATCTCTGTGTCGTAGCTTGTGACCACAGAGCTGATCTTTCTAGGGTGAAGAATCAGTACGGACACTGGGTGTGCTGGATGTCGACGAGTAGAAGAACGGTTTGATGTGAAGAACACACACACACACGTTGTGTTTTTTATCGCACCCCGGAGCTATCTCTCCGATGGGTGCCAACCTTCCGATGGGGGTGCGGAAATACAGTTAAATCATGCCGTTCTTCAATTTTGGCGCACCCCCGGTGCGATCTCTCCGATGGGTGCGCTGCTGAATCGAATTACACCGCGCCGTACTGGGTTTGACCGTAGGTGCCGTTGTCGCTGGCTGGAATGCATAAGGGTATCGGAGTCTGGTGCGTGTCAACATGGCGTTGGGGTTGGTTGTAGGGCCGAAGCGAGTTTGGTTGCGACATGTTGCAATAGGACGGAGACCGATGCTCCGAAGTAATGCTTTTGCTGAAATGTCACGTACACTATGGGTCTGCTGTTCGCTTTATGCTGAACCACTCGATTTCCTCCGTAGTTCCTGTTCTGCCTCGGTTGCACAAGGTAGGTATTGTAATATCGTACCACGAGCTGGTTCTGTGATTTGTGAGGTGTACTGGTAGGCGGCATGTACCGGATGATATGTGCTGTGTGATTGGTTTAGAGCATACAAATTAAACGACTCAAAGCTACCTAAAACGACTTGACCGAAGATGCGTTGGTGAAGTACGTTTGAGAGGAGTGGCGCACTGGTGATATATCATCGGAGTATGAAATAATGAGAATATTACCTACCACAGACCCGCTGCGGTGGCCCTCAATTTCTACTCATGTCGGGGAGATCACACCCGGGGGCGATCTCTCCGATGGGGGTGCGAAAACACGATTAAATGTATCTATGTTGTTGTGTTTTTTATCGCACCCCGGTGCTATCTCTCCGATGGGTGCCAACCTACCGATGGGTGCCAACCTTCGCATGATTACGGTACTGGCCCGTTTTGGCTGAGCGATAGCCTCAATGGTAGCCTTACGCCATGCCGACACACCCTTGGTGGTTTGGAGACAATCTGGGGTGCCTGCCGAAAACGCAGCGTGGTGTCGCAAATAAGGCATATTTGCGACACCGTGTCGCAAATAGCATCAGGCTACCCTTTTATTTTCAAGATATACTCCGAAGTATGTGCGTATGTACAATTGTAGCGCAATTTTTTCTTGGCTGTGGTAGCGTCGGTTCAAGTGTACTACCACTGCTGTGTGTCTTGTTGTGCTGTCTTCATATTACACAATTGTTTCTAGTACACCCAGAGTCCGTGCCGATTCATCCTAGAGATATACCTGGTACAATTCTGGGGTCACACAGACGACGACTGCTGTGAAACAGACAATTCTGTGGTCACACAGACGACTACTACTGTGAAACATATAATTCTGTGGTTACGCAGACGACTGTAAAACATACAATTCTGTGGTCACACAGACGACTGTAAAACAGAGAGTAAACAAAACAGTCGCAGCGTAAAGCAAATCGAGGACCAACGCCCGAATGGGTGGGGTGGATCGTAACTGGACCAAGTCCGGCGGAAGGCCATACCCCATGGCCAGGGGTTTTGTTAGTGGGTGAGCTTGCGCAAGTCCCACCCAACCCGGAAAGATGGCATTCCGGGTGGCTATCTCCACCGAACCTGACCCTCAGGGGAAAGGCCGGGTCGACATACACACGCATCCGTATACAACGACAAACGGCAGCTTGCGCTGCCGGGGTTGTAACGAAGACCACTGATAGGGACAGCTTACGCTATACCTACAATGAGACCCGAAGGGTGCGCCAGCTAGCGTTGGGCTGCGAAAGCAACTGAGTTAAATCGACACACGACGCGTATGAAAATACGTGGAAGAGTGTGGAGAGCTAAAGTTTTTTTTTCCCCATACGCTCAAGGGTGCACGAAGATTCCAATCCAGCACACTTATGTACCCCCCCCCCCCCCTACCGAAGGGGCGTTTTTTTTTTTTTTTTCCATTTTTTTTTCAAGCGACAACCCGTTTGACCTGTACTCTTGCTGTGCTCGTAGTAGTTGATCTCGTTTTCTGTCCTAGTTTCAGACGTCTGCATGCTTCGCAGAATTGGTTAACAAGTGCCCCATCAAGGCTCCCCGCTATATTCAGGCCACACAATTTGAACGAAGAGTCAACGTCACAACATGGTGCATTGCGCGTGAAGCACTAGGGATGTACCACGAAGTGAGGGTTCACACCAAAGGAAACAAAACAGTCAACCAGTAGATAGATGCTTGCCATGATGAACGAAGTACTGTTGCACGCTGAGACTTGTGTAAGAAGAGGTAAAGCTTGAGTGAAGGAGCTCGCCTGAAGCAGACACATCGAAGTTGTTGCCGTCGACACGATTTATGGTGCTTGTCGATAAGGACAACTCCCATCTATCATCCCCGCGGCAGCGGGTGCACTGCAAAACACGGCAGCACGTTGCTTGCCGTACCTCGGCCGTACCAACAACACTTGGAGCCCCTGGGTGAAAGAGTATAACAGCAACGAACAAATTATGTTTGCCTTCTAACGCATACCCCCTTCATCACGGGCGATATCTTGTTGACACCCAGTCAATGCGACACCCTACAAGTGTACCGCTGCATGACTCTCATGGGATCAAATGAGAGCGAAGTGTCTCTTCTTGATACGCGTGCGCCCCCTCGAGCTTACGCTCGGCTGCAGTGTACCCTCCTCCTCCTCGTCGTCCTCCTCCTTCTCCTCCTCGTCCTCCTCCTTCTCCTCCTCGTCCTCCTCCTTCTCCTCCTCGTCCTCCTCCTTCTCCTCCTCGTCCTCCTCCTTCTCCTCCTCGTCCTCGTCCTCGTCCTCCTCGTCCTCGTCCTCGTCCTCGTTCTCGTCCTCGTCCTCGTCCTCGTCCTCGTCCTCGTCCTCCTCCTCTTCTTCCTCCTCTTCCTCCTCCTCCTCCTCCTCCTCCTCCTCCTCCTCCTCCTCCTCCTCCTCCTCCTCCTCCTCCTCCTCCTCCTCCTCCTCCTCCTCCTCCTCCTCAGAGTCGACAATCTCCTGTTCGTCTAAGACTCCGCCGTTCTGTGGCGCTCGTGCACGCTGCTTGCCCTTCCCCCGTTTAGCCATTACGACTGAGGCTCTGAGACTCTTGCTTCTCTTGCCCTTTCTCAACATGTTTACCACCTTCGACCTCTCTGTCTCGCCCACATCAAAGCTGGCCTTGAATCTCACCGTGTCAGGATCTGCTTGCCCCATGGCTAGTGAAGCTGCGTGTTGCTCCCGCACGTGGTGAGACATGCAGCACTTCCACAGCCAACGATTAGGGGTGCAAAACAAACACCAAAGGGGTACGTTGGTACATGGGGTGGCTGCCGTACTTTTTGCCGCCGCTTTCAGGCCGATCGCAACGACGGTCTTTCGCGAATCCGTCTTCGGTGCTAGCGGGCAGTTGGAATGAATCTAAGATGCAGCCTTGCCCTTAGTCGGCACGACCACCCACGTCTTGCAGCCATCTCCACCACAGAAGCCGCACGTGTCGCGCTTTTGAAGGTCCTGCGGGATTAGCACCGTCAACGGACCAAGTCAACGTCTTTTGACGAGATGCACAGGTTGAAACAAAAAACAGTCATACAGTTTCTAAACCGTCGGACGGATCAGGTATTCAGCGTGGGTGTAACGGCTGTGGCCAATTTTCGCGGGAGTAACCCTAGGAGTTTTTCCGTCAAGACCATAGGCACGACTGCAAAAACCTTTCGCTTTCAGGGCAGACGAACCTCACCTCGTTCTCGAGGATGTGTCCCGCCATGTGCTGCAGAAGCTTTTTCGGATCCGTCTCCAAGAAGCAAAGTGGACACTCGACCTTCCCGTCAACAGATGCTGCCAGAACTTCGCCTGCCCCAAGCGTCTCGCGAGACGTGCAAGTCAGATCGTCATGCAGAGGAAGCGGGTCCTGGTGGCCGCGTGGAGGCTTGCGTACATCAGGAACGGCCGCCCAGCCCTGGACGTTCTCCACGATTTCTTGCAGCACATTGAGTGTTGTGGTCATCTCGTCCATGCTAAACACGTACGTCATCTTGTCCATGTCCATCGTCGGGTCCAGCTCGATGACCAGAGCAACAGAACAACTGTACGAGGTGGTCGTGTGAACTTTTCGATTTGCCCACTCGAACGTCGAACCAGTGCCCGTCGCAACCAGCTTCATGAGCTTCCCCTTCACCGTCTGTCCTGCTCCTTCGTCTCCTGTTACCGGTGACTCCGACACGACTAGAACCCCGACGCAGTACTTCACGGGCTGCTGACGGTCTGCACGGAGTCTGAAAAGCGTTGCAAAGGGAGAGCCTATCTGCAACGTTTTGCCAACGTCGTCTAAGCTTTTGCTGCCGCGGTCCATGTCTACGCCGGTACGGGTCGTGAAGCCCCGCACACGTGCGAGGCGGTCGCGGGAAGCCGTCCCTGCATGAGATCCCGTGAATTCTTTCACAGCTGAGGCCTTGAACACCTGCCACGAAACCCAAAAATCAAGATAAACGTAAGACAACAAGTCATTTATACAAAAAGAAGCCCCATTTTAGGGTCGCGTCCTTCTGATTTCCCAGGATCTCACACGAAAGCGCAAACGTGAAAACTCGTGTTGCTACAGAGGCAGGCACACGCCACGTACGTGCGCCATTTCAATAAGTGTCGTTTCCGACACGCATATTGTGCTTCTTGCTCTGGGAAATGGCGACAGGAAATAAAGGTCGAGCGCTCGTTTGGTAAGGCTTACAACAGGTTTGAACGCACCTTTTTGGCGCCGATTTGCACAAACTTGGAGTGGCGAGGCGGCCCTGAATTTTCCCCTACAGACTCCGTCTCCAACGCTTCTCGAATCTCAGCGTCGTCACTCTCCCCGTCACCAGCATCCTGACCTTCCGCAGAAAGCGACTGGGTCTCAACACTCGAAGACGCCCCCCGGTCAAGATCTTCCTCGTCACCACCTCCGGTGTCACCGCCCGAGCGCATCTCTGGCATGTCCGAGTCGGGCCTGCAAGGACACGTGTGGTGAAGGGCGGGGCAGAGACGTGACTTTTTTTTTCTCTTTGTCATTTCAAGGTAATTCGAAGTACACATCCACACACATCGACCAGAGTCAATCTTGACGCAGACACACGCTTAACATACAGTAGTGCTTCAAACGGCTCATGACAAATCAGGGAAAATGTGAAACGAACAGCACTTATCCGACTAGCGCACCTACCCGAAAGGGAAGAACATCGTGACGCGCTTTGCCTCGAGGTGGTCGAAGGTGTCTTGAGTCACGTCGGCGAAGTCGTCGTGTGCCTGAAGAACTCTAAGCGCAGCTCGCCGCCCATCATTCCAGCATTCAACCACGTCCAGACCCCGCACGTCGCAGCCTCCGGCTGGTCCAGCTTCCGACCAAGTCTTCACGTTCATGTGGTCGATGGAGTCGTTCAAGCGACGAGACTTCTTTGCCCAGTTCGGGTGCTTCGCGTAGATCTCCTCGAGCGCGACAGCAGCACCAAGGCGGTCACCAAGTTCCTTCCCGTCGACGTTGCTGGCGTGTATCAGGGTTCGTACCACCGCAAAGCTATTCTCAAGCGCATCCGTACCGATCTGCCAGAGGTACAGATCCATTGCCGGGCAGTGCTGCTGAACTTTGAGCGCGCAGAAGTAGATGCCTCGGATGGTAGCCTGCAGGTCGTGGTAGAGCTGGCCCGTCATGAAGGCAGTTCGTCGAGCACGGAAAATGATGAGCAGCAAATGCGACACGCGCGAAAGCCCTTCCAGAAGTTGTCCCACTGTCTTGGCAGGGTCGCACAAAACAGCGAGAAGGTCTTCTGCGATTGCCGCTTTCACCTTTGTCCGGAGGATAAATCGGCGACACAAAAGGACAAGACGGGGAAATCTGAGCAAGGGTTTGTGCAAGGTTTTTAGTCCAGGACCGTCGCAATCGTTCACGCCCTGAAAGGTGAAGACGGCGACAAGCCCCGGTGGTGCTCGGCCTGCGCGAAATGAGCTATGTATGTCATCCCATAATTTTTCGCCTACTCATCCATCAGCCTCTCGTGTAGAATATTACACATGGACGAGTGCTAAGACGAGGCTCTGTGTCTGCGAGAGATCAACATCTCACCTTTAGGTCGCGGTGCAATGCTGCCAGCCCCGGCTTCGTGGCCAACTCGTTTACCCTGTCCTGATCAGCGTTCGCAACTTCAACCTGCTTCGCCATCAGCCTCACAGCGAGCCCAACATTCTGCCTGCACCATGAAACAAAGACAACCACACGGGAAGGTAAAAAACTACAGAGTTTCAAAATGTCGTCGTGCCTAAGGTCGTACTTGTGACGGGCTAGTTCGTTGTTGTTCATACGGATGGCATCCAGCACAGCCAACCACACGCGGCGCATGAAAGAACACGTACGCGAAGATGCTGATGAAACCACCAAATGTACAGCAATGATCCTTCTAAAAACGTGCTTGTCGTCCACGTTGAACAAGCTGCTGTAAGTCTCTTCCGGCTTGCCGTCGTACCACCGAAAGAGCTCTGGGTAGCTGTCGCGATTTAGCGGAAGCCCCTCCCCCGAAATCGTGACACCTTTCTGCGAAAGATCTCTCGTTCGATTCGTTTGTCGTTGTGCTTCATGTCAAACCTCTGCACCACGCCGCAGATGCTAGTGTTCGAGTCGATGAGCTTCAAAGGGGCCAATTGCGTGGACTTCACAGCAGAAGTAAAGTCGAAGAGCATCGGCCGCCGAACCCCATCCCCGTCCGAAGCCAACAGCACGATCGATCCAATGGTGCCCGCGAACCGGTCCTCCCACACCTCCAGTATCTGGTGTTGACGAAGGAGGTATAAAAACATAGCGACTGGTCGTCAATGATGCAAAGGTACGGCCCACAGGTGCAGCGAGGTACCAAAAAGTTCAACATCAACCTTAGATTGCCTAGGAGTAAGAGCTAGCAAATTGATTTTACACACTCGGCCGTTGTTCATGTTATTTGTTGAAGATACACTTCCGTTGTTGGAGTTGGAATGCCGTTGAAAGGGAAACGGGGCCTAGACCCGCACCAGAACGGTGCAGCACAAATCTTGCTTACCGTCTTCAGAACCCGCATCTGCTGTTGAGGATTAGGTGCCTTACAGCTGGCAAAAGCCGCCACTGGTATGGCGTGGTGCGGACGACGCCCAAGAGCCATAGCGGCGATGACAGTGTGCTCGCTGCCGATGTGCGAATGTCCCTCGCCGAGGTTCTTCGACAAGTTTTCGAGGTTGGAGAGGCCGCCGAACTTCGTGTTCTCGATGGAAGTATGCTGTACGCACAAACCCAAAATCTGGGGGGCAACAAAAACGAAAAGAACACAGTCCGCACGTTGGATGGGTTGCTTCTCCTGAAGGAATAACTTGATCGGAAACCCTTGCAATCCTTACTCGCGGCGTAAACCTTGATCACCAGAAACACAACATGTTCAACGTAGCCAGCACTACCGAAAGTGCATGCGACGACAGCACACAAAACTTCCAACCACCTACCTCGTCCGTCGGACCATTATAGCGTGCACGTTGGTCGGTCGCGATCTCGTCGATCTGAAGAATGATCACTCTCTTCTCGCCCTCGTACAGCCCCGCAAAGCGCTGTAGATTCGCAGTTATGGCTGCGATCAGGCACTTTCGCTCGAGCGATGCACAGACCACGAACTTCATCTGAAACAGGCAGAACGACATCGTTGCCGGAAGGACCAGAGAACTTGCGTTAGGTGTAGTACCAATAGCAACAAACACTTGAGGAACAGGTGAGAAACAATTGAGAGACGCCATGACTTCTGATGCGACCAAACGATGAGTTCTACTTCGCGCGAGAGCGATCTAGCTAGTTCCACTCACCGAAGGTGCGGCGATCTTCGCGTACACCGCCGTTGCTCCCGGAAAACCTGCTGCTTGGTGTAAAGCGTGCAGCATTGCTTGTCCTCCGAGCCGCATCGCGAGAATCGCCAGGTCAAAATCGTCCTCACTGTAGCCCTTCGCCTTGTAGGTACCACCCACTGCCTGCTTTAGTCTGTGCAGAATAGCGTTCATCGACAACCCGTCTCTCCGGGCCTGGCCCATCAGTCTTCTCACGCCACCCACATCGTGGTCCGCTAAGTAAAAAAACATGCTCTTGGCGAGTGCTACCCGACGATGAGAGGTGGCGCATTTCCTGACCTGGTTCAGGGTATAAAGCTTCTGCACTTCAAATCTCCCCTTCCACCTTTCGGAGCGGTTTCTTTTCTGGTACGGAGTCAAGAAGTCGATAGCCAGCCTGTTCAGCCCGTCGTCTTCTGCTTCCAGCGCCGATCTCTGAACCAAAGCTGAATACAGACGGCACAGCGGTAGAGCAAACAAGCAGCAGCTAGTGTGTGAGCGAACACGTGTGATGGAGCGACGTTAAATACGCCCAGCATGAACCACGTCGCGTGCCGACTCGAATTCAATGGCCATCACTACCCTAGTTTGAAGACTCGAACTGACTCTCACGTCTGTAGGCCTTGCCGTACTTGATTTCCGTGCACGGGCGGCATGTTTGTCCCGGCTGTTCCACCGTCACGGTACAACCTGGACTGAAGATGCCGCGGGACGTGGTCGCCAACGCGTGGAGGGCTATGCGATTTTTGCGCACCCGCACTTCCCAAGCCACTACCGTTGCCTGGCTGCCGATGCCATGCACAGTCAGAGGGTAGTGTTGAAGAACAGGCTCCCGGACTTCCGGAGCTGTCCCTACACAGCAGTGGGGAGTTTCAACACTTGGTGTGTTGGTGGAGCCTCGCCTATCTTCAGCGCCAGAATGCATGTCGTCATCCTCGCCCCACTCGCCCAAAATCCCCTCAAGCCCGCCCGACTCTTCATCCATACGTTCCCCAGCATCACTACCAACCTCGTAACCATCTGCACCGCCCGCCTGAAGCACCTCAACTTCATCGTCTTGGTCTACATGGCTACTGCTGTCCGCATCCCTCGTTGAACTCGCAACTGCCACGGGCTTGAAAAAGGAAACGAGCGAGCGCTGTTTCGCGGCATCCACGGCGTCCCTGCCAACGTAAACAACGGACATTCCTTGGTAGCTTAGTTTATGCCGAGAGATTCAAGGTGAACGTCGTCATGCAGCACTTGTGGAGCAACATCATTTGTTTCGCGGATGCCACGTACACGCACAACTACTCCTGTAGCATTAGGAGGGCACTACTTTCGAAGCTGCGCAAAATGCTAGCTTGGCCGACTGCTGTGGTGATGAGCTACGAGCGCTCTGAACGCACACTGGATCAATATCCTAACATCTCAAAAACTGTCCTCACTTGTGGTATTTCGAGTCTAAGTGCGATGTCACATGTTGCTCCCTCCACATGCGTGCATCGGATCCGAGAACTTTGGAACACTTCGTGCAGACCCACTTGCCGCCGATCTTCTTCGCGATCTTTGCCACTGGCAACGCTGATCTGCACTCGTATTCATGGGAAGGTCGTTGTTGGAGAGCGGGGGACACGGGTCGGGTCAGAGAAGGGGCCGGTGGAGCCTGTCATATTTCTACCTCCGTAGCCACATCAGTGGACACGACAAGCCAGCAGCACCGCCCGAAAGGGCGACAGACCGCATCCAACGTCGATGTACCAACTGCCTGTACTAGTACGAATACTCCTTTGTAGTCAAGACAAGGTCAGGACACTCGTACAAAATGATAAGGCAATCTTTGCGCCAGGAAAAAAAATTAGAATTTTCTCGCGCAGCATGTACGCGATCGATCTACTGTAAGGTTAGATCCACCAAGTATCCCCCTAAACTCGCTGCTGTTGCTACCTTGCCACTCCTGCTGCCTCTCCAGACTGTCTGACTACGTGACATCGTCGAGTGTTCTGCGTTGTCTCCCAATGGCTGTACCAGGCACTCCTCTCTCCCAAACACTACCACCTAACTGGTACAGCAGTACCTGCCAACCTGCTGCTGTAAGGATGCTGTTCATGTTTGCGTGTCCTCGTTACAAGACGGATTTTTCCGGCGAGTCAGGTGTACGGGACAAAACACACAAGCCTTGGACAAGCTAAGGTTAGAAGCTCACTTGCAGTCCTCGTCACTCACTCTCTGTGCCTTTCTGAAGCCTCGTGCTGTCGTGCCTTCTCCGCGTCCACGCTTGAACCGTCGCCGAAGTTGTACCCGCACGCGCAAACGTACGCGGAGCCGTCGAACTTCTTCGGACAAACACCCTCCAGCCATGCCTTCTTGTCGAAGGGATCCGCCAATGGCTCTGGCCGGTCTCCCCTGGAGCTAGCACTCGTACTCATGAACTACGAGCCTCCTCTCTTGCTCCTCTCTATCGCTCTCTGTGTATCTACGGTACGCAGCAGCTCATGCTGCAGCACACGGTGTATTTTATATGAGAATTAGTGTAGGAAGGTTTATATAGAAGTTTGTGTGGCGTCGACACGGGGGGGATGGGTGCCTGGTACCCTCCCCCCCGTCATAATAAAAAAATAGGACATACGAGGTGTCGAAGAATTTTTTTTCCGTGCACCCTTGACACACCTGACAACTTGCAGGGGAGAAAGGCCAATAACACTACTACTACGAAATGCAGACAACGAAAAAAACAAAACACGGGTAAACATAGAGGAAGATACCAAAAAAATGAAAATGAACGCACTAGTATCACACAACCAGTGTCAGGTATCATTCATACGTACGCATAAATAGGTAACAACAGCATTACACATGGATGGGTGTAGTCTGACCACAGAGCTCGTCTCTTTCTCCCCCCTCTGCTCCAGCAGCTAGAAGGAGGCGTCGCCGCGGACACTCTATACTACCATTAATGGATGTGCTTGAAAATTTACAGATGGGTGGAATTATGAATTTAATGTAAAGAACCACACATGGAATCTTGTGGATCCGACGGTTCGGTAGTGGTAGTGGTGTGGCTGGTGGATCCATTTTTTTTTCTTTTTTTCTTATTATCCCATTTGTTATCCTCCCATTGCTCGCGCGCCTCCTCTCAGTAGTAGCTCAAATCTGGGGTTACATAGCGGGCCCTTCTCCCCCCTCCCCACTACGGAACGTGCCTTCTTTTTATCGCGAGAGTAATTCAGCATCTTCTTCCCTCGTCGACTGTCGTCGAATTGTGCAGCACTGGGGTTGAACAACGTGCACACAAAACTGTGCGAAAGCGGGCAGCCGCCTTGTACATGCGATGCCCACTGCTGTAGCCTGCCTGTGCTGTGTGTTGTCGTCACAATTCTTTTTAGCCAACGAGATCAGTACACCCAGTCAGTGTGGGTGCGGATTTTTCATCCCATTTAATAGAGAGATGCCAACAATTTGGTCACAGACTACTGCTGTGACAACTGTGAGACGGAAAAAAAATATATATATATAATTCATCAAGGTAACTAAGAACAAGTGAAATGCTGGCGGGCAGGGTACGAGAACACACACACATAAAACAACCCGGGCCATAAACACACCTGGTAAGCAAAATAAGCGAATGCCGACATATATAGCTGCCGAAGTGTATTCGAATATTATTTGTGACCTAAACCTCCTAAAAATCCCCCCCCCCCCCCTCTTGCTCTCCCTTACTCAAACGCCCCACCAAATATCAAAATCCGCCACATTAACAAACACTTCACGCATAGGATATCACCTCATTATCTTTCGAGAGCCATCCATGCCGCTGTGTTTCCCCCCCCCCCCCCCCTCCAACGCCCCTTCTTTCCCGACCACCTGCACGATCATGTAGACCTAGCACCACGCGTATAACAAGCTGATACATATCTTTGATCTCACAGCCGAATTGTATTTGAATATTATTTGTGACCTAAACCTCCTCAAAAACCTCCCCCCCCCCCCCCCTCTTGCTCTCCCTTACTCAAACGCCCCACCAAATATCGAAATCCGCCACATTAATAAACACTTCACGCACAGGATATCACCTCATTATCTTTCGAGAGCCATCCATGCCGCTGTGTCCCCCCCCCCCCCCGCCTCGAACGCCCCTTTCTTCCCCATCACCCGCACCTTCGCCTAGACCTAGCACCACACGTATAACAAACCCCTCACCTAAAGCCCTTTCCCCCCCCCCCCCCCGCCCCCCGCCCCCACCCCCCACCCTCCCCCCCCAACCCATCCCAACCCCACCCCCTCGAACACTCCACCCTCTCTTTACTCACTGATTGTACGACTTACCCCAGAATATACACGATAAACTGATGTATTATTTCCAAAAATGTCACATTTGTCCCCTCGAAATAATGTATAGTTTCCAGGCACATATCGAGTTGCCCCCCCCCCCCCCCCCCCCCCCCCCCCCCCCCCCCCCGCCCCCAATAATATACTGGTGCCAAAACCGTCAGATTTATCCCCTCGAAAGGATTTATAGCTTACATGCACAAATTGCCCCTTTCCCCCCCCCCCCCCCCCGCCCCCCTCCAAACCCGCTCGCTTTTGATCAAAACCAGGCCCCCCCTTTGCCTTCACAGCTGTCAGATTTTGTCCCCCTCAGAAACGGGTTTTATAGTTTCCGCGCACAGACTGACTAAAATCATCCTGTTGACCCTGATAGCTACACTGTAGCTGTAAGGGGAGTCGCCGACCTATATCCTTAATGAGGACACACAACTCGTAATGCGCGCGATCGGAGTATCACACACAGCTTGCAAAGATGAGTTTCGACGAAATCTTCGATCTCACAGCTGGAGTGTATTTTAATTTTTATAATATAGCTGGTGCAAATAACACGAAGAGGAATACAGTAGGAGATCCCGCGATACAGGCCAGCGGGGATGGAAAATAAAAAGTAAGGCACTACCAAGGGTCCCCGAATAAAAAAAAACCGACACACCCTTGGGCAAGGGCACTCCAAAAAAAAATCCGTAACCCTATGTCCCTTTTTTTTTCATTTTGGACCGGCCGGGGGGGGGCTCTCAGTACACTAATTCCTACATAAAATCCAAGCAACACTAATTCCCATACTAAAAAATTGATTTGTTATTAGACTTTGGGTGCTGGCGGATCTGGCGGCAGAGAAGATAAGGTCAGCTAAGAGTCCGGATATAGGTAAACGCAGGTGGGAGTCCAGTTACACTGCCATGGTCCAATCGCCTCAACAACTCTGAAATCGGCACTTAAGGGTACGACGAGTTCACCGTGTACCAATGCGCCGCTGAAATGCATACTCTGCCACGACCACTGGGAGTGGAAATACTCTATGAAAAGCCATGTGGACGCACTGCACGCCGGAGACATCATGATGAGGAAGGAAGACGCGGCTGGCCGAGCGTTTCTCGAAAGCATCATCGTCAGCGAAGATGAGAAGAAAGCTGTGAGCGCAAGCCTACAAAAGGATCTGAAACGAACGGCTAGAGCACGTGGCGGTGCTGGAACAACCACGGTGGTAATTCGTGGGAAAGGCGAGGGGAGAGCCAAAGGTGGGAAGGGCAGCAAAAGTCCCGTCGACGACTCCAGCGATACGAGCGAAGGTAGCGACGGTGATAGCGACAACGAGGACGGAGACGAGGATGAGGGCGAGGGAGAGGACGAGGAGGACGAAGACGACGAGGAGGGAAACGAAGAGGAGAGGGCGGCCGGTGAGGCCGCCGGGGGGGCGGCAGGGGGGCCTGCCCTTTCGGTACCCAGTCGGTTTATGAAAAGGAAAAAACGGAGGTACGGGCAAGGAGAATCGGAGGAGGAAGAAGAGGAGGAGGAGGAGGAGGAGGAGGAGGAGGAGGAGGAGGAGGAGGACATAGAACAAGAGGGAGGGGGGGCAGCCGGGGAGAGGACCGGGGGGGTTGCCTCTAAAGTAATTTCGGGAGTAAGTAGGGCCGGTCGGGTTAGGATTCAAAAAAGGCGTTTCGAACAAGTAGAGTGAGACAGACGCGGAATAATAGTGCAGCCCTGCCGGGGGTGGGGAGAGGGAAGGTCACTTGCGGCGAAACGCCGGAATGTTTCCGCGTCTGCACGCAGCGACTGTATGTAACGGCCGAACTTGGCAAGGGAGAGTTGCAAGCTTGAGGCCGGAGGCGGGGAGCAAGGGGATGAAGTACTACTAGTCTACAGCAATCGTCATCGCAATTGTCTGTGGCTCACGTTACTTGCAAGTCGGGCATTCTAAACTCATGCTGGGTGTAGCGTTGTGTGACGAGGATTTCTAGGTAAATTAATGTGGAAAGCAAGCGACAAAGTATCGACAACACTTGACAACACCGAACAATATTTGACAAAACAGGGCAACAACCAACAACAACAGCCCGAAAGCACGACGTAGTTTGTTGTGTTTGTTTAATTGCTCTGGATATGTCGTTGCGACAATGCATGGGTGCTATCTTGCTGACCAACCATCGACAACAAGCCTAAAATCAAAGTTACTTTCCGAAAAAAAAAACTTTTTTTTCAGACGGCTGACCCGGGGGGGGGGGACATAGAGTCCGGATTTTTTTTTTGGAGTGCCCTTGCCTTGGGCACTATTAGTAAGGCAGAGAGAAAACAGGAACACGACATCTGCCCCCCTGGATGAGCGCTGACGGGAGCCGCTGGAAGCATCGCTAGTCTTGTTCGTGAGTGTTGTGGTGTTGTGTTACGCGTACTGCTGTGTTCGCAATGCGTACCTCAGTCTCGTGGTTTGTGGCCATGGAGCTTGTCTCTGTATGAGACATCAGCACGGCCGCTGGTTGTGCTGGATTTAGATGGGTGGAAACGTCGGGTTAATATTATGAAGAACACTCCCCGCATGGTATGTCACCTGCTTAGACTACTGTTTTGCTTGACAGCGGTGTCCGCATTTTGTCATTCTTTGTACTCAAGACACGGCACAAAATTAAGCAAACATTGGGCAGCAAGGCAGACGAAACCACCCAATCGGCGTATATCGGCGTCGGGGTGTGCCAGGTGGAGTAGATCAATCTACTACACTAATCTCTCTACTTGATGTAATAGAGGTTTCCGTATAATATTAAGAACTCTGTACAGTAATAATAGTAGACCGTGTGGTATTCGGAACATAGGCTTCGCGAGCGACCATTAGTATGATAAATGCTATACCTCACGAGGAATCATAATATGCAATTGATTATATGCACAGCAGTAGTGTTTTCTACAGCGAACAACGCGAACAATGAAGTCGTTCATCCTACATATTGATGGTTTGCTTAACTTTGCTAACGTCCTGACTATTACTACATACAGTCAGTAGCACGACATATACTAAATAGGTCTGTTTAGCAAAGTTGCACTAAATGCGTAATATAACGAACTCTTCATGGCCAGAAGTGCGCAACATCTCGAACATTAACGAACGACATTGCACTGGATTCGCTCGGGTTGGGAGAGGGTTCGAGGGTTTCGGGGTTCTCACCTTGAAGCGCGACATGTGCCAAGCAACTTGTGCCTCTCTTAAACATGTACTTGGCTTAAACTGAGCCCAAATAACTGTACCAGGTATCAGGTAACCATGACTGCAGAGCTATATGTACTATGCATGGAAACAGAAACATTGCCGCATGGCCTGTCGTGTGCTCACGAGGTCTGACGACGGAGATGCCTGCACGTCCCCTGCGTGTGTTCTTTATATCATATCTTCCCACCCATCTTTCACTTCCAGCACAACCAGTGTCCGAGCTGATGTTTCATAGAGAGGCGAGCTCTTCGGACGCAAACTACACGAACGAGACAGTTACAAGTAACATATATATCCCAAATATAGCGGTTGTACTCGTACTTATTATACTCCAGTCCAGAGTAGATATCGTGTTGTAGTGTTGTGTTCCGCCTATATTTTTAAAATGATAAAATTCACTTCAGCTGCGAGATCGACCAAAAAAGTTTGTTGACCAAAATTCAGCTTTGCAAGCTGCGTGTGATACTCCGGTCGCGCTTTTTATGGCGTGTGTATATCCTCGTGAAGGATGCAGACCGGTGACCCCCGTGCTAATGCCAGGGTCAACAGGACTCAAGACGTTCAACCTTGTTCTGCGCACTGAAGTTGTAACACCCGCATCTATACTGTGGGTTTTCTTCACGTTGAACCGTTATTTCCACCCCACGGCATCAGTAAACTCAGTATCAGTGCTGATTTCCCATCCTAGAGAGATACAAATTATTTGGTCACCGACTGTGAGAAAGTAAAAGGAACGAAAAACAATCGCAATTAATCAAGGTAAACCGAGTGAAATGCTAGCGTACCGGGTTCCGGAACACAACGAACAAGCCAGACCGTTAAAAGCAGTAAAAAACGACAGGAGTCCTGAAGAATGTGATGCAAGGAGACCAGAAAGACTCCAAGAATAACAGCAGACGTGCTGAAGAGGAACAGATAACTACTGTTACACGGACGAAAACAACACAAAGAAGAGGAAACCACCGGCATAGGGCCGGTACGGAGGGGTAATAAGGGAACAAAGAGGGAAACAAGGCAAAAACAAGAGGCCGAAGCAAGAAAGCACGACAACAAGAACAGTGTCACTGCTGCCGCTTTCGTGCTTCCTCCATTGAACTCAAAGAAAAAATCAACACAAAAGCAAAATATACCACTCACTGTAGGGGGGTCAGGGCTATAGTATAAACTGGAAAAATGTTATAAAAAATGAAATACACTCCAGCTGTGAGATCAAATATTTTGTCGAAAACTCATCTTTGCAAGCTGTGCGTGATACTCCGATCGCGCGTATTACGGGTTGTGTGTCCTCGTTAAGGATTTAGGTCGGCGACTCCCCTTACAACTACAGTGTAGCTATCAGGGTCAACAGGGTGATGTTAGGCAGTCTGTGCGCGGAAACTATAAAACCC
Source organism: Undaria pinnatifida (assembly GCA_012845835.1). Taxonomy (NCBI): domain Eukaryota; class Phaeophyceae; order Laminariales; family Alariaceae; genus Undaria; species Undaria pinnatifida. The sequence continues at coordinate 9,908,763 of JABAKD010000019.1, forward strand.
CTTTCTAAGGGGGACAAAATCTGACAGCTGTGGAAGGAAATGCATCAGTTTATCAAGTGCATCATGCAAGTCGAATAACCGGTGAGGGGAGGGCGGAGTTTGTAAGGACGTGGGGGCCTGATTTTGATCAAAAGGGGGGCGGGAAGGGGGGAGTCGGGGGGGGGGACGGGTGGGGCAGCTCAATTCGTGCGTGGAAACTATAAATCCTTCTTGTCGGGGGGGGGGGGGATGTGGCGGGGGGAGAGGGGGGCGGGGGCGGGGGGGTTAGGTCGTATAGATGAGGGGTTTGCTAAACGCGTGGTGCTAGGTCCAGGCGATGGTGCGGGTGGTGGGGAAGGAGGGGACGTTGGGGGCGGGGGAGGGGGGGGCATTGCAGCAGCGGCATGGACGGCTCTGAAAAGATAATGAGGCGATATCCAGGGGGTGGAAGTGCTTATTACGCTGGCCGATTTCGATATTAGGTTGGGCGTTGAGCAAGAGAGAGCGAGGAGAAAGAAAAAAGGAAAAAAAGGGTTTTCAAGAGGTTTAGGTCACATACAATATTAAATACACTCCAGCTATGAGATCAAGTACTTGGTCGACACTGACGTTCGCAACATTGTGTGTGATCTTCTGATCGCGCGTATATGTAGGGGGTTGCTATACGGGCGGTGCTGGGTCTAGGCGGTCGTGCGGGGTATATATGGTATATTATAGTAGTAGCACACGCTCTACTTTTTTACCTTGCTACACGTTCTTACGTTTCATTTTTGCTTTCGTCGACAGCTGTTGTAGGTATCAGTACCCCCCCCCCCCCCCAACGTTTTCCCCTTGTTGTGCTCTTTCTTGGCGTCCACTGCCGCGTGGCGTAGCCAGCTCTTTTCCGCGTCGCCCCTGTGCCATCTCGTCACGAAGCGGTCCGCCGCGTCGACGACCCCCCGGTGCCAGTTCTCACTCTTCTTAGCCGCCTTTGGCCATAGCACCATCTCTATTCCGAACAGCAAAGGGGATCTATCATCGGTGGACCTCTCGGTGACCTGAAATGCCCTGATGTCTGCTAGACATTGGGCCCGGTTCTTTTCTGGTCGGCCTGGTCCCGGGATCTCCCCACCAGCCATTGTCCCGAACATGACACGATGAGTCAGCCGCTCATTTGTCGTCCGTTGTACTGCTCCCCCAAAGATGAGGCGTCGTTCGCGGATGGTCGTCTCAACGCTCTTACATTGTGCCTTCTTGACAGCTTTGACGTACGGCATGAGGTGGTCGGTGCAATGTCGGTGCTGGAATCCAATGACCATTAGGAGGGAGCTGTGGCGTGCGGTTCGGAACTCAGTGAAGTGCTCCGGGCCAAGGGCCTGAGTCGCAATTCCGTACAGCAGGATCTTCACCACCTCGGTCTTTGGCAGGCGCACCTTGAGTCTGAACCGGGCATCCTCCATACCGTACGGCCCACGCTTGAACCGGTCGTAGCATACCTGCGCGAGTCGGATCCGTCGTTTGATTTTTGGCATATTGTCAGTGCTTGCGTCGATAAGACCGCATATGTACAGCAATTTCATCGTCTGCATATATATATATATATATCTGGCCAGCTGCTTCAACGACGAGCGTTCGGGTACGGAGTGCCTGATTGGGTGTGCGCAGCACCATTTTCGCCGTTTGTTTTCGGACACGGTAAGGCCTGCTGATTCAAAAACGGTCACCATGACCGCCATCATCTTCGCAATGCCTTCCGCCGACCTAGACACAATGCCTGCATCGTCGGCGTACACCATACGCCAGGCTCTCACCTGCGCACACATGCTAGTGGTTCAACCTCCACACTGTCCTCCCCGAGGTCCTCCTCGAGGTGAACCATGCCCCTCAAAATGTCTGGGTTCACATTAAAATGTACCAAAACGGCGCCGCAGCGGCGAAAATTACATGGAAGAGAAAGGATGACAATTTACGTCCTTGCCGTAGTCCTTGATTACGCCTAACGTAGTTAGAATGTTGCAGCGGCTCTGCTCTGTAGCAAGTGAATATCGTCCGTACGAGTAAAGTTGATGACGCGGGTTCGAATCATCCCGAGTGATACTCGTGCTCCTGAGGACTTTTCTTGCTTAAAAATGAATATCATATATAGCGGAGAAAGAGCGGAAGCGTGAGTTAGCAAAACTTCGATGAAGTCGACCAGCATAACAAGCTGAAAACCAGGAATGTTGAACTCTATGCCCGTTACAAGTGAAGGCGCGTACCCGGGGGGGAGGGGGGAAGACATCTGTGGCCGGAGCTTGTCCAGAAGGTCGCTGAGGGTAAAATCTGTTACGAGTTGAGCCGGAAAGTAAAATATGATGACTTAAGCATGCATGTAAAAAGTGCCGCCATCATCGCCTCCATACCCCCCAAGGACGAACTAAAACGGACACTGTTTGTTGAACACTACGAAGCGTGGAGGGCTTACCCGTTGCACATGCAGCCGTGGTTTAGTGGGTCAGCAGCACGTAAAAAACTGCGTCATCAACATATTTTTAAGACAGCTCCATGCCGGGGCGCAACGTGGAGAGAAGAGGGCGCACTCGGTAGAACAATAACAACGAGAAGTGACGGCGAAACAGCCAGAAAATTTCCAACATCCCTAAATCCCGCTACCATGTCGCCAATCTATCACTGGAAGCCTCTACTATACTCAACCGTCGGCAAATCCGTATCAAATCCAAGCATGCAATGAACAGCCTCTCTGCTTCGTAAATAATACGTCATGATGCTATACTGTCATATCATCAGAGTAAAACGATTCAATGAAAAATACGGTCAATTAAAATCCTCTCAGTACTAATGTGCAAAGAACGAAAGATTGCAATACCATTGTCCTTGAAAAGAGCTCCATAAATCTAGGGATACAATCCAGAGATAGTATCCAACATCAATCTTCGCGAACCTGAAATCTTGGTCGCAAAATCCTAACTCCAAAAATAAAAACCCAAATCCCAAATCCATAGACGAAAAACTCAAATCTGAAATCCAAATTCCAAAAAAATCCGAAAACTCAGAAATCGGCCCTATACTCAGCACTCATCTTTCTATATAAAACGGTTGTCAGCTCCATAGAATAAGGTTGCCTACAAGTGTGATCGGACAGCAATATCAAACCTCCCTTTCGAATTATAAACAATGTCCCCTGGCTGGGTACATGCTGAAAATCCATTCAGATTCCAAATGCTCAAATCCAGAGCAAAATACTGCCATACTAGACAACGCAATCGTGAAAAAGTACTAATTCAAAATGCAAGAAACCGGTATTTGCCGCCTAAAATACCATCCACTCCTAAAAGTACCAAACTCTAGCCAATATTTGCAGAATCCTCAAGAAAATTCCCTGAATCAAGAAACGTCAAAGTTTCAATCAGCTCCCGAAAAACTTAGTCGCCCTCGGGTTCAAACGTATCGAACTCATCGAGTCTGAGACCTTTCTCCAAATTAAATCGGTCGTACTCACAGCTGACGCCACAATTTTTGAAAAAAATTGACGAGCCTTAGTCTCCTTAAGTGGCCAAGCGAATGCTACTCCGCACAAGCGGTAATATGTGGGCGTGACCCCTTCTGGCAGAATATAAACTAAACGATTTGGCTCAGCTGGGTCTCATTACTGGGCTAGTTGAGAAACCCATAGAATGTTTACGCAGGGATGACCTCGGGTAGTTTACCAAAACCGTTGCCGTCCCCAAGTCCCGAAAATCTCATACTTGCAGCTCATAATATACTCCGTATTATCCACCGTCCCCGATTCACCACTGAAATGGAAATGAAAATGTCAAATATAATTATTAAACTGTAGAAACATCGAATCTAGCGTACTAAATCATGAGGTATTGTACCATTTTTCAATAAAAATGTTTCATCATAAAATACCGATGAATTCGTGTGCTCTCAAAGCGTTCGCATTGTCCGGACGTGTCTGGTTAGCAAGCCACATCAAGCATCCAACCAGCTCGCGAAAAAGACCAGTCGCCCTCGCGTTCAGACTCAGAACTCGTCGAATTTGAGACCTCCCTCGAGCGGGTTTCTCCTACCCGAACTAGCGCATATATCACCATTCACCGCAAACCCCGCTAAAATCTATCAAATCCCGCAATAAGTCACTCTATTGCAGAGTTGGACTCGAAAACTGTTTGATGCCGGTATAGCACGAATTCAACCTCGTGCTTCTTTATGTTTCAGAGTACCGATAAGTCAGGGCGCAAACTTCTCGTTACACGTGACGAGGTTGTTGTATCGAGGGTCAAGTTATTCCGCATGTTCCTTCTCGGAAGAGCGACACGTAGTATCACCGTGCTGCAAGAGTGTTAGTTCATGCTGCTACTTGATAAGCTACCCCGATAAAGAGAACACGACCCTTTAAACTGTTTGTCAACCTTGACTAAAACGAGTATATAGGATACGGTATCAGGTACTCCATAACTAACGCAAGTATATTGGCCACTTTCTTCTGTGCCCAAAATGCTCGTATGCTACGTACATAAAATGTTTGAGCACCTGTGAACTATAAAAACCTCATCTACCCCATTCCACCTGCTCATTATTTTGGGTCCGGCGTACAGATACCGCTTACCATAACAATCTGCACACGCGCATGACAAGAGCGGGGGCGTTGAGGGGGCGATCTAACAAAAGGGGGCTTGATATAATCCAAATTACATTAGTCAAGCAAAGCGAGTCAGAATGCAATATCATATTCATACCACAGCAGGCATAACCAGGACAAGAGCAGGGTGGAATATCCAGTTTAACAAGAAAAACACATGCCTATATTCCCACCACACATTGCCTCATATCACGTGAGTGATACTATATTTCCTCACACTATATTTCCTTACTACCGGTTTTTTCATTTCGTGTGCCGCACTATGCTATATCGCCCTTGAGATTGACAACCAGCTATTCTGGAAGTAGCCCGCAATGTATAAGACGACCAAACTGCAAAGTACCACGTAGTATGTGGCATCATCTCTCGTGCATACTCTGAATATTACACTACTGGTACTAACCAGGCAAGGCCTCAGGCAAGGATGCGTGCTCGCGCCTCTGCTGTTCAACATGTTTTTCACGGCGGTACTGCGTGTGGCCGAGAACCACTTCCTCGCTGATGCAGCCATCACGGACAACATGGTGCAGCTCCAACGAAAGAAATACGAAAAAGAGGGACTTCACGCACAGGCAAAGTTGACCGGCGGAGGGGGAAGGAGGTGGAGGTGCAGATAATATGGTGTATTCTGTACGCTGACGATGCGGGCATCATATCGCGATCATCGAAAGGGCTGGAGAGAATGATGACGGTGATCGTAACTGCGTGCTCGGCGTTCGGGCGCACGGTCTCCAAGGCAAAAACAGAGATCATGTGTCTGCACGAAGAGCGGGGGGAAGGCGTCGTTCAATCAATGCAGCCGGCCAGGTATACAAGCAATCGAGTTTGTGTACTTGGGCAGGGCTATCACCGCAGACAGACACCTTAGCATTCAAACAACGCCGCGTCTTCAGAGGGCATGGGCGTGCTTGCAGCGATACAAGATGGAAATCTATGATCGCCCGGGTGTGTGATTACGGTTGAAGGTGCGGTTGCCGAAAGCCGAGATGATCGTTATACTACTCTACGGTTGCATGACATAGAACCCGAACAAGTCTGACTATGGCAGGTTACGACGGGTTCACCACTCCATGCTTCTCCGATGCCTCGGATGACGGAACCGGAAGCGCGACGACCACACCCTATCGTACGACGACGCGCTTTCCAAGACAGTTTCCAATAGCATAGAGGAGATAGCCCGCAAACAGAGGATATTGTCTGCAGGATTCGTAGCACGTATGGGGGAGGAGCGTCTGCCACAGAGGGTGACGTTTAGGGAGCTTGTTTGGTGTATGGGCTACTCAGGGGGGCAAGAGAAGGACTGGACGGCTCATCTGAAGGAGGATATGTCGGTCTTTGGTTGTGAAATTGAAAGAGTGGCGAATGGCTGCTCAGATGGCTCGACGACTCGAGGAGGGAGCCGAGTTGTTCATACGGGAATGGCATGAGACGGAGAGACGCAAAGTTGCAGATCGACGCGCAAAGGCCGCGGCAGCGCCATTCACCATCGGCATTTCTAAGCGGCCGGGGGGAGGGGGGAGGGGGATAGGGGGGAAGCGGGAAGGGGGGCGGGCGGAGGGGGCGCGTCGTGCTCAAGAGACTGAAGTCTGGGTCTGGGTCTGGCCATCATCGTCTTGAAATTTGTGGACCTTCCAATGGCCGTCATAAGTTAGCGTAATGCCGCCGTGGCTGCTTCGCCTTGTTACGTTCTCTTCCCAGTGCCATTGATGCACTTGATACCCTCTGTGAGCCCAATGCCGTCCTTTTGTCAGTTTTTAGGGCCTGCTAGTAGAACGCTTTTCATCTTTTCCTTTCCTTGCTTCCTCTTCTTGTTTTGTCTTTTCTTGCTTTCTTGTCTTTTCTTTTCTTTCCTTCCCTTTTTCGGTTTCTTTTCTATTCTTTTCTTTCCTTTACTTTTCCTTCCTTTCTCTTTGTATCTTTTTTTCGTTTCTTTTTTCTACTTGACTTGCGTCTGACATGCATATGCGTAGTGATACGTACGTGTAATATATACGTCGTAGTCTTTCCTGGGTGGCAAGCGAGGTATAGTCGGTTTTTCCAGGCGCGATAAGTGAGACGTATGCATCAGTATGGACCAGACTGACTCCCGATTTCACTTTGTATATGTTTTTGGCGGGGGCATGAATTTTGTTAGCTGTGATATATGCGTGTCCCACCTTTGGTATATTTGTGTTTTTTCCCTGGGGTATTCCTCAGCTCCTGAGTGACTGAAGCCTGCCCTGTGACCACGGACTTGATTATGCGAGTAATGTGAGAACAACAACAACAATTCCCCTACAGCCGTCAACCGTCACCATTATATCTGCGAAACCGGATGACATATATCGTACCAGGCGTTTCTTTAGGAAAATGCACGGCACAATCTACGGTAGCCCCCCCAATTTTTCTCTAACCAAATCGCCGGTTTTGAAAGCAGCCCACGGCCGTGAAGACTCCTGAATACGGTGCCCTTCGCCACCCCGACGTCATCGATCGATAGTCCTCCGCGAACAAGAACATATGTGAAGAAATACTTTTCATAGCATCCTTCCTCGTATCGAGCAGCCACGAAACGTTCGTTAAAGAAAATCTCTGCTTTTGGAGGGGGGCTATCGTAGAAACGGTCACCGATATCAAATGTTATGTTTCGGAGATGGTGAATTCGTTCTCAATTCCTTCCCTCTTTGGTGTGAGGGAAAACAGTTGATTTAAAATGATTTTAACTACCAAACTGTTGTACATACGACAGACAGAAAAATGGGCTGTCGCAAGCAAACGCTACGAAGCTACTGCTGACATCATCGATTTTCAACCCGTCAAGCATCCAGCATCCTGTGCTGGTAACCTGTTGATCAAGAGAGCTATCATATCACGAGCAATCACAGTTGCTGGTGGTTGGAGCAAGAGGGGCTGGGGGACAGGCACAATCATTTATCCTGCCCGTCCCTCTGCACAGGCTACTCTGCCCTTTGCTATGATTTACCGCGAATTAACGCTAGCAAATAAGTCTTAACCGTGAAGAATGCGAAAGAAACCTATCGTTTCAGCCGCAAAGAATAACATGTCATCGCTACGACAGTCAAATACCCTGCTGCTCAATAGTTAGCAGTATCATATATCGCGACAGGTCATGTGATGTTTTTTCACACAGCAACCGTCCACTACCTGCTGTATTACTCTAGAATGAAGACAAAGATACAGAGGGAAAAAAGTCTACCAGGTACATGACATGACCTGATTGGTGCGGAAAAAAGTCTACATGACATGGCCTGGTTGGTGCCTCAGTCTGGTGCAAACAGTGGGAGAGATTCACCGTCTGGGTGTCCGTGCGTCCCACGCCCAGCGTCCTCCAACGCAACCAGCCACCTTGTGTCGATCCCGGAACGAGTCCATAAGTCAATGGGCTCAGAAGCCGGCGCTCCCACGAAGCACGACAGATGAGGCTCGTAATTTAGTTTCACAACCAAATCGTCGAGCCACCCCTTCTCCCCCGTCTCAAACTTCACCTTCGCTTTACACGCGTCAATCACTACGCTTCGTGTCTCCGTCTTAAACTTCTGCTGCTGCTCCTGCGGCTGCGGCTGTGCAGTGCTCTCGCTCCCAGTCTAAGTATTAATAGTGCGATTACGAGCTGTGACTTCCAAACAGGGGGTGGTGCCGCCGGGGTTTACAGCTGCTGCTGCTGCTCCAATGGCAGCTGCAAGAGCTCCTCCTGCTCTTTCCCCCTCGTCTCTAATTCCACCTCATCTCCGCAAGCCTCAACCCCCATCCAATTTTCCTCCGTCTCGAACTGCTGCTGTTCCTGCTGCTCCTGCGACTGCTGCTGTGCAGTGCTCTCACTCCCAGTCTTTAGTGGGATTACGAGCTGTGACTCACATCTAGCCACGCCCGCTTCCCTCTCTGGTATCTGAGGTAGTTGCGAAATCTCTCGCATTTGCTCTTGTTGTAGAGAGAAGCTGGAGAGCTCGAAGAGTACTTGGGAGTACTCGCAAGTGATGAGTTTACTTTCCTCAATGCAACCTTCGATTTCGTAGAACTCGTCCCCTCCGGCCGAAATCTGGTATGTGGTCCGGAAACCGTAGCGGAAACCACCCTCGATTTCTTTCTCGAGTTGGTCTCTGATTGCGAGCGGTCTTTCAGCTCCCATAACTTGGCCCGCTGAGAGATCCTCGCTCTCTCTGCCAACGCTTTCACGTCCACATTGACCATTATGATGTCGCCCTCAGGCGTGGTTCAAATAAGACACCCGGCTCGCTCCCTTTCACAGGTAGGGCTCTTGTTGTGCAACACCCTTTGCTTCGAGCAGGGATAGTACCGCGTACGGTACGCGATAATTATCGTTTTTGTTGATCCCTACGAAGCGTAGATGGCTTACCCGTTGCACAAGTAGCCGTGGGGTGGCGGGTCAGCAGCACGTGGATAAATACATAATCAATAAATTATATTAACACAGCTCCATGCCTGGGCGCAACGTGGAGAGAAGAGGGCTCACTCGGTAGAACAACAACAACAACGAGAAGTGACGGCGAAATAGCCAGAATAATTCCAACATCCCGAAATCCCACCACCATGTCGCCAACCTATCACTGGAAACCCCTACTATACTCAACCGTCGTCTTATCCGTATCATACCCAAGCATACAAAAAACATACACAAAAGGAATTGAGGGATAAGGAAAGGGATATAAAAAAGGCAAACATTTACAAATAGTGAAAACTAACACACCAGGAGTTGTACTATCGCAGTATCGGCTGGCGCTCCCCCCCCCGGAGGGGATGAGGCAAGCAACAACAACAACAGCAACAGCAACAGCAGTCGCAACCGCAACGACAACGGCATCGACAACGACAACGACAAAGACATTATCACGGGCAGGCAACAGGCTCTCGAACCAAGAGAAAAGTCAATCGGATTCAAGGCAGACGCAGCAATGTTGTGTAAAGAGGTCTTGCCAACTACGAGTAGGGGCCTTGGTGCCTCGCTACCCTGTCTACGGTCTCCTTCTGGCTTTTTTCGACCGTGGTTTCCCAACCCCCCGCTTTTCTTCGAGTGCGACGCATCCGAGGTGCGTGGCAATCATACCTCTGCTTTGGCTCTTCGTGGTGCCACCTGACCATGAATCATTTGGTTTCTCTGAGTATCCTACTGTACCACGTGCTCGCTTTTTATGATGCAGTGACTCGCAGCACGTTTTCCACTTCAAAGAGCATCGGACGATGTTCCTTTTGCGCCGTGTTTAGATCGAAGAAACGCAAGGTCAACCAGACAAAAGTGCCAGTTCCTCGGTGAGCTACCTGTTCCCGGATGCTCCCCACCGGCTATCGGCGAGAACATCGCACGATTAGGTAACAGTCCCTCGTTCTGCTGTGTCATTGCCGCCACGACGAAGAACGTCCCATTTACAGATGGTCGTTTCGATACTCTCGGATGTCATCTTCTTGAGGGCTTTGACGTACGCGAGATTGATGTGGTCAATACGACGCTGAAAGAAAACGATTCGGCGGAACACTTTGTGGTGTGGTGATCGGAACTTGGCATGATTCTGCGCGGCAAGCGTGCACACCACGCACCCGTACAACAACAGGTTCTTGATCACCCCGGCCTTGAGCATGCGGACTTTCTGGTTGAGCGGGGCGGTCGTTCTATCGTACAGATCTGGACCTAACCATCTGCAGCATGTCCTCATGAGTCGGGGCCGTCGATTGATCTCAGCCATGAGGTCAGCATTTTTGGGGATAAAGGCGCCAAGTACATGAATTGCAGCGTCTGTTTTTACCGTTGCCCTGCTATTCGATGACGAACTTTGGAGCCTGGGATGTCTGGTCCCGTGCTTGCAGCAACATGGTGTCCGTACTAATGTAGAACACACGAGGCCTGATACTTCGAAGACGGTCACAATGACTGACGCCGTATTAGCAAAGCCCTTCGCCGACTTTGAGACAGTTGCTGCGTTATTGGCGTGCAGTACGATCCACACATCTATTCTCACGACGGTAATAATTGGGATGCGGCGTATAAAAAACTTGACAAGCATTAGTCGCAGAAACGTGTACAGTAGCCCAGCATACTATGCGCAGGACACTGAAATGACCGACAATAGTTTTTTTCCGAGCTATTAAACATAGGTGTTAAGAACAGTGGAGCTCTCTCCGTGTTTCAGGGGTTCTGTAACATGGAACATGGATGTATATAGGTCGAACAAGCGAAAAGGTGTCTTCGTACATGTTCCAAACAAGAAACACACTTCAGCAATGAATGGCTGTGAGATCGGAGATTTCGTGGAAAAGCATCTTTGCAAGCTGTGTGTGATACTTTTATCGTATGTATATACCAGGTACCATAGCGTTTACACGACATTTCTTACGTCCTAGACTCTAAATTGCACGAAAACTCGACACTTGAAGTTACCCTCCTGCAATGATTTTTCCGAGCCACACACTTCGAACAACTCGTTTTTGAACCAGCGATAAGCGCGTGTTACCGCAGATTAGAGTGCTGACCCAAAGGAACGGCAATACCGCATGAGAAATTGCCACACCTGCACTCAAGAACCGGCTCCTCAATCACGCACGGGAGGGGATGGATGGCTATTGTCCGCTCACTAAACTGTTCAGAAACCGACCACTAACTCTGTTTCTTTTATATTTCTTGTTGTGCGGTTCTACGAAACGCTGCGCTGCCTGACTGGATGATTGGTTGGCTGGTGGGTTGGATGGTCGTGGTTACGATCCAACGACGTCTGGTCTCCAGGTCGTGAAATACATGTCGCCGAACAGCCTCATTGAGCTGGGGGACAACGGCGGGGTCTGGAATGAGGGTCCATTGGTCTTCGCAGACAACATGGCCCGCAGCAGGTTAGCGCACTGAATGGCGCAGGATGCAGAGTCAGGCAGACGTGAATGACGCACGCATGAGGGGGGTTGGGACTGGAGGGCGCCCACGGTCGAACGCAAGGATCGCCTCGACATCTGAGCCCTTCGAAACATGGAAGCAGGCGTTGTATTTGTCTGTGCTGAGCGTTTGGGTAGGTTTAGGTTGGGTTTTATTTCGATATCGTTTTGTGGGCTCATTGTTTCTTGATGTGATTAATATTAGAGATCTTGATCCGTTGAAATACGTAGTGTTTGTTGCTCAACGGTGTGGTGTTACTTGGTGTAGGCTCTGCCCGTTGGTTTTGTGTGTTTTCCACCTCGTTTAGTTTCACGCGATAAAGGGCCTTTTTCTACATCGTTGTCCGTGTTGAGGCCGAAGGGACGTTTGTCTCCCGCTGCAGTGATTGCTTAATCACCCCGATTAATTCGAGTATGTTGGTTTTACGGCACTATCCAGTAGGCCACTCAAGCCACTGGTTTTGTCTGGGTAGTCTAGCGCATGGTGTTGCATAACCAACTAACATGTTGTGGCTGAGTGGTGTTGTGACTTGAAATGTCGAGCCGATCGTGCTGAGTTATCACCAACAACAGTTTTCATTTTTTTCATTTTTTCCCTCTGCGTCGCCAGCTGCTCTTGCTGTATCGCTCCCTGCACCGATTGCGCTGAAAGCAGGCATAGTTTTTGCCCTATTGTATCGCCCCTTGTCCCTCGCGCAGCTCCAAACGCGGGTCGAAAGGGTGGCCCCTGAACAGTGGTGCGGAATTCAAGCGTTGTTTCTACGTGATTATTTTTTCAAAGCAGGTTTTGCTTTTGCCCGAGAGGGGACACGGTTTCGAGTCGTCGAATCTTCGACGCCGTATCGGCCGGCTGCATTCCGGTAATGACCACTGAAGAAGTCAAGGCCCTACCCTTCGTGCGGTAAGCCCACGACAAAGATCTTCCAAAGTTGCTGCAGCTACCTCCAACGCCTTTTGGGTTCTCGGTTGTCTGTGTTTTTCGGCTTGACGCAGAAATTGGGGAATGGAGTCGGGCGGAGCGGGGTTGTCGTAAAGGTCGCCACCGTAGTCTACTAGCAGATGCCGTTGGAGGCGCCAGCTAGCGGATGCAACCTAGGCTGACGCGTGCTACGACAGAGGTAGCCTTTTTCGTCAAAAATGGTTTCTGGTTGACGGTGCTCCACTTAGCCCAAAACCGCCAGAAATAGGCCATTTGGTTTGCATGATTCTCGTTGTGTGCCTAAGCCATGGGATTTTTCATCCGGTAGCGGTTTTGTTCTTGTCCAAATCAGGCTTTGGGTTAAGAATGCCACGTCTTAACCTCCCTAATCGACGAGCCTCAGAAAAAACGTGGTGCACCCTCTACCGTAGCACGCGTCGGCTACGGTAGTGGGGTCACGTTCAGCGTTAGTAGGTGGGGTACGTCTAGATTAGTAGGCGGTCCCGTGTAGGGCTAGTAGAGGGGTCACACTTAGGATTAGTGGGGTGTCCCGTGTAGGGGTTAGTACGGGGGTCACACCCCGAGTCAGACACATTCGCGTGAGTAGCTACCGCTTTAGTACATTTCGGTTTCGATTTAAGTCAAGCTGTTGCGTTGAGTCACCGCCGCGTGTACTCGTTTGTTACGCTGCTTCCACACCGTATATGCGCCTAACAGTCCGTCTTGAGCGGCCTAAACTCGGTTGAGAAAATGGAGGTATAATGCTACAATACCGCTTGTTTGGTTGTGCCTTGCTGTCATCGTCACCCGTCGTTGTTTTGCGGCGCCGACTCTTATCATCCGAAGGACTTTTGGCATCTGCAGCTACAGAGTACCGCAGCACTATGAGGCGTGTCGTGCTCGCTGTTTTGAGCCCTCACGGTCGCACATCATTTTGACGGGGTTTGCAATTGATTGTTCCGTTCCGTTGCACATTGTATCGATCGGACCGGCATTGATTGGCTAACACTCCTCAGTCCTCACCACCCCGGTAGCAGAACCTCCGCACAAGACCCCCCCCCCCCCCCCCCCTACGCAAACCTCTTGGTAGGCGCTCCCGCATCTGCACTGAAAGTTGTTGTCGCACGACCCCCAGTCACACTCCCTCCCCTCCCTCCCCGCCTCTAGCTTATATTTCTCCTTTCGGCGCCGCCGGTAAGGATCCGGTCGGGCGAAATATCGGGATTTCATGGGCCGATTGCCCGCTGCCGTTGCTGCTGTGTTAAGGCGGGTGGTGAGCTGTTGCACCGACGCCAATTCCGCAGGTGGATCAGGCTGGAAATGTGTCGGACGCAAGTCCATAATCACTGGGAAATCGTAGGCGACCCGGGGAATCGAACGAAGAAAATAAGGAGGCCCACGGTATAGTGTGACCCCGGACCAGAAGCGAAACGGGAAATAGACTTACACGGGAACCACTCAACAACAGGCAAAAACAACTGCTATACCCCACGTGGGTTGGTAGTTTGCCAGAGACGTACAGTGATTGACTATCGCTGCCGCCCGTTGTCGTTTTTGTGATCGATCACGCAAGGACTGGGCTGAACTATTCAGACTTCTCCGTGGTGGCGGAGGAGGGAACCTTCGGCACCACTCGACAAGTGGCGGCCCTGGTTGAGAATCTGTCTTCCAGGTGATTTTTGCTTTCAGCTGACTGGTTTGTGAGAGGGTCGTTGGGTCGTAGGTCCATGGGTTTGGCGATTGGTTGGTGGGATTGCTAACTGACCCATCCAGTGGGTGACCTTTTGATTCATTGACTTATTGATTGATTGGTTGATGGATGGATAGATGGATTGATTGATTGTTTGATTGCATGATTGCTTGATTGATTGATTGATTGATTGATTGATTGGTTGATTTGTTTTTGATTGAATGACCTGTCCTAGCAGCCGGTTTGATGATGGACCTATCAGTGTTTATTGACCCCTAGGCCAGTACAGAGGCCAGCCAATGTTTGTTTAGGATTCGTGTAGTCATCTGGTACAAGAGCATTGCCGCCCCACCATGAGTATGCACGAACTATTCGACTTCACCCTACTCTACTCGACTTCAGCTGGTGAAACATCATCGCCGCCCCACCATGAGAGTGCACGCACGACTCAGTTTGCTCTCTGCTATGCGGTACATCCCTTTACTCTACTGCGTCTGCACGAATACCAATTGGTGTATGGCCGACAGTGGGTGTGGAGGGATGAAAATAGCCGGTCAAAACGTCTTCCCAGTTGCACTTGAAATACCACTCGATTGTCGTTTCGGTAAAAAAATCAGACACAAACGCGCACGGGATGCTGACAGATCGGACGAGCAACTGGCAACACTCCGCGACGGCCTCGTACGAGCCCAATCCTCGATCTTGTACGGAGTATCCACAGGGCCGAACCTTACCGACATGGAGCCTTTCCACGGAACGGCATCAAGATTTCTTCAAGAGGTATGCGTTGGAGTTAAATATTGTGCCCGCTGCTGAAAAGGGCCCAGAAATAACAACCAAAACTGCTCACGGGTCATTACTTGGCCCACGGGTTGGGTCGAGATGTTTTCAAAATCTTGCGGGTCGCGTCCGGTTTAGTCAGGAGGTGTTCGAAACCTCACCCTTCGGGTCCGGTCGGGTCAGCAGCGTTCCAAACACCACGAAACGAGACGGGTCACCATGATGCGATCCGACCCGCGAGACGTGGTCCAACCCGTGAAAACCCCTGCAAATAAGACAGACCCCACACGATAGTTTCTTACTATGGGTATCCCGCTTAAGCATCGGTGCAGGCGTGCGCACGATACGATATGTTTGTGGTATCGTTTTTCTTCCTCGTGAGAAGCGCGTAGGATTCTCCTCGCGTATTGGACCTCCGCCAGATACTGCGCTGCCTCCTATCGCGTACTGTGCTTCCACCGCTTCGCGGCGTAAGGCCTCGCTGCGAATAAAGAAAGCATGGTGGGCACAGCGTAGAGAGCCCCCTTCCACCCTCTTCGTATAACGCCCACCTCTTTTCCTTTCCGGAAGCGGTCGGTCCAGCCCAATATGCACAGCAGCAGTAGACAGTATAACAGAAAGGTATAGTCCTCGTGTACGGAGTATAGCAATCGAGAAAGACGTACCGTTGCCCGAGTTTAGCCCCTGTCCTCCCATTTAAGCTTTCGCAGATCGAAAATACTAGCTTTGGCGTGAGGTAGAGCTCGTCGATGGTTGGGAGGTGGTCACCGTGTTGTGCGAGGGTCGATCAGCGCGCCATGTGCATATTTGCACGTGGTTTGTCGTTTTGTTTATTTTCCTGATTCGGACCCAAACTTATGATCGATTGTGCCCTCAGGTGCAGGCGACCTTGGGTGATGGGGGCCTGTGGCGCTGCCCTTTGGGAGGAGTGTCTCCACATAGGATCTCTCTGAGAACGGCGGCGCAGTTTCCCCCCCCGAAAGACAAAAGGTAAGAAACCCCGTGTTCAGACATGATTCTATATCGGTCTACGTGAAGACGTGTCGCTGCTCCTCGATCGTCCTGCTAACTCGAAAGGGCAGCGCAACAGTGGGAGGGTCATACTTGCCTCATATACATTTCCGGTTATAAGATTCGGTTTTCACACGTCGTCGGGTTTGATTGACATTATTTTTCCAGACGACAGCCGCACGCAAGAAGTGGTGTTGATGTCTGCTCTCGCGAGAGAGAAGATCGGCGCGTTGTACCAAGCGAGCCAAACTAGGCCTCGAGCCGAACGAGATCAAGTTAATTCGTTATACTCCGCCTTCAACGTGTAGGACTTCCAGCGAAACATCTTTTCCTGACAGAGCGCCGTTGTGGCAGTGTTAAGTCTCGTACTACGTTGGGCTGGCTGGCAGGCAGGCTCGGCCCTTAAGAAGAATTAACGCCGATGCGCTGTCCGTTTCCGTGCTGCTTTTGTTCACCCCCACCCGCACGGCCGCACTAAACAAGCAATATGCCCCGTCACAGAATGTCATATGCAGGAAAGCGTTCCGCTTAACGACATCGTGTACAAGAGGCGAAGCGTACCGAGCAAGGGGATTAGGACGTTGTCAATGCGGGATTTATATATACGATAAACATTGGCATTGGTACCCGTTCGCGTCCTGCCCTACCCCCCGTCCCCTGTACTACGCCCGCCCTTGGATTCGCTTTGTCATCCCGCGCTAGGTGTGCAGCTGACGTTTCTGAGCTAACAACGTGCTGAGGAGCTCAACACCTCACCCGAACCATGACTTCGAATAAAATCGTTCGTGGAACCCGGCTAACATTCCTATGCGCTACTCCTAAAGCAGTCGTACTCGTAGAACTAACATGTCAGACAGTGGTTTTACATTCGAGGAGCTCAATCCCCCGGTCACAAACGCCTGCCCCCAAAAAGTCCAACTCCTATCGTTACTAGCGTGGGATGACTCCGCTGTTGTACGAATATGCTCCCGGTCAAGCAGGGGACGGTGGCTGCATGAATCGGAGACGATCGTGAATGTAGAGCACTCGCTGCTGTTCTGCGCCCCACCAAATACCGGCTCGCTGCAGTTCAGGATGCTCGCCAAACGCATGGAGGTGGGTGTTTAGTCCTCTGCATTTACTTCTGTCTACGTGCGGGTTTTGGTGATGACCGCAAGAAAAGATGGACATCTTTCATCCCTGTGCGGCGGAATAACAGGTGTAACAACCACTGAAACTCTTTTCCGTTCGCGGCTTCGCTTGGTACACGCCGATGGATGACTTCGGTGTGCAGACTGTGTACGAAACAAAACTACCGCGCTTGGAGTTGTTGTTGTGAGCACACGCCGAAGAAGAAGCGTATCCGGCGCTGGCACGCTTCACAAAAACTCTCTTTGATATGACACCGTGCCTTTGAACCCTTGGATCGGGTCGCTGATTAAGGATACGGTCGGATTGTACGAGGCACTTTTGGGGCGTTGTATTTCCGCGGCTCATGGCCACGGGCCTGAGTGGCTACCCTAAGGCAACCTTCTGTGCTGTATTGTGTTACGGAGTTTGCCGCCGTCGAAGTATTGGGTACGCTCCTAGGATTTAGAATGGGGATACACTCCCCTACACGACACGCTTGGTCGTTTGGTATCGTCACCAGAAGGTATGCAGAACGCCATGAATGGTTCACGTGACGCGAGCCTCGCTTTTGTTGGGCTGTCGACCGACATCTGGCACGCTTCCGGGCTGGTCCTCCAACAGGGATATCCCGCCAACTAATGGAAACAAAACAAAACGCCCCCCCGTTCCCGTTTTTATTGGTTGCCTTGAGCCGTGTTCATTCCATTACCATCCATTGCGATTGCTACGCCATACAAATACAGGGCGTAGACCATTGGTCGGTGTCGAACGACCGGTCGTTGCTGTTTGACGCGGTGGCTTCAGAGCTTCCTCTCTTGGACTGGACTAATAAGCCGCTGATGGATGAAATCTACAAGGGCAACAGAAGCGGTTGGATCAAAGTCGGAGTCGTCCGCGACCCGGTGACGAGGCTCCTATCGGCTTACCTTGACCTCGTTCGAAATTGGCCGTCCGAGTCCACGGAGGCGTCGTCCCAAGATCAACTCCAGCACCAGCCGCATCGTGGATTGCAGATGCTCGATGACTGGGAGTGGTTCGACGCCATCAGGCGGCACCGGGGTTTGGATGGAAATGAGGCCGAACAGGAGCAAACCGAATCAGGAGATGCCCGAAAATCCCAAACGTTAGGGGAAGATGGCGAGGAAGGGAGGCTACGGGGAAGCGGCGATGGGCCGCGCGGCTTGCAGGATGGAGCCGTGCCGTCTGCTGTTCCGACTTTCGAGAAGATGCTGGGCTTGCTGACGAGTAATCTTTGGGCGGCTCCGTCCGCGTTCAGACCTGCCGCCAGTCTCTGCGGGATGTGGCACTCGCCGTTCGACACGATTATACCATTTGAGACTCTACAGGTGCGAAGATGAAATGCCTCGAACACGGCCAGCAGAAACCATAACATGGGTCACAACATATCTGCGATGAATATTGTTGCATCAACCTGTATTTTTAGCTAGGCACCCACCGGCGTGAAAGTCGGGGAGTATGCGCTCTTTGGCTGATGTTCAGGACGCGCATGTGGTGTATGGCGCACGTCAGGCATAGTTTAATTGGCGAGCAGTGATTTTGGTTTGATTTTGCATGCCGTCACTACTGTGTCGTAGACTGCAGCGTGTTCCTGCTATGTGAATGGAATCATCCAACGGAAGGAGTTGTACTTTTTGCCATGTGGCGTTTCTGACCGGGGTTGAACTCCTCAAGCGAGGAACTAAGGGGTAGCCTAATAGTTTTACGAGAATATTTTGTTTTAGGACTATGGGCATGGACAGTTGGCAGGGTTGCGCGAACAAACGAACGTCTTTGAAGTCATGTTTCGGGTGAGACGTTGAGCTAGATCCTCATGCTAGGAGCTCACAGAAACGTCTTGGAATCTTCTCCGCCCTTACCGTGGGATGGCTCCATGTCGGAACTGAAACCCTTGGTACGTATGTGACAGTGGCTTGATTATTTCATCCTCTCGTCTCGTCACAGGCGTATGCACGATGCTGGACGCACCCTGCTGTGCAGTCGACACTGCAGTACGGAAATGACGGCGAGGCAAAGCAAAAAGTTGTGCACACATTCCCACCCCGTGCGAGCGTGCACCGTACCAGACGCCCTTTCAAAAGAGGCAGAAGTTGAAATTATGCGGGGCAAAAAGCATTTTATTCCTGTCTCCAGTTTTCGCAATGGTGTGCGGAGTACGTGCCGGTATGAGGCCCAATGCACTTGCTAATGCATGCACAAATGACCCTGTTTGACTGCCCCGCAGCACACCTCGACAAAAGTGCTCAAATCCCTGCCTGGCGACATCTGGCAATCGTTCGGGGAGTCGGGGTGGGGTCCCCAGGGAAATCACGCGTTCATGAGTTCGACTACGGAACCGCCTAGCGGCACGACACGTATGCCGACCAAGAAGCTGCAGGTCCTGATGCTTCGAAGGAAACACAAAACACGCCAACCGCCGCACCTCGCGCTCGAGATTTGTTCTCGGGCGACTCGTGCGCGTGGACCAAGTACTACTCTGACAACGAGATACTGCACAAGGTCGGTCTCATGTACGGCGAGGACTTCGAATTGTTTGCTTGGTATGATATCGAGCGGTGGCAGCAAAGGCTGGTCGAATGTTTGAATGGGCGTGGGTAAGTATCAGGATGGTTCGCATGAACCCTCCATGCGCAGGTTTCGCGTGAAACCTCCATGGGCCAGTGCCGACATCGCTCCAGAGGGTGGGTGTACGTCAGGCGTGAGGCGTCACATGCTCTGAGATGGTGCAATTTCGTGTTTGGCTGGAGTGGTTTGAAGCAATGGGCGGTTATTTCATGTCCTGCGGCTGAAAAAGGTGCGTGCACGTTTTTTTGAACCTAGTTTGTTTGACAGTAGGCATGCGGCGAATTATATATTGTGTAGCAGGGCATTAATTAGCTGTTGCGCTGTTGCGCGGGCGCAACATTGGGGGCAACTTTTCAACCGTTTTGCGCTGCATGCAGATTGTGAACGCGCAACTTGTCAGTTTTTTTTTACCGCGCAGGCGTGGAGAAAGTGGTTTTCGTGGACCCTTTGTTTTAAATCGCCATAGACGATTTTTGTTGTTGTTGTTGTTGTTTTGTTGTTGTTTTAAAATACCGTAAAGTCTGATATTATGCGATAACGAAGGCAAGCTTCTGCAGGGACGGTGTGGAAATTACAGCATCAAAGTCGGGCATTGGGGGGGGGGGTGTACGTGCTTTCTCCATGGCCGTAGTCGGCAGACCGTAGACCTGTCGTAGGCCCTCGCATCCCGTACAATGCCGGGAGCATGTCGTGTTTCACCGACCAGACAGGTATTGCGTAGGGTGCAGCATGAACACCAAAGCTACAACAGGGAGGTCCCTTTTTAAGTTTGTTTTTATTTTGCAGTGGGTCGGGGTCACTCGGGCGAATGACCCCCCTGTTCCTTGCGGTAATAGGGCTTCTTTCGTCCTGCTTCAACTTTTCCGATATGAATCCTCGAATGAGGTGGTTCACTACGTCGCGCCAAACTAAGCACTTAACGTGTTTCAGTGAGGTACAGTCACTCGTGCGACTGGTGAAGACCAGGTAGTGAGAAACGGGGAGGTGTCTCCTGCCGTCGCCTTGCTCGTCGGAAAGTGCAGATTAAGAAAGTTCTTAGGACGGGGGGTGGGTTCTTTTTTAGTCACGCTTTTCTGGTGTTGCGTCTGCTGGCCTATCCTCAGATGCTGAGTACATATACCAGCATGTCTCTCGGGTCAAGAGGAAGGGAAAGGGCTTTTCCTCGCTGGTACCAATGCCCTTTCGGGTGTGGATTACTGCCGGTCGTCTCGCCTGTATCAGTAGGGACTTTTGTCGAGTGAGGCCCGTTGGTTGTACATTTCTATCAATGTTCATGTAACCCGCTTGCTGGAGTTTTTTGGACGTGTGTTTTGCTCTACGCAGGAAGACGTCGGGCATAGCGCGGAAGGCGAGGAAGGGCCTGACGGCTCTTGTAGCTGCTGCGACCCGAGCGGCGAAACGTCTGCTGTCATGGTACCTTGTGGGCAACCTTCGTTGTGGGCGGGAGTAATGTACCGATCGATGTCGCCATACGTTTCTATTTTACGCAACACGGTCGTATGCTTTTCGTACTTGAAGATCAATTCACGGCGAAGTTAGAGATCATAGGAAGATGCTCTGAGGACACCCCGCAAGGAGCTTTGCTGGAAATTCGCGTATATTTTCATTAAATTCCCCACCCTGACTCTCGTCCCCCCTCCGCTACAAGGGGGGAAAACTCATTGCATTGTTAATGCAAGCCAACCTCCATTGTGGCGGTTAGGTGTCGAGCCTGTAGCCTTGAGGTACTCGAGGTAATCGCAAGGTCTGTTCGGATATCGCACTCGTCTTGACTGAAAGGCCTGGAAACTGTGGTCTTCGTTTCCATTCTGGATTATGTGCCGTTAAAGATGAATGCGTCGGAAACGGACGTCCCCGCTACGTTGTTTGTCCATGGACCGGCACATCGTTGTTGGTTTATGACACCTCTTAGGCCTGAGATGGACGAACGCGGGACAAAATATACTCCCGGATGTTCAAGCACAGCTCATGAATATTTTTTAACCTCCGAGAACCATCGAGTGAGGCAAAGGGTATCGCATGGCAGAGCATCACACTCCAGCAAATTATTGGTGTAACATTGCGACGTAGCTTAATTTGTATGTTCGTATATAGTTTGCAATTAATGAGACCTCTCGGCTGCGACTAGCCGGAGACTCCCACCCACAGTTACTACTCATGTGCATTGATTGTCTGGCAATCAACGCGGCACCCCAAGGCCCTGCAAAAAAATACTAACAAGGCTGATTTTGTCGGCGGTACACCCCGCCACTACGATGGGCCGGCGGGACGGTTTGTGTTTAGTTAAGACTGCCTTGTACTCGTCGTGTTGCTCTCGGGTATCGATGATAGCCACGGAGTGGTCTCACGCTGCAAACACTCCAAGTATCATCAGGACGCTTTGCCGAAAGGGGGACGCCCTGCTGGCACCCCGCTGCTGACGCCGTTACCCCTACGTATCGGCCGGCGACGGACAGGCCTCCATCCGATACACTCCATGGATGGGGATGCCCATGGCCGTACCATCCATGTGGTGGCTAGCCGCCCCGCTAACTCGGAAGGAGTGTAACGTGTACCGCTTAACCTCCATACCTGCTGCACGCAGGTGGGTCTGGAGGCTCAAGGTCACGTGCGCTGATGTCAGCGCTAGATTCCCTTTCATTCTGTTTTCTCGGACGCTCAGGAACAGCAAACCTGAACCCGCCGTGAGAGCCCAATGCAGGGACGCTGCGGCCTGTCGGTACTAGATCATAGCGGTCACAGCGCTATTTTCGCGACAATCGGTGTCTTCTCACCACTACCGCTTGAGAGGATTCACCGTAGTGTTCTTCAAAAAAGGAAAAGGAAAATGAACCCCTCTCCCCCCCGACATGTGCATCATTTGCGCCGCGACCACTGCCGACAGTTGACCCCACGCTTCATCGTGTGAAATACAACCCAAAAAAAAACTCTCGTTTCCGTTCATGGCGGCGCGTTCTGCTGCTGTCGGCAAGGTGGCAACACGTCGTCGCATGCCTATGACCAACGTTCGCAACTGGCTCGCATCCAATGGAGGCGCCTGTTTCACCGATACTCTCCCTCGTCACTGTTCTCCTGCACGTCGTTAGCAAGGTATTCCCTTACTATTGGGCTCGTTACTGGATTTTTCCCGTTGCTCAACGGGGTCCCAGTCGCTATGCTTGCCGAGTACATCAATCAGCGTACCAGCCTGCGTGAGTGGTATTTTCGCTCCGGCGTTGGCCTTTGCCACCACGCAATTTCGGGGACACGCACCGCGACTATTCTTAGAATATAGCAAAATTAAAACAGCGTACATAGTTGGCCATGCAACGCCCAACGTACTCAACGAAGAAAAACAAAACACAAGAAGAAGCAAGCCAAACATTTGCCAGGGGATAATCAGGAACCAAAATATTAAATAAAGATATCAGACGACCACCAAGCTGGACTACTGACCAGGACAGCCAGGACCACTACCAGACAGGGGAGCGGGGGTGTACAGTAAACATGTCTCGCGGTATTGTCCTTGTAGCCACCACGTTGCGGCTACTTCGTCACAACGAAACATTGAGTAGCAACGTCTTGTTTGCAACGGAAGTACAGCGAGTTTCGGGCACCCCGACTAATGTCTCAGCATGCCAAAGTCTTCGATTATACCAGTACAAACATCAAACAAGTAGACTCAACCACGGAACCAACCGTGCGTGCAAACCGGCCGATGGACAATCCATGGAGCAGCAGGGTGCGTTCCCGACGCGCTCATCGTCAATGGAGGGATTCATTAACCATGGAAAATAACACTACAGATTCCAAATCTTCCAGAGAAGAGGGCAGTCTCGGAACAGACCCGGTCATTACCTCGCGATCATCAGGTTACAGAGCCTAAACCAAATCGAGACCATAATTGGTAGCTTACATGATCAATGCGCGAGTTCTAACGCCTCGGGGAAAGGAATGGGGGGGAGCGGGCGTACGAGAGCCGGGAGAGTCAAGGGGGAACACGGTGAGAATCTACGCGTTATCACCGTGTGGAGGTCTCTGCGCGGTGTTCCCAGCAACGTCCGTTTCTCTGTCAACACCTAACAATAAAACCAAACGCGGCAACATCAATCGGCACGTACCTTGCCCACAACGCATGCTGCAAACAAAACATTCGGAAATAAGAGTCTGCGATTCAATTCGCCGCTGGAAGAGCCGCCGGGACCGCCCGGGCTGTACCTTCTGTCTTCCTACAGAGAGGAAAACCCGCCTAAGAAAACCAGCCGCCAGCGGGTACTCTACGAAAACAGGCACATCTAAAACCGTGGAGGCTCAATCTGCACGAGTTCGAGTTATCACAGGCACGACGCACGGCAGTATCGACCCCTCATAGCTCACGGCTATCAGCGAGAAATCGTTAGCCCTCAGTTTGAGCCGAGCTTTTAGAAGATGGAATCCGCGTCTCTCTGTCTGGCCGGACGCACACATATATGCAAAGGTTTATCTGCACGAACGTTAGGGGGGTACTCTCCAAAACACACGAGGGGAAGAGGATAGATTGTAAAAGGACATACGCGTGCACACACCTTATTCAGTTTCACGGGCCAAACTGCTCAACCGCAGCTACACACTCTCTCGTGCCGACATGTGTAGACCAAGGCTACGGCATTACAAGGGGGATGTTAACATTACGATAGGATGTTATTACGATTGGCACTACCCCACAGACTAAGTCCCCCCCCCCCCCTGTATTTTACCACTACGTACCTCACAGACACGAAGACTTCAGCATTTTTTACGCAGCGTAGCCGATTACCACGCCAATGCGGCTGCACGTTGTACAATTAAAACAGCGCGGAAGCTTGAGACCGCAAAAGAACAAAGGGGTCATTCGCTCGAAACAAAACTCACCAAGTTGACCCCCCTATCGTAACCAATTGGCGCTGTCATCCATCCATAAGCAAGAAGGTTGGCACAAGGTGCCCAAGTCCGTCTTACGAGCGGTTCTTGGAAGGATGCAGTTCACCCTTCATGCGACTCGCCGAACACCTCACGGCTCTTCGCGATTAGTGCAAGCAATGTCTGGCCGGTTGGTGAAACCCTGACGTGTTCCCCATCCCGGCATAGTAGGGATGCGAGGGTCTAGTGCCATACGACTACGGCCATGCACAAACTGAGTATACCTTCCCCCCGCCCCCACTCTGCCTGGTTGGTGAAGACCCCACGTGCTCTGTCCCGACAGAGCAGGGATGCGAGGGTCTATGGTCATACGACTGCGGCCATGCACAAACTTAGTACCCCCCCGCCCCCCCCCCCCAAAGGGCAAGCACGGGTCCATACGATTGTTTCACGAACTTAACCACCGACGCTGCGAGGGCACGGGTACATCCAGTAGTTCACCCCCCCCAGCATCCACCTCTCACCAAAAAAAACTCCCTTCAGGCGAAACATCACATAACAAGTAAGCCGGAGTTCCTGAGTCCGGCCCTATTACTGCACTGTACACACTATATTTCGCTGCATAAAAGAACCGTTGAGGCCTACGACTCCGCCGAACACACTACCACGCGGGAACTTGACGCAACAACAGCCTTGCTAACAGCTCCAAAGCCTCTCGATCTAGAATATAACATTGGAAGATCTCAACAAGCAACCTTTCGGCGGCCCGTGTACACGGCCAGGAGAGCGATCGAAGCCAA
Organism: Undaria pinnatifida; assembly: GCA_012845835.1. Taxonomy (NCBI): domain Eukaryota; class Phaeophyceae; order Laminariales; family Alariaceae; genus Undaria; species Undaria pinnatifida. The sequence continues at coordinate 9,933,986 of JABAKD010000019.1, forward strand.
CTCATGGGGGTTTCATGCGCGCCTTCTGCATCTCTACTCATGCCGATTCAAGCACGCCTCGAGCCGTTGATGCCAGCCTTCGATATCGTACCAAGCAAACAACTCGAAGTCTTCGCCGTACAGCAAACCGACCTTGTCAAGAATTGCGTGGTCAGAGTAGTACTCGGTCCACGCGCATGAGTCGCCCGAGAACAGATGTCGGGCGCGAGCCGAGGCGATCGGGTTGTTTGTTTCGCCTTTCATAGCCTTCGAAATATGACCTGTAGGTGCCTAGACGGCATACGTGTCGTGCCGCGAGACGGTCCCGTAGTCGAACTCCATGAAGGCGTGCTTTCCTTCGGGTCCCCATCCCGACTCCCCAAAATGTTGCCAGATGTCACCGGGCAAGGATTTGAGCACCTTTTCGAGGTGTGCTGTGGGGCAGTCAAACAAGTTCATCGTAAGTGTGTTTCTTATCACGTGTATTGTCGTGCCTGTGCGAACCCCGCGGCCCATTGCGACAACACGAGAGGTACAGGCGCAAAATGATTCTTGCCGCGCATACTCTAACCATCTGCATGTTGGGGTTCCAAGATGGCGCATGGGATGGTGAACGTACGCAGCAGAGAGCGGGAATGTGTTCGCAGTAGTTTGTCTTGCTCGATTTCGTCTCTGTATAAAGTCGACTGTACTACAAGGGCGTCCAGCAGCGTGCACACGACCGTCATGAGACGGGAAAATATAACGGGAACAAAACGGGTCAGGCTACTGTCATGTACCAGGTATGCACAAAGACCTACACTCTGGTATTTATCAGGAAGACGCCACTGTCCACGCGCACAGTAGTGGCGGCATGCGCAGTAAATGATCGGTGTGTACAACTGAACTCCAAATCGATCAAACAACAATCACCGCCGGTATATATGTATGTATGTAGAACGATAGCGCCGCCCATATCGGAGGCATTCGTTTTCACACCTGCAGAGTCTCAAACGGAATGATCGTGTCGAACGGCGACTGCCACATCCCGCAAAGACTGGCGGCCGGCCTGAACGCTGACGGCGCCGCCCATATATCAGGTTCCAGTAATTCCAGTAGCTCCTCGAAGGTCGGAACAGGAGGCACGGCTCCATCTTGCAAGCTGCGTGACCCATCGCCGCTTCCTCTCATCCCCCGTCCCTCGTCATCCTCCGACCACGTATGCGATCTTTGGGAATCTTCCGCGTTGGGTTGCTGCTGTTCGGCCTCATCCAATTCCAATCCCCGGTGCCGCCTGATGGCGTCGAACCACTCCCAGCCATCGCTCATTAGCAATTCGCGATGCGGCTGCTCTTGGAATTGGTCTGGAGATGACGCCCCAGCCGACTCGGACGGCCAATTTCGAGCGAGGTCAAGGTATGCCGATAGAAGCCTCGTCACGGGGTCACGGACCACTCCGATTTTGATCCAATCACTTCTATTTTTCTTGTAGATGTCCTCCATCAGCGGCTTATTAGTCCAGTCGAAGAGAGGAAGCTCTGAAGCCACCGCATCGAACAATAACGACCGGTCGTTCGACACCAACCAATGGCCTACGCCCTATGTTGTTTAGCGTAGCAGTAGCGGTGTTTAATTTAAAACGAGCACAGATCAAGAAAATCAATGGAAGCGGAACGGGCGTGTGGGAGGTCGTTTTTAGGTTTTGGTAGTTTGTCGGCTAGTCATGGCAGATTATCGGCCCGTAAGCGTGTCGCCAGGCCATGAACATTCCAGCATAAGCAAAGCTTGCATTGCAGGGTTTTGTGGGGCGCTCCGTATACGGCCTGACGACGACACCAAACGCGCGGACTGCAACTACGATGAAGCATGAAATGTCCCTGCGTAAAGCGTTCCATTGCCGGATACGCCCTTACTTCGGCCGAAATTAACATTCCGGGACAGCATTGTGCGCACCTGCGATGCAGTGTCCTGTAGCATGCTGGCGTCGACATTCGCGCAAACCGGCCAAGTGTGCGCAAACTAGAATACCAAGCGTGATAGATACGTGTCGTAAGACCTTCCCACCAACATAGTCGGCGTACCGATCGGAATCGCGTGCAAAGCGTTCTACATTAGTTCTTCGGCCGCAGAGGGACAAAATTCTCCCCATTCCCTGCGGTGATCACACAAGCTCGCACGTAAACAGCAGGAACAAAAACCACGCCATCGATCTGCCCGCAGGAGGGGCCTCTTGGCCGCCGCTCGCTTATTTTTCCACGTTTCGGACTGTTTCTCTTCCAACCGACAATAATATGCGCACCTTCATGCGTTTGGCGAGCATCCTGAACTGTAACGAGCCGGTGTTGGGTGAGGCGCAGAACAGCAGCGAGTGCTCCACGTTCACGATCGTCTCCGATTCGTGCAGCCACTGCTTCCTGCAGGACCGGATGCATGTTCATGTTCCGATAGCAACGGATTCAAGGGCGGGCGTAACACATGGACGGGCGGAGAGCAGGAGGCAAAAGGATGCCGATGTCGATGTTTGCATTGGTATAAATCACGTTTCGACAAGGCTCTAATCGCTGCCCCCGGTTTCCTTCGTCCCTCATATACGAACACGTTCACCGGGATGATTTTCCTGCCTGTCGTGTGACAGGGTATAATGCGTTGTTTTGTTTTGGAGCAACAAAATTGGTGCAGAATGCGTCAACAGGGAAATGGAAACGGCGTCGGGGTTAAGTATGTTCAAGCCCCGAGCCTGCCTACCGGTCCGACGAAGAGGGAGACTGACTTTCACAAAGGCTCTGACGAGGAACAAACGCTTGGGTGTAGTCCTGCATGTTGCAGAAGGAGTACGGTAGAACAAGATGATGTGATTGGCAGTCCCGGAGGATTTTGTGTGTAGCTAACCTTCTCCGGGTGTGCGTTGCAAAGTAGCCCCGGGCTGTTGGTCTCTACCGGCCCGCTTTCAGATATTGACAAACACACCGCACACGGCGTACGAATCGGTGCATGCCCCTCATGTCACGTGTTCTTCCTTTCTCCGCGCTTTCTCACGTCAAAGGGGAATGCCTCGTTCTACACGCTTGCTAACGCGCTGAGCTTCCCTCTCTTTCGCTGGAGCAGAACTGAACGCCACTGCATGCGCACGCGCAGCCGCCGTCTAGAAAGACAACACTGAGCCCGAAGAAGCCAAATTGAATCCCGTACCCGGACATATGTTGACGAGGAACGCGCGAGAGTCTCACTAGTCGTTGTTTCCGCCGCCTTTTTCGAGTTTGCGGGACCGTCGACAAGTAGCGGTGTCTCTTGCAACGTCGGCCGATACCGAAATCAAGCGGGAACAGACGCATGATACGGTAAAGATAAGCTCCTTTTTTTTGCGGCTCCTCAGTTGACGAGCTGTGTCCCACACAGAACAATGACGCGAGTAATCTGAAAGTACTACTTGATGACCAAACCCATGGCCTCGGTATATATGTACGTTTCATATTGAAAAACCGAGTGACATTTTCCGACGGCTTTTGGGTTGACGCCTTCACAATTGGAAAACCTTCTTCTGGGGGACAAACTTACTTCTGGATTTAGTATAGCGAGGGATTTGGGGGTTGTTACGGGGTAAAGGCAGAGCCAAATGATTCCAGAAAAAAAATGCCTTAAAGTGCTACCTCTATCGCAGCGCGGGTCAACAAGGGGTTTCATACCTTTTGCCTTCCGGGGGGGGGAACTCCGCCGCCGTTCTCGGAGAGACCCTTTTTTCGTGCCCTCCCTGTGGAGGGCAGCTCCATAAGCCCCCATTGGCCAAGAGCGCCTGCACCTATGGGCACACGCGTTTATAGGTTTTGGGGGACCGAAAGCACGAGAAGGAAAATCCAAACTATGAGGCGAATGAAAATACGCACGCGACGCACAAGCGTAAGAGGGAGAACAAGGGCTCAAGGCTGGCAACTGTGCGTGGATCGGTCAGAAATGCAGCGGAAAATACGAAGAGATGGGTGGAAAAGAGGGTGGAAGGAGGCTCGGCAAGCTGTGTCTACCGTGTTCACAGGCCGTGCCGCGGAATTTTGTTAGTCAAGGGCTTGTTGGAGTAAATGGTGCGGAGAGCGTTGTCGTCTGTTTTGTCTGATGGCCGAAATGGTTGTGTATGCCTGGGGGGTTGTGGCACATGCAAAATTGTGGAGCAAGTGTGGGAATGGCAGTGGGCAATTGTGGTTACTTGAGAAGGGAGTGACAAGTGACATGGCAGAGGGCCAACCCTGACAATTCGTGCGAATACTACACTGCACACCCGCGCCGACCGCGGCACGTTCTGGATGGATTCATGATTACAAGAAACGTAACATTCGTGTATACGAGCTGTATGACGCGCTAGATGCAAAGCAGTCATTCGTTGTACATATGCACCGTGGAGCGGTAGCAACAAGGCGCGCAGCGCGGACGGACATATCCGCGAGGCACTAAATATGCGGTGAACCTTACGCGCGTCACACGGGGAAAAACGACACGACCAACGTATCACGCACACGCATGCATCCGCTCACTAAATCGAGACAAGATGAATACCGAACGAGAGTGTGATCCCTGTGTGTTTGGTTCTGGACCCTTTTCCGCGAGTGTCACTCAATAAAGAGCGTTATCGCGTACCAGATATCCTACATCAGATATACCTCTAGAAGAAACCTTGACGCCGTTCCGTGGAAAGGTTCCATGTCAGCCAGGTCCGGCCCCGTGGATATTCCGTACAAGATCGAGGACCGGGCGCCCACGAGACCTTCGTGGAGCGTTGCCAGTTGGTCATCCGATCTGGCAAGGTCACGCACGCGTTTCGGGTCAATTTATCTCCTGAGTGACAAACAACCGACAATCCAAGTGAGGCCGGGCAGACGTTTGAATGACGTTGTTTGGGGGGGGTTCTCCCACCCACTTTCGAACCTCTACATAACTGATCTTCACTTGAACAAAGTACAGCAGAATGTAGTAGAGAAGAGTAGAGTAAGATAAAGTCGAGTCGTGGCGAGGCGGCGCCAATGATCTTGTCCTGGTCCAGCTAAAGTCGAGTCGAGTAGGGCGAAGTCGCGCGTGCACATGGTGGGGCGGGGACGATCTTTGTACACGCGCCTGCTACGACAGAGGTGCACTACTCTTTTTCCGAGGTTTTCCTCAATTTTGGAGCTCAAGACCTTCTCCACCAAAAATTGATTTCGAGAAGAAAAAAAAAAACTGCCACGTACCGGATGAAAAATCCCATGACCGAGATGTACACGGTGACGAGAATCGTGCAAAACAAATGACCTATTTCGAAGACTTTGGGTTAAGGAGCCCTGTCACTCAGAAACCGTTTCAGGCGAAAAGCGCTACCTCTATCGCAGCATGCGAGTAACCAGACAAATCAACTGTCAGTCCCCAGACGTACAGTACCCTAAATAGTACCTGGTAATCATCTAGCCGTTGGACTGGCCTAGGGCCCGACTAACGCCGACTAGGGCGACAGCTCAGTCGAACTGGCCCATCAACACAGCGGCTATATTAGACAGGAGTTTTGGCAAACAAACTGATCAGGAGCTATCAAGCAATATCCCAATCAATCAGATTCATTGACAACCAATCACTCAAACGGTCAACCAATGAATGGATCAAACATCAAATCAACCTACTGCATGATCAAACGCTCATACCAATCAACCAATCACGAAACTCATCTACAAGGCCTAAAGACCAACCGACAAACCAGCCTGCCGAATGCCCGAAATCACCTGGAAGAGAGATCTTCCGCCAGGGCCACCACTTGTCCAGCGGTGCCGAAGGTTCCCTTCTCCGCCACCACGGCAAATTCCGAATAGTTCAGCCCAGTCCTGGTGTGATAGCACATCATGAATAGGTTTTGACGCATGCACACTCACTGAAAACGGACGATGCATGTATTACGCAGTTTGCAAAGATGAGTATCGACCCTATTTTTGTCGAACTCACAGCCTACGTTGTTATAATAATTCCATAGAGAACGAGGGTCGGGGGCGACAATTGAACACTTTCCAGTCTCTTGACCACTTACTGTAGCAACCTACCTCGTATGCAATAACCCCCCCCCCTATTTAGCACAAGGAGAATGATCGCAATGACCGCATCGCGTAGTGTGAATACAGCAAGGCACCAACGAGGCAATTATACATAGTGATACCCATTGCTGTCTCTGGAGTGGCCACACCAGAAAAAAAAGTATAACTCATTGGCGCTGTCATCCATATGCAAGAAAGTAGGCACAAGGTGCCGAAGTCCGTCTTACGAGCGGTTCTTGGAAGGACGCAGTTCACCCTTCACACGACTCACCGAACACCTCACGGCGCTTCGTGCTTGGTGCAAGCAATGTCTGGCTGGTTGGTGAAAACCCGACGTGCTCCGTCCCGGCATAGTAGGGATGCGAGGGTCTACGGTCATACAACTACGGCCATGCACAAAACAAGTACAACCCCCCCCCCATTTATTGCTGAAATATGTTCATGTAGAGTAGCGCATTTGCGTGTGGCGTTTGGTCCGGGGTCAGTGTGTAGGTCTCCTCACTTCCTGTCTCGGATGAAACAGAGCTTTCCAAAACTGCTCCCAAACGGGCGCTCACTGGTGGTTCCGCCAACGACTACATCAGCTGGACGGGGGGGAGGGATGGGGGCGAGCGGGGGGCTGTGCAACAACCGCGTTTGGTGAAGGAGGAGACGCAGAAATGTTCACCAAATGTCTATGTGTTACTTCTCATAAGACGTTCACGCCGGGGCGGGCCCCCGCCTTCTCTCGTCCAAAAACGACCTGTGCTACGATATGGGAGGACAACCATTCTACAAGGCTCCTCGTTCAAGGAGATCCATATACTGGAGCCAAAAGCCGAATATTCTGTACGAAAACATGCCAAAACATGGATACCACTGCGATTTAAGTTGCCCTCGATTCGATGGGTAATCCGGCTTCCTAGGTGCTACCATACTGATATTCTATGATGGGATGGGCAATCCGGTGTCTCAGGTGCTACCACAATATCATTCTATCATGGGGCAATAGATTGCGGTGTGTACCTAGTCGTACGAATCCATCAAAATGGGGTGGTAGGATTTCCGATCAATAAATGCCGATATTATAGGGTTTTCACGTAGATATAATTGCAGGTAAATTGTGCGTTAGCTTGGAAATTTTAACCGGAGCAGGATGCACCGCGTTTTTTTGCCGCGAAACTTCCAGAGCGATTCTAAAAATGCTGAATTACACATAGTGTAAGGTTGCTCTTCGTTTTTATACCTTACGACACAACTTAAAGTTGAGTAAGTGCGAGTAGCCCGCTCGCTGCGAAATGCGAGAGAATTTGCTTTTTCGCCAGCGAGAGCAGCAGCAGACAACAGCAGAAGCAGACAGCACACACGACTAAGGCAGTCATCGCGCCCTCAAATGAAACTCAGCTGCGTATGGTGCCGGATGCATGTCATACTTCGCGGCCCCAGCACGCGGGTAGGGCTCGTCTTGCCCTGTGTGTGTTTTTCGAGTGAACGCCGTTGATCTGAAGATGCCAAGTTAACCTCCACGGATCTACTGGGAAGATTAGAGTTTATTCTTGAGAAATAACCCCACGCCGTTCACGACTGAGGTAGCAACTGGGACCGCCACGGTTAAATACAAAAGCAACATCGTATTATGCTCATGTTGCCGCCCCATCCCCCCTTGATAAGGGGAGTGATGCCGTGTGTGGTGTTTAAGCCATCTTGGAGGTTCTCAAACATAAACAAACTTTTGTGGCGCTGGGTGCAGCACGAGTACGAGTAAAGGTCGCTTTGGATGGAGGCCACCTCGCGCCGATCGAGATTACGGAAGTTATCGTCCCCCACTCGGCCAAAAATTGTAAGCATCGGTCTAGCGCCACTAATGCCGTTGCCGCACTAATCGGGTAGGGACAGTCGTGCTGTGCATGGTGCTCTAGATAGACAGCTCGGTGCTTTGAAATCCACAGCAGTTTGGTACGAGTGAGTCCACGCGCTCCCGCCTCTCGCCTGCGGCTTTCTTGCTACCTCGTACCTGGTACGAACAGTTTTTGTTATTTTTCGAACAGCCTGCAAGAGCCGGGTGAAGAAAGAAACACACAGAAGGAAGACGCGCACCAGCTTTTTTTCGAGTTATTTTCTTGTTAAAATTCACGTGGAAACCCTAAATTCATATTATAAAAAATGAAAGTACACTCCAGCTGTGAGATCGAAGATTTCGTCGAAACTCATCTTTGCAAGCTGTGTGGGATACTCCGATCGCGCGTATTACGAGTTGTGTGTCCTCATTAAGGATATAGGTCGGCGACTCCCCTTACAACTACAGTGTAGCTATCAGGGTCAACAGGGTGATTTTAGTCAGTCTGTGCGCGGAAACTATAAAACCCGTGTCTGAGGGAGACAAAATCTGACAGCTGTGGAGGGAAATGCATCCTTTTATCAAGTGAATCCCGTAAGTCGAATAACCGATGGGGGGGGGGGGCGGAGGTTTGAAGGACGTGGGGGCCTGGTTTTGATCAAAAGCGAGCGGGGTTGGAGGGGGGGGGGGGGGGGGGGGGGGGGGGGGCGGACGGGCGGGAAATTTGTGCATGTAAGCTGTAACTCCTTACAAGGGAATAAATCTGAAGGTTTTGGAAAAAAAAAAAAAAAAAAAAAAAATGCACCAGTTCATGGGGGGGGGTTGGGGCGGGGGGGGGGCGTGTGGGGCAGCTCAATCTGTGCGTGGAAACTATACATTATTTTGAGGGGATAAATGTGACGGTTTGGAAATAATGCATCAGTTTATCATGTATATCCTGGGGCAAGTCGTACAATCAGTGAGTAGAGAGAGGGTGGAGTGTTCGAGGGAGTGGGGTGGGGAGGGGGCGGGGTGGGCGGGGGGGGGGGGGGGGGAAGGAAGGGTTTTAGGTGAGGGGTTTGTTATACGTGTGGTGCTAGGTCTAGGCGATGGTGCGGGTGATGGGGAAGAAGGGGGCGTTCGCGGCGGGGGGGGGGAGGAAAGCAGCGGCATGGATGGCCCTCGAAAGATAATGAGGTGATATCCTGTGCGTGAAGTGTTCATTAATCTGGCGGATTTCGATATTAGGTGGGGCGTTTGAGCAAGGGAGAGCGAGAGGGGGATTTTTTAGGAGGTTTAGGTGAATATTGTGCCTTAAGAATCGACGGTTGGTTATCGATTGGGTGGGTAGTTTTTCTGTTTGAGGAACACCGTCGCTCGGAATAAGTTTGTACTATTTAAATAGAGTGACACCGCAGTGCCTCCATCGCAGCACGCGTCAGATCCTATGAGAGGTATGCGAAGATTGTGCGGAGATTCTGCTGTCGGGGCAGGAGGGCCTGGTGAATTATACATGGTAACGTCAGTTATGGCCCGACAAACCACACGTATGGATCAAATTCCCATGCGAAACGGAAACATTGGAGGCAGGAGGTAAAGCTCCCCTTTAAAATGGTGACCTACCGTGAGGCTCAAACAAACCAGCGCGAGGAGTATCGCAAGAAACTGTCATACTGGTAAAAAGGATATCTTTGTTGATCGGGTCGCGCACGTACGGCAGTATATAGGCGTAGAGGATGAACCATCGGGGGAAAAAAGATTCAGGGTCCCGTGATTTTTATTTATTTTTTTTCCAAAACTGACACCTATCTGTACAGACAGGTACCGGATATCTGGGGTATGTACGTACAAGGGCTCCGCTCCGGCGGTGGTTAACGCCCACCACTAGGCTCGCGCAAGGAACAATACATCTAAACGTGAAAGGGGGCAGAAAGAAGAGGCCCATCATTTGGTGAAACTAGCGATTGAATAATGCCAAGAGCTACTTGTGCAGAGCTGATGGTGCCTGTGCTGTGTGCTCTTGCTGGCAATGTCACGTTCTGATCGGCAGTACCAGTGTAATTTGCGGCAGGGGGGGGGGACTTGACTCAATGAAGAAAGCAAAAAGACGAGTGCACAGCAGAACACACATACCATACCGGAACATTACATGACGCTTTGGGGCTGAGTGCGCCGCTATTCTCCTTCGAGATACATGCTCGACTTCTATGAAAGAGGTTTGAGTGGGCGTGTTTTACTGTGAATTGGGCAGGAAAAAGAGGTGCGAAAAAAACGTGTACTGTGCGTAGTCTACAGATACCGTGTCATATGATATGATACGTGCAAAATACGCATCACTCTGCTTCGCGGCATCCGCCCGCTACGCTAGTTCAAATAACACAAAACGTGAAGTGGACATAGGTCCATGATTTGGTGGAAATTATGACTATTAAATGCCAAAGATCTCCACGGCCTCCAAGAAAATCACCCACACGTCGGATCAACGCATGAATAATATTTTATCCATCCGTACGAACGAGAAAGGACGCTGGGAGAATAGTAGTAGTGTTTTATCTCAACGAGTTCGAAATACTTGTAAAAAAACGTGTCCTTCGCGCATCACCAGCTGTTCATGCATAGCTGCTGCTTGTGGTTGTATGCGTTTTTTGACCGGGCATATTTCGATGCACTTGCTCGCTAACACAGCGAGCTGTAGAAGACGCTCGACGGGTACCGGAAATAAATTATGTCTGCTTCTGCTTGCGTTGTCGCGCTATGTTGGGCACGTACTATGTCGTTTGCCCCGTCGTGCTTGGTTGACTACGCTGCGCTGTGGTGCTTGCAGTATATAGATGGTCGGCGACAAAACATACTAGCCCAGGAGCTGGGTGTTTCTCTCGTGTGCTTTAAGAAGATAGATGCGACACTTAACGTGGAGTCTACTACTGTGCGTACGAAGCAGACAGCTATCTCCTTAACTCTGACCACTCGTACTTAAACTGCTCGTTGCGCTATCGCACGACAGCTTCTTACTACGTGAGCTTTGATGCTTTTAGGGCCAAGCACGCTGTGCTTTTCTGTCCTGGTGAAACATGCTCGACGGCAACATGCTACTTCCGCTGTACCCGGTAGCTCTAAAAGCTGCAGGTGTTTTTTTTTCATTGTCGTTCGACCAAAAGAAATGCGTGCAAAATATAGGTGTACAGTATGCGACACCAGCCAGGTATGCTGGAACTCTTACCTATTGAACATGGACTCTGCAACCCACTAGTTTCTGTTTTGTTCGTAGTCACTACCCTGAGTACAATAAACATCTTATTCACGATGCAGTGAAATAAATGCTATATGTATGTGGGAAATCTCGGTAACGTCAAATCCCGTCGGTATGTTGTATATTGAAGTTGTAACTAACTTCCCACCAAAAGTGTATCGGGGACCATTGCAGGAGATACTGCTTGGATCTTTACGTCTTCACTGTAGTTCGTTTTGTCGGTCAGTACAACAAACTGTAGTCTATCTGCCCGTAGCATGAGCATTGCGCCGCATCGATCAGGTCATGGTCAACCCCACTTCGTTCACTCCTTACATCCCACTACTTTTCCTTGTGTGCTTCTCCTTCCTTCTATTTCTACTCTCCGCTTCTTTGGCTTTGCAGCTTATATCACAGAGTCAGAGCCTCGACACGCATCATTGTAAAAGGTCATGAGCCTCACCCCATGATCTACAGGCACCAAACAACGGCTCTCCGCTGAGTTCGCCACGCGTTCCGAGAAGTTCTAGGAAGGATTTCCACTTCATCAAGGGCCGGAGAAGTTTTGCGATTTCCTAAGAGTCAACATCAGCCTCTAAACAGAGGCATGGCGTATACGAGTACGCCAAGTACATCAGGAATATTCAAGAGAGACTACTTTCACGCTCTTCGCTAGAAGAATCGAAAAAGGCTGCTAGTTCTTCCACGCGTATAGCAGGTAGGGAGTCCTGGTTAGCGAATTCATACGCGCGGGGTCGTCAATAACAACGTTTGACCAAGCTACCAAGTAGTACGAAGTAATGATAATTGGTTCTCGTGAAATTTGGACGAGAAGACAAAAACAGCTGTAACGTGCCGCAAGGTCGTCGGCAAATCGGCTACTCGGCCTAGCGACGAGTGTGTCATCCTCAGCCCAAACGGGTCATTTCTCTTCTCTAGCGTCTGCTTTGATGCTTCCCAGCTAGAAGTACGTGTCATACCCGGAGAAACGGAGTGTTTTAAAAAACGAAAATACACTCCAGCTGTGAGATCGAATATTTTGTCGAAACTCATCTTTGCAAGCTGTGTGTGATACTCCGATCGCGGGTTGTGTGTCCTCATTAAGGCTATAGTTCGGCGACTCCCCTTGCAACTACAGTGTAGCTATCAGGGTCAAAAGGGTGATGTTAGTCAGTCTGTGCGCGGAAACTATATAACCCGTTTCTGAGGGGGTCAAAATCTGACAGCTGTGGAAGGAAATGCATCCGTTTATCAAGTGAATCCTGTAATTCGAATCACCGGTGAGGGGTGGGCGGGGTTTTGAAGGACGTGGGGGCCTGGGTTTGATCAAAAGGGAGCGGGGTTGGAGTGGGGGGGGGCGGGCGGGCAATTTGTGCGTGAAATATTTAAACCCTTCAAGGGGATAAATGTGACGGTTTTGGGAAAAAAAAAAAAAAATGCACCAGTCAGTGTATCATGGGGGGGGGGTTGGGCGGGGGGGGGGCGGGGGGGGGCAGCTCAATCTGTGCGTGGAAACTATACATTTTTTAAAGGGGATAAATGTGACGGTTTCGGAAAGAATGCATCAGTTTATCATGTATATCCTGGGGTAAGTCGTACAATCAGTGAGTAGAGGGCGGAGTGTTGGACGGGGTGGGGGTGGGATGGGGTGGAGGGGTGGGGAGGTGGGGAGGTGGGGGAGGTGGGGGGGGAGGGGGGGGAAGGGAAGGGCTTAAGGTGGCATAGATGTGGGGGTTTGTTATACGTGTGGTGCTAGGTCTAGGCGATGGTGCGGGTGGTGGGGGAGGAGGGGGCGTTCGGGGCTGGGGGGGGGGAGGCAGCGGCATGACTTGCTCTAGAAAGGTAATAAAGTGATGTCCAGTGCGTCAAGTGTTCATTCATCTGACGGATTTCGATATTTGGTGGGGCGTTTGAGCAAGGGAGAGCGAAAAGGGGGGGGGGGGAAGGGTATTTTAGGAGGTTTAGGTCACATATGATATTCAAATACACTCCGGCTGTGAGATCAAAGGCATGTATGCTGCTTAATACAGGCAGCTGCCGCTGCTCCACCTTTGTGCTGCTGCCACAACTGCTGCACGCACGTGCTAGTACCTGGAAGTGTCCGAAAATAAAACCGACCGTACTTGTTCAGGTGCTTCACATGGTCAGCTGGGTGCTAGATGTTGTTGAAAGTAACTGTTCTATAAGACGGTGAGTCGGTTAGTACGACCACCCGAAGAGTACACCAGTCCGTAGCATGAGCATTGTGCCACGTCCCACCAGGTGATGACCAACCCCACCTCGATCATCACTCTTGACATATTTTTACATCTATCTTACTTCTCCGTGTACTCCTTCTAATTCTTACCTACCTATTTGTTTTTCACCGTTCGGCTGCATACGCGCCACTTTCCAAACTATCTTGTCTTTTTCTTCTCCGTCACAAGCGGTCTTCGCAGACACTTCGGTGCCACCTCTGCAGTTCTGATCACAGAGACAGAGCCTCGATATGCATCAGTGTAATATCATACCAGGTATAGGGTAGGGTGTGCCGTACACTATTTTGAGTTTTGCAACAGAGGCCGTGTACTTGTTTTCGTGAAAAACTTGCACCTGAACCTGCCAATTTCGTGAGTTAAGTGCTGTCGCGTACAGTACTGCAGTGTACGACCAACGTGTCACATGAGTGATACGTGCAAACTAAACGCGCACGAACGGTTTTTGAATAAAGTTTTTGTGATAAACTTTTGCTTATCCGCAGTTCTTAGGTAGAAATAATGTGGGCTCGGTTGTCTTGCTAAATTAGGACTGTATTGTGGTTCAGAGTCGATTTTTCAAAATTTTGTTGAAGAGTTTTGTTTGACTTTTTGACATTTTGTTTAATAGTATAAAGTGTGGAAAAACATACTGAGATGTTAGTGTTCAGAAACCAGTCTTGAAATTAGTGTCGATGCATTGTCTTGCAGTCAGTGCGCTGGATATTTTTTCTAGCAGTTAGTGTGGCGGAGGGTCCAGCGCACTTACGTACTCTGACAAACTGTTTGCACTCGATTTTGTTTATCGACATTTTCTTGTACAATTTAGACTGGTAACGTCTATCTAGCTCATTTTCTCTCAATTCTGACTCATTTTCACTTTTTTTTTATTTCAAGGAAAAGAAATGATTTTAGTGCGGAACATTTATCTTGAAATTAATGGGGGAATATTTTCTTGAAGCAGTCCCGGAGGTCTCGTCATATATACTTAGTGTAGCGGGGCGGTCCCGAAGAACGCGAAGAAGGCGAAGAAATCATGGAACGCAATGAAAGCCGCCGGGAAGGTTTTCAGAGGAGGGCTAAGGCAAGCGTGGTCCAGATGGGAACACTAATAAATAGCGAGAAGCAGGGCCTTTTAATCTCGGTGTTCCAAGACGAACTACTTGACGAGATGTTTGAAAGTGTGTCTGTGTATGTCTGTATGCGTCGAGCTCAAACGCACATTGCACGACGCGCACTGGATCTATCGAGACGAGCCCGGGTTCGGATGAACGAGAGCAACTAGAGGGATGAGACGCTGTCGCCGGTTTCACGTCGGGAGCTCTATTTTTGTGTGGGAGTTGCGCGTGGGGTTGGTTTGGCCCAATGGAGTTGTTGTGAGGAAATTCCCACCGTGATCGCGCACTGAGAAATTCTCATCACATCCGCTCTTCTACGAAGTATTTTTGTGTACACGCGTACCTATCATAATCGGCCGCGATATTGCTCATCGGGGTGCACTTTCATTTTGTTTCTAACAAATTAGGTTTTGTGCGAGAGGTACAGAGCTCCCCAAGAGGAGCACCAATATTATTGGTGCTTTTCCCTCTACCTACCGTAGAACGTGCCGGCTGCCGACACGAAAACCTTCCGGCCACGAGAGTCACCACCGCGAAACAATGCCCGGTGACAAGACGGCAACGGCATCCGCCAGCAGACCATCGCGACAATCGCGATGTCAACGCCCCTCAACCCCAGCTCCATTTTCTTCACAGTTTTCGCGTAACCATGCCAGCACACGTAATAACCTAGAACATGAACCGCGAATTGTGTTTCAGGTAGCTGCAGCAATATCGCAAAATCTCTACCATTGTGCTCACCGTAAGAAGGGAAGGGCATTGAGCTCTTCAGCGGTGATTACCGGTATGCACCCGGCCGCGACCGCGTCGAAAATTCGGCGGCTGGAAATCGTGTCCCCCCTCGGGCAAAAGCAAAATCTGCGTTGAAAAAATAAGCACAACGAAGCAACATTGTTGATAAAAAGTCGCGCGGTTCAGCCCGTCGCTCTTTTAGTGCGCTTCCGGAGTCTCGAGAGCAAAAAACGACTATGAATTGGGAAAACACGACGACTGCGTTCTGCACAGTGCAAGACAAGAGAACGAGAGAAAGGAGACTAGTTAGAATCGACACCGTTGGTTACGTACAGTGTAGCACTACCCACTAGGCCAGACTCAGTCACTGTGACTCGAAACTACGTGAGTCCAGCGTGGTTAATACTATGTACAAGCGCTCCGCTCCGCGGGCGGCTGACGCCGCCTGCTGCGCTCGCGCAAGGAAGATTTCAACTAAATGTGAAGGGGGCAGAGAGAAGAGGCCCATGATGTAGTGCAACTATCGATTTGATCATGCCAAGAGATACTTGTGCGGAGCTGATTGCCCTGTCTGTGCTGTGCTATTTGTTGGGGATGTCACGTTCTGATCGGCAGAAGTACGAGTGTGTAACTTTCGAAGAAAAAATTGCGAAGACAACCGAGATGGAGAACAAAATCAACGACGAAAGCAAAAAGACGAGGACACGCACGTACGACCGATACCTGATACCCGGTACTTCGCCTAATACCTGGTGAGTACTCTGTGTGGTTCTACAAAGAGCACAGGACTCCGCTCCGCGGGCGGCTGACGCCGCCCGCTTCGCTCGCGCACGGAAGAATGCAACTGAAACAGATGTCAAAGGGGCAGGAAGAAGAGGCCCGCGATTATTTGGTGCGAATATCGAATTGATAATAATGCCAAGAGTTGCTTGTGCAGAGTTAATTGCCCTGCGCTGTGCTGTGTGCTTGTTCATGTCACGTTCTGAAAGGCAGTACGTATGCTATTTGCGGGGGAGGGGGGGGGGTGGGGCATGGGGACCGAGAGAGACAATCAGCTGAAGAAAGCAAAAAGACGAGTAAACAACGCGTACATAAACCTGGTACCTGTATCATACCTGGTACTACTACTGCTATATGTTCAAAAGAACGTACAGCGCCGCACAACACAGCACCGCAAAAAGAAGGGCGGGGCACCGCACTGCGTTGCGCTGTGCTGCTGAGCTATATATATAGTCGGGCTGACCTTAGCTGGGGGTGCATTGTTTATGATCCAACAACGTAATATGTACAACCAAACCTGGTGCATATAGCATTAATAGTAACGGTACGTGGTATGATACTTCCAACGTTACTGGCATGTATGTACGAACTAGTAAAAAAGTACAGCAAAACACGCAGCATGGCGAAGCACGGCAAAGCACGGCAAAACACACGGCGCTGCGCTCTGCTGAGCTAGCGCTGCGGTGCGCGACAGAGCTCAGCTGCAGGGCACGGCAGGGCATCGCAGGGCACGGCACTGCACGGCGCTGCGCTACTGAGCTATAGCGCTGCGGTGGGGTGCTGGGCGATATCTCAGCTGATGAAACTTCGCGCCAAGTAAGTACAAAACTTATTATAAAAAATGAAAATACACTCCAGCTGTGAGATCGAAGGTTTGGTCGAAACTCATCATTGCAAGCTGTGTGGGATACTCCGATCGCGCGTATTACGGGTTGTGTGTCCTATAGGCCGGCGACTCCCCTTGCAACTGCAGTGTAGTTATCAGGGTCAACAGGGTGATGGTAGTCAGTCTGTGCGCGGAAACCATAAAACCCGTTTTTTGAGGGGACAAGATCTGACAGCTGTGGAAGGAAATGCATCCGTCTATCAAGTGAATCCTGTAAGTCGAGTAACCGGTGAGGGAAGGGCGGAGTTTTTAAGGACGTGGGGGCCTGGTTTTGATCAAAAGGGGGGCGGGAGGGGGGGAGGGGACGGGTGAGGCAGGTCAATTTGTGCGTGGAAACTATAAATCCTTCAAGGGGATAAATCTGACGGTTTTGGAAAGATTGCATCAGTTTATCATGGGGGGGGCGGGACGGGCGGGGCAGCTCAATCTGTGTGAAAACTATGCATTTTTTCAAGGCGATAAATCTGACGGTTTTGGAAAGAATGCACTAGTTTATCATGTATACGATCCTGTAAGCCGTACGTACAACCAGTGAGTAGAGGGCGGAGTGTTCGAGGGGGTGGGGGTGGGGTGGGGGGGTGGGGAGTTGGGGGGTGGGGGAGGGGGGTAAGGTGGGGGGGGGGGGGAGGGGTGGGGGGGGGGCTTTTGGTGGCATAGATGAGATATTGTGGAAATTAAAGAAAAGCTAAAGAACGACCGTTCCAAAAGTAATGCAAAAGCGGCAAATTAGCGGCAATGGGTAGAAAATTCAACTTTAACTATTAATTATAAACAAAAAGGAAGAAATAATCACGAAAATGTTCAAAATCGTGTTGGCAGAAAAACCAAATTTGCAGGAAGCAGCTGAAAGGTCAAGAAACAACTACTAGCAAAACGAGCAGAAACAATAACGATAAAGGACGAGCAAGAAACCAAGGAAAAGCAGGACCGTTCCGCAAGTAGTCCGACCCCGGAAATGCCAGGGATGCACCGACCGAGCACTTTCAGCAGAAAGAAGGTAGTAAGTATATTTATACCCAAAAACAAAATATTTCGAGTTCGTTGGATCTTGCCGGCTTCGTCTCCGGGGGCCTTGCCTTACCGCTGGACTGGACGACTATCTCTGGAATACATAACACCGGGATCAACTTAGACGCAGTGACTGAGTGGCCTAGTTGATATAGTGCTGCATAACCAAAACGTTGCATGCAGATCGGATTATTTAAGGACAACCAAAAGCAGGAGTCAACGTTCATTTGGCCTCAAGAGCGACTCCGACCTCAAGAAGACACGGCAGATAAAAACGAGGTAGAAAACATAGACATGACTACTGCGCTAAAACAACGGGTAGAGCTCATCTCGAGAACAAGAACGCCGCTTGGCAATAACGGATTCAAGTATCCAGTATTTTACTCACAATACCGACGAACAATGAGCCTACACACAACAGTACAATACTTTCCCGACACATCTTCACGTGAAAACGAACTATTTTTTCTGCTGGGACCAACCCAGCACAAACGCACAACACAGCCGTACACATCGCCAGCACTGGGGCTTGTGATGGGCTCCGAGGTCGTGGAGATTGCTGCGTTCGCCCCCCCCCCCCCCCCCGCCCCCATTGACATGCCAATCACGCATGTCTGCGTGTCTGTGCATGCTGCAGCACACACCCTTTCGACACGGGCGCGTACCACAGTACAGGTAGCACTGTTTCGGGCCCAAACGTTGTTGCCAACGCTCTGGTTTCTGAGTGACGGGGTCCTCAAGTTTTTGAACCTACTGTACTGTAATGTTGTACCCAATTGATGCATTTTGAAGCCCGTTTGTTGTGTCACCTACATATCCTACTGTACTACAGTAGTGTTAGTACTGTTATTTGTTGGGCATGTGCGCCTACTGTGTAGTGGTGCACAGAGGTTTTGTTCATCGGGCGGGCCTATTAATGCCGTTTTTTTTCATCATTCGGGGGGTTCGGGGTGAGGCACGGAGTTCCTAAATCGAAGAGCCATTTTGGAAAAAAAAAAAGCTGAGTCTTTTTCGTGGCCTTCGCCAGACAAACGCCATCATAGAGACCTACCTCATTTTTACGGCTGGCTCGCGCGATTCACAGTGATGGTGCCACTCAGTTTCTTTGCAATCGTAAAATAAGGTTTTTTGTGATTTTCGATATTTCGCTGCACCACCTTCACTGCATTGTTCCGTAGCCTAGCCTACACCACAACAATGATAAACATGCTTCCGTCCGTTTGAGAGGGGAGTGCACAGCCACTCACGCGCGTGGCCTATACTCAGCACTGAAAATGGGGTTAAGCATGTCTTTTTGAACTACGAGGTAAGCAGTTCTTTTTTGTTGTTGTTGGCACATACATGCCGTTCTCCGGCGGCGGAAGTTAATCTCTCGGACTCTTCGTTGCGGGTCAAGCAACGGGACCGTTGGTACATTCAACGATGCATAATGTCTGGATCCCAGCCGAGTTCTGTGGCGGTGCTCTGAGCATTCAACGTCGCTAAACAGGCTCTTTTGTCGAGGGGTTGTGCTTCGCCTCGCTGAGACGAACAGGTGCACGGAAAGCCCCATCCTCAAGAGGAGCCTTGTGCTATATTGTTATACTCATTTCAGAGAAAAAACAGAGAGACTGAAGATTTCGTCCAAAAACTCATCTTTGAGTCATCCCACGGTAAGGGTTGCAGTTGTATGATTGCGCCAAAAAGTCCCTGGGCGACTGAGTTTCTCATGTGAAGAACTGCCGGTCAAAGAAGCATTTTCACGAATACCTTAATATTTTGGACTAAGGCTTGGAATCTTGGTCAGGTTTCGCGAACGAATGCCTTCGAAGTCATTATTGTTCGGGTGAGATATTGAGTTCCTCAAATGCGAGGAGCTCAGGGACTTTCTAATGCTGCATTCACCCCTAATGTATCGTGGAATGACTCCCTTGCAAGCTGTGTGTGATGCTCCGATCGCGCGTATTACTGGGTGTGCGTCCTCATTAAGGATATAGGTCGGCGACTCCCCTCGGAACTGCAGCAGGACTGGTGTAGCTTGTACCAGGGTCAACAGGGTGACGGTAATCAGTCTGTGCATCGAAACTGCGAACTGTGTTTTTTTTTATGGGGACAAAATCTGACGGCTGTCGAACGAACCAGTTTATTATGTATGTATGTAGTCGTGTGTCCGGTGAGGGGAGGGGGGCGGGTGAAGGGGGGACGTGTCATATAAATCAATATAGGGGCTTACTGCACGCGCAATGCTAGTAAGTGATGGTGGGCGCGGCGGGGAGTGTACTGGGTTTGTGCATGGCCGTAGTCGTATGGCCATAGACTCTCGCATCCCTACTAGACTATGCCGGGACGCAGCACACGTTCGTCGGGTTTAGACATTGTTTGCCCCACCCCGTTTTTAACCCCCCCCCCCCTCCCCCCCCCGCCATTTAACCAGGGATAGGGTATGATGGTCGAATATAACCGTATGATACATAGAACATTCGACAAAGCACTTCCCAACATGACAGCTACTTACTGCTTTATAGTGACCTGTGTGGGAAGCGTCCCGAATAGTGACTGCCATATATATCCTACTCTAAATATTTTGACTGTTGTTGCGAATTGCACGCCAAACAGGATAAGTAGGATAGCTACAGTCTATACTATTTGTTACTACTAATAATATCAAACGGGGGGGTGTTCTTCACATTAAACTGATGTTTTCACCCAACTGCATCCAGCACAGCAAGTGTCGTGTCGATGCGTCCTGAAGCGGCGAGTTTTAAGTCACAAGCTACGAGACAAGTACGCGATGCAAATGCACCAAGGACCAAGGCTACGGCAGTGAGCTACCCCCGTTGTTCACTGCTGGGTCTAAGGCAGTGCTTGTAGTGCACGAGCCAGTAGGGTACGAGTGACTCTGTACCTCGCTGACGAAACGACTTTTACACGATATTCTTGGCGCAGCTCGTGGCTCACTATTGCATTTCGGGTTAACGTCGCCAGATTAAAATAGCACCCAAGCTCAAGACCGCAAAGGGACAGGGGGCATGTCACTAGCGCGAGTGACTCCGGGCCACTGCAAAGAAATGCTCTTCGAAAGGGACACTCCCTCCCTTTCGTAGCATTGATTCAAGATGGTTCAGTCATCCAATGACACACTACCTGCAATGAACACGAGGGGGAAATTATGCAATCCAGCACACAGGCCTAGCGTTTTAAAGGAATGCTAGCTTAATGTATGCACGCTCAGCTACGGTTATTGAATCGGGCATAGGTTGTTGAGGTGACCATGATGACGGTACCTACGTAGCACCCTAACTAAGCACTAGGTTATACTACAACATATACATAAATCTAGTACGTAATACCAAGGCCTTGGCCGTCACCTGCTGCGAGCCATGTTGTCGGCGAAGACCGATGGACCCTCGCCCCAGACTTTGCCGTTATCCCCCAGTTCGATAAGGCTATTCGGCGACATGTGCTTCACCACCTGAGCACCGGGCATCGTTAAAGCGTCGACGCGATCAACCAACCAACAAACCAACCAACCAACCAGCCAACTGGCCAAACCATCCGGTCACGCAGCAGAGCATCACACAAAAAAACACGCGAGGCCGAAAGAGAGGTGCGGGTAAAAACAGGCCGCTCAACGGGATGATAGCGATCACTCTCCTACCAGAGAGTTTTCTCTACTGCTGTAATAGTCTTCGCGCAGTCTAATAATAGTAGTGCCGTTCTCTAGTGCGTGGTTCGGGAAACGTCGCGAAGAAAACTCGTGCCAAGTGCCGACTTTACACAATCTGCTTTGTTGCTCGTAGTTGCTGGCTGGCTGGCTGTTGTTGCGCCTTTCTTTTCGTTTTCTCACGAGTGCCGTCCTGTTGCCCTCCTTGTCTCCGTTTTTTTTTACTCTTGTATTTCCCTTCATTCTTCTTTATCGTTCTTTTTTTTTTGCAAATAGTCTGGTGTGCCGGCTTGCATCTGTTTTCGCACGCGTGTTCATTGCGGTCGGCATTGCGTGACCGAATCACCGCGCTGTATTTGAGCAATCTGTAGCTTTGTCTCGTAGTTTGTGACCACGGCGCCCGTTTTCTCGAGGAGGCATCAGCATGGACACTGGTTGTGCTGGGTCTAGACTGGGTGTAGAAGCGCGGAGACACAAAGTTTGATGTGAAGAACAAACACACAGCGAAACATAAATCTATGACAACAGGTTCACCACTCCATGCTCCTCCGATGCGTCGGCTGGCGGAAACGGAAGCGCGACGACCACACCCTCTCGTACGCCGACGCGCTTGACAAGACAGCTTCCGAGAGCATAGAGGCGATAGTGCGGAACAGAGGATACTGTCGGCGGGATTCGTGGTACGTATGGGGGAGGAGCGTCTGCCACAGAGGGTGACGTTTGGGGAGATGGTTGGGGGTAAGGGCTATTCAGGGGGGCAAGAGAAGGACTGAATGGCTCATCTGAAGGAGGATACCTCGGGCTTTGGAATAAAGTTCGAAGGGTGGCGAAAGGCTGCAAACAGAAGGCCGGCAGATGGTTCCGACGGTTCGAGGAGGGGGCAGACTCATTGATGCGGAAATGACATGACTGCGGGGAGGGGACAGATGGGGAGGAGGAGGGGAGGGGGAGGGGGGGGGGAGGGCGGGGAGGGGGGGAGGGGGGATGTGATGGGGGAAGGAGGGAGGGGAGGGGGGGGGGGGGGGGGGGGGGGGGAGATGAAGGGGGGGCGTCCTGTCCAAGCAATTGAAGAAGTTCGGGTCTGGTCATCATCGTCTTCACCTTCCAATGGCCGTAAGACGCTAGCGTGAGGCCGCCCGGACTTCTCCTCCTTGTTGTGTACTTCCCCCAGTGCCCTTTACGCCCTTGATGTACCCGCTATCTATGTGGCCAATCAATGACGTATTTAGCCAGTTCCTAGGATCTGCTAGTATGGTGCTTGTTCCTGTCCTCTTCTTGCTTCCTCTTCTCTTTTCGTTTATTTTCCTCTCCTTTTTGCTTTGTTTTTTCTTCTAAAACTTTATTTCCCCAACTGACTTGAGTCTGCCGTACGCATGCATATTGATAGGTACTTCTACGTGTAATACATACCAGGTACGTGGTAGTCTCATTCCGTTTCTGCTGGCGTAGACCAGACGCATACGAATTCTCTTGTTGGTTTATTTGCATAGAGATGGGTAGCTGGCCTTACCTTGTTACCGTTCTGTGCTGGCGAGTCTGGCGAGTCCATGCAACTTATTACATGCCTGGTACGAAGCATTTTCTTGGTTCGTTTTCTATTTATCTCGTTCTTTCTTTTCTTGTTCCCTTACCATTAGTTCCTCTTTTGTTCTCCTCGGACATGTAGTTTGGTTCCCTGGGTGGCGTGCGGTGTTGTTGATTTTCAGATGTGTGAGTCTTGAGATGTACCAGGTATGCACCAGTATGGGCCTGGCACGCAGGCTATAACTTCCGATTATATTTGACTATATATTTGGAAGATCAGTGTCGACCAAATCCTTGATCTCATAGCTGGAGTGTATTTTAGTATTATCTGTGACCTAAACCTCTTGAAAACCCTTCCCCCCCCCCTCCCCTCCCAACCTTTTTTTTTTTTTTTTTTCTCTCCTCGCTTTCTCTTGCTTAAACGCTCCACCTAATATCGAAATCCACCAGAGTAATAAACACATCCACTCCCTGGATATCGCCTCGTTATCGTTTTAGAGCCGTCCATGCCGCTGCTGCAATTCCCACCCACCCCCGCCCCCAACTCCTCCTCCTTCCCCACCACCCCCACAATCGCCTAGACCTAGCACCACGCGTATAGCAAACTCCTACATCTATGCGACCTAAAGCCCTCCCCCCCCCGCCCCCCGCCTCCCCCCCCGGCACATTTCCCCCCCCCTCCCCCACGAAAAGGATTCATAGTTTCCACGCACAACCGTCCCCTCCCCCCCCCTCCCCCCCCTCCTGCCCCCCTTTTGATCAAAATCAGGCCCCAACGTCCTTAAAAACTCCGCCCACCCCTCACCGGTTATTCGACTTACAGTATACACTTGATAAACTGATGCAGTTCCGGCCACAGCTGTCAGATTTCCCCCCCCCCTCAGAAACGGGTTTTATAGTTTCCGCGCACAGACTGCCTAACTTCACCCTGTTGACTCTGATAGCTACACTGTAGTTGCAAGGGGAGTCGCCGACCTATATCCTTAATGAGGACACACAACCCGTAATACGCGCGATCGGAGTATCACACACAGCTTGCAAAGATGAGTTTCGACAAAATATTCGATCTCACAGCTGGAGTGTATTTTAATTTTATAATATTTTGCGGATACATGAATTGCTTCAGCTATGATATGAGTGTGTACCACTTTTTGGCTTGATTACGTTTTTCCCTCAAGTATTTTCCCACTCCAGAGTGTACGCCGGTCGCCCCGATGGTCTGTTGGTTGTCCTCGAATACGTCTAGCAGCGTTGGTCCATTCGTTTGATTTCTACCGTGGTGAGATTTTGACTTTATTTGCAAAAATGCAAAATAAAGGATCAACAACTGCTGAGAGTGCCTAGCAGCGTGGGTACGCACAATTTGACGACAGCCGACGAGGGAAGAAGATGCTGGGAGTTCTTCTCGCGATAAAAAATGAAGGCACGTACCGTGGTGGGGAAGAGGGAGGGGGGCCTACTAGGCGATCCCGGATCTGAGTTACTACTGGGAGGGAGGGCGAGAGTAGTGCGAGGACAATAAATGGGATGAAAAACAAAAAAACAAAGTGAGAGCCGGTCGCCCCGGTGGTCTTGTGGTTACCGTCGAATAACTGCTAGCGTTGGTCCTTGAGTTCGATTCCCACCGTGTGATATTTCGACTGTATTTGCAAAAACGCAAAAAAAAAAAAAGAAAACAAGATCAACTGCTGAGAGCGCCTAGCACCGTGGGTAGGTGCAATTCGACGTGAGTCGACGAGGGCAGAAAATGCTGCACTCTTCCCTCGACAAAAAAGAAGACACGTGCCGTAGTGGGGAGGGGGGAGGAGGGCCCGCTATGTGTCCCCGGATCTGAGTTACTGCTGGGATGGAGGGCGAGAGTAGTGCGAGGATAGTAAATGGGATGAAAAAAAAAGTGATTGAGAACCTGTGTTGTGACCACGGACTTGATCATGCAAGATAATGCGAGAGCAAGAACATATGCTTCCTCTGACCCAAAGGTATAAGCGGTTGTGTTTGTGCGGGTCCTGAACGGTGTCCGATCTAATTTTCGACGCTTTTCTCGACTGCTTCGGCGTTTTTTTAGATAAATCCATATACATTCATATATATTGCAGCTCGCTGTTGAACCATGTGGCCGAACGACCGCAAAAAAATCAGTCGGCTCAAAGATGGCCGTATTTCGTGCTTTTCCTAGTGGCAACAGAAGTGTTCAACAAAATAGGTACCAGGTATAAATAATCGTCCTCGCCGGGGTTCTCCACCGCAATTGCATAACGGTTAACGGCGGCCAAACGGTAGAGTTCGTCGCCCTTTCGGCGAGTTGTAGGGGGGGTACTTGGCGGCAATCCCATTCTATTGTGATGTGTTTGGGTTAGGTTTGGGGCGGATATCACGAATTCTGAAACAAAACTCGTAATAATTCTTGTAAAAAAATATTGAAAAAAGTGCGAAAATGGGTGATTTTTTTTTACGTGAATTTAGTTGTGAAGACCAAGAGTCCGTTTTTTATTTGATTTTCCTCATCAGCTTCCTCTGCCCTTTGGCTTTCTAATGAACCAAACTACAGTTAGTATAATTTCAACCGCGTTGTACCCAAACCATCAAACGCCCACAACCACGTAGACTTATGGGACAGAGGAAGTATGTGTCTTAGAGGTGCCACTTGTTCGTGTCGGACCGGGGAACCCGGCCGGTTTTTACCCGGACGGGTCCTACCCGGTCAAAGAGTTCGGGTTCGACCCAAAACTCGCCGGGTTTTGTCGGGCCGAGTACCCGCGTACCCGCTTAGCAACGTGGGATACCCGTTTATCAACGTGTCCCCGTGGTCAGCATACCTGACAACAAGCTCTAGAAACCCTTCAAACACGTGCGCAGCTAACGATCCAGGGCAATACTTGCACAACACCTACCAGCTACTACTACTACTACTCATGAAGCTACGACGGCTAGCCATGATCATGAGTATCTCGGGTCGGGTACCCAGGCACCCAGGTACTCGTTTAAACTGAGTACTCGTTTGAACCGGGTACCCGAGAACCCGCGTACCCGTTTAGCAACGCGTCCCCGTGGTCAACATGCCTGACAATGCTTAAAGGCACCTTTAGCACACGAAAGAAACGATCTAGTCCAACAAGCACACAGCTTGAACCAAAGCACTTTGCACGCATGCTTACGTCTTCTTTCGGGATATCGGGTTACAACATGACAGCTTGTTCAGGGTCGACCCCCCGACGAAGAAGAACTTCCAATAGCAATGCTCATTCAATCTAAAACTGCGGGAGGATCCTGCATCAGAATGCAAAAGACTGGTACCGCTTGATGCTCGTAGTTCTCCCCGGTCACCCCGGTACCCGGTGGACCCGGTTCCGGTCCCCTGAAAATCCAGGTTACCCGGTCGCGAGTCCGAGCCCGACTAATGTGCCATCCTGTGTTTCCCTCTTCAACATGCCGTAGGTTCGGCACCTTGACCTCAATATTTTGGCGGGGACCCGTTCGTGGCGGGTACCCGGCGGGTGGCACCCCTAATGTATCTACAACCAGCGGAGGAACCACGTTTGTCCCATCCTGTGTTTCCCTCTTCAACATGCCGTCGTTTTGGCCCATTTCAAGGCCTTTTGGGTCCCTAAACACGGTACGGTCCACTTCAAGGTACCTCACGTCCCTTATAAAAAAACAAAGTCGATAAGGGACTTTTCCAATTGAACTTTTCTGTATGTAGGGGACCTTTGCCCGCGCCCTCCGGTGTAGCCGAACCGGGCATACTCTGTAACACCATATATATGTGTGCAAATATGTTAAAATTGCGATGGACCACACTGACAACCTATTCCGTACGGTATCTCGTACCTGCCGTCTGCATGATCGCCACCCAACCTCTGCCAAACGAAGTAGTACATGCCTAACGAAAAAACGTAATTGAGCGCGGGTGCATCAAGCGTTCCTTTTGAAACACTGACGGTTTGCAACTTGTCCCCCTCGTGCCTTTGTATCCTTGTATTGCTGACTTCCCTCGCAAAATAAAGTATACTCGTACATCAGAGATCGCTATAAGCACTACAGAGTAGTAATGGTTTTTCAATATTCGATGGACGGCTGCAGGACAAAACCAACGAGGGCATGAACAGATGAAATATCAACGGAAACTGATGAACATAACTCAGGCACTCGCATTTCCCTGCCACTACTACTGTGTGAGTGAAAATGAATAAAAATGACTACCCACAGAGGCCTGAAAAAATTGTGTATTCGTGCTTAACTAATGTAGTGCGTGGACCACCCGGGGATGATAATTTTTTTCCCCCCCAAAAATGACGCTTTTTTTTTCTTGGAATGAGAGGAAATAGGGGAAATTATGAGGAAAAGCTGAAAAAGGCTGTTTCCCGGAAAATTTTGGGTTCCAGGGCAGGTGACGAAATACGCATCCTTGGTGATTTTCCCCATGCGCCGGAAGATAAACAAAAAGGTGTTTCCAATGTCCACGGAACCGTCGATGCGTAATGAAATGCGACCTATTTTCCCCATGCGCCGGAAGATAAACAAGAAGGTGTTTCCAATGTCCACGGAACCGTCGATGCGTAATGAAATGCGACCTAAAGCCCTCCCCCCCCCCCCCTCACATACACCCCCCCCCCCCCCCCCACAAGAAGGATTTTTAGTTTCCACGCACAAATTGAGCTGCCCCACCTGTCCCTCCCCCCCTCCCCCCATGCCGCCCTCTTTTGATCAAACTCAGGCCACCACGCCCTTAAAATCTCTGCCCTTCCCTCTCACCGGTTACACGACTTACAGGATACACTTGAAAAACTGATGAATTTCCTTCCACAGCTGTTAGGTTTTGTCACCCTCAAAAACGGGCTTTATACTTTCCGCGCACAGACTGACCAACATCACCCTGTTGACCCTGGTACAAGCTACACTGTAGTTCCAAGGGGAGTCGCCGACCTATGGACACACACCCAGCAATACGCCCGATCGGAGCATCACACACAGCTTGCAAAGTTCAGTTTCGACAAGATCTTCGATCCCACAGCTGGAGTGTATATAAAATTATAAGATACAAAAGCTGTCGCTAAAACGAACGACAGCTGATAGATGTAACTGCCGTCAGATGTGTGCGTCCACGGGCCATTGGTTCGTGTGATTGCGAGGGGCACCACAGGTGGAATAGAGCCGACGTGACGTTTGGCCCAGCAGAGCCTCAACGGCAGTTGCGTCCTGACCTGCGTTCCCCCGTCCTGCCAAGTAGTGTCTACGGGAGAAATCGGCACACACCCTCTATATTTCTCCTGAGACGACCATTCCCCCCCTGAGTACCCTCTGAACTTGACGACAACGTAAAAGGGGAGGTTCGGCGGGGGCGCGTCGTCTGCAAACACCAACTCGACGACTTGGCCTCGAATGTCGTTTACGAGTCCAACTAGTTGGTACAGGTTCTTCGTGAGCATGACCTTGGCTCCCTTAGCTAGGTAGAGGTCCCTCTCAAGCCCCTCCGCCGTGTCTGCTGTCGCCCTTCTGGCGTTGGCGCACGGACCGAGTTTGGGTCAATCGCCCCCAACGGACGTCTCTCCATGATGACTCACTCTCACCACGAGACAGCAGTAGATAAACTCAGCGGACACACCCCTAGCGGGCACACACTCTCCATGCCCGCTCTCCGCTGGCAACTATTGCCGCCCGCTGCGCCCGTTGTCTGTGTGCTGCCCGCTGTGTGAGCGCTATGTGCCGGCTGTGTGAGCGGTGTGTGCTGCTGTTTTTGCCCGTGTGGTCTGTTGTGTGTGTTTTGTTGCTCCGTGGTGTGGTCTGCTCGAAAGTGCTTTGTTGCTCCGTGGTAGTCTGCCTCCACTGGCAGTCTAAAATCAAATGATCCCAAACTAAAATCAAGTTTAGTCGAAGACACGCACGCAAACTATTTTTTTTTCATGGGAGCCTATGTTGCGAGGCCCAGGTGTAGATTAGAAACTCGCTTCGCTCGAAAGATACAATAGCTGTCGCTAAAACGAGCGACAGCTGATAGATGTAACTGTCGTCAGACGTGTGCGTTCACGGGCCATAGTGTCTGCTGTCGCCCTTCTGGCGTTGGCGCACGGACCGAATTTAGGTCAATCGCCCCCAACGGACGTCCCTCCATGATGACTTACTCTCATCACGAGACAGCAGTAGATAAACTCAGCGGACACACCCCTAGCGGGCACACACTCTCCATGCCCGCTCTCCGCTGGCCACTATTGTCGCCTGCTGCGCCCGTTATCTGTCTGCTCCCCGCTGTATGAGCGCTGTGTGCCGGCTGTGTGAGCGGTGTGTGCTGCTGTTTTTGCCCGTGTGGTCTTCTGTGTGTGTCGATCGAAGACACGCACGTGCAAACTATTGGCCACTACGCCCGTTGTCTGTGTGCTGCCCCCTGTGTGAGCGCTGTCGCCCGCCGCGCCCGTAGTCTGTGTGCTGCCCGCTGTGTGAGCGCTGTGTGCCGGCTGTGTGAGCGGTGTGTGCTGCTGTTTTTCGCCCGTGTGGTCTGCTGTGTGTGTTTGTTTTATAACTTATTTTCAAGGACGAATTTCAGGTCAATACTCATATTTGCAAACTAGAAGACAAGCCTCCACACAACCATTATGTTCACAGACTATTCACATGCTCCACCGACCGCCTCGCTCCGCGCCCGAGATCAGTTCTTGGACCGCTCGTGCGCATAGACCTAATACTGCATCGATGAGATTACACTTGACAAGGTCGGTCACCTGTGCGGCGACTTCGGCTTGTTTGGGTGGTACGATCTCGACTCGTGGCGGGAGAAGCTGAAGGCGTGCTTGAAAGAGCGTGAGTAGGGGTGAGGAAGGCGAGCGTACGCGTGCACCCCTAAGGACAGGGCTCGTTGCGTGTTGCTGGGGGTATATCTGGGACCTAAGCGTCGGTTGCTGTGTTATTGCGAGACTTGCGGGTGTGCGTGAGAGACTGCATAGCGGTGGTCGAGCATATTTTAACGTGGGATCGGGGCGGGTGTAGGTGTGTGTGCAACTGTGTGTGTGATTTTCCTGTTGTAGTGGGCAAAGCAGTTCCTACGGGGGGGGTCCCTTTTCCTCAATGTTTAGGCAAGTCTTGTGTGTACAATAGTGCATACGGCCAGACGGAGAGACTCTGACTTCATTTTCCCTCTTGTTGTTCGACTTCAGGGGCATAGGGGAAAAACTTTCTCGCTGACAGGCACGCATTTCTAGGACGTTAGTTTCTGTCGTAGTGTACTTCTTGCCTTCGGCGACTCGGATTCCGGTCGACTGAGATCCCGCGTTTTGTTTTTCGTTTTTTTTCTGGATTTTCCTCCGGCGGTAGTTTCTAGGCACGCTTTTTCCTCTCCCCAGGAAGATGGAGGGCATAGCAAGGGCAGGGTCAAGGACTCTTCTCGCGGGAAATCGAAGCACAAAGCCATGGCGTGGTTTTTTTCTTGGCAGGAACCGTACAGATCGATGTTGTCATGAGTTCAAGTTCAAGGGCATAAGGTGCGGAGGTGTGAGTAACCGCTTCTGTGCGTTTCGTACATAATTATTTCGCTTTTCGTAGCACATCGATGCCTCAAGCTGACGCTATTGCTACCATATGTTCAGAGAAGAGGAAGTCATTCGTGTAACGTCCACACCCATCCACTCCGCAAAGCACCCCACGGCAGTAGCGCTTATTGCTCTTGTAGTTGTCTCTCGTTCTCCCTCCCTAGCTCTTGAATCGGCACGCGAGGTGACGACACCACCTGCGCTGCATGTTTCACCGCCGATTAAAATAACGGCTGAGCTACGTGCATTCTGGTTGTGTCAGACTTATGGCGCTAGAGGTGATCGGATGGTCTGTTCTGATCTTGCTTGTCCTCTTCCTCTCTACACCTTTTCTCGTGAGATGTATGGAAAATGCGATTTCGATATCCACGCCGGGGTTATTTTCCATTCGAGAGTAGATAAGCGCACCGAGCAGGTAGCGTCCAAACACACTGCGTGCGGATGCTTGTGCCAACTGCGTACGTATGCGCTTGTGTTTGCGAGCAGCTACAAGAACGATTTTTCTCCATCGATACCGGCGCACACGTACGGCTAGTGCCCGTGGTCATCAAGTCTGTTTTGTTGGAAACGCTTTTCCGAGGGGTGGACATGCTGACCGAGGTGCCGGATTTTTACTCAAAAAGTGTCTACGTGTATGCTGCAGTAGTAGTGCACCGCTTCCCTCCCGTTGGTACGGAGAATGGGTCAGGTCGTCCTTGCAGAGGCCTACAGCTTTGGGTCGTACGGCCTATATCTTGTAAAAAATTAAAACACGGCGTGAGCTGTGAGTTCTTCCCAAAGGTCGATACTCAACTTTGCAAGCTGGCTGTCCGTGATAGATGGGTCGCGCGTTTTCTAGACGCATCAAAGGAAGGGAAACAGTCAGGTTGTCCTGGTCTACCGCTTAGTACCCAGTACATCACAATGTAGCACCTACTGTTGGTACACTTCCTGCATATGTCGCAATCCAGCACATGTTCAGCGCAGTTCTGATACTCGGGTTAGGGCTGCCTTTCAAGTTTTTTGTGCATGGATTCAGCACCGGTCGGGTTTTTCGCCTGTTCAGAGGCTTCGCATGGCAGGGCCATGCCAACCACCCCCACCCTCTCCCATCCCTCCCTCCCCCCGGTAAGCGAGCGCGGGGTGTGGATCGAGCACACCCCAAACAAAGAACGGATTTGGTCCCACACTGCTACGGAGCGCGAACTGAGGAGGCGTTAGCTTTCTAGTTTCTGCATTAATCGTCAAGAAAACCCTAGAGCAGACAACAAAGGCAGAAAACACTATATTCCCCCTGTACGGCGCTGTTGGTGGGCCAACCACAACACGCGGCCCACTATGCCGGAACACACTCCAGCGTGCGAAATAAACCCCCCGGAAGAGCCGGGGACGAGCGCTCGACCCTCAACCCCGCTCCCCTTGCTAACCCTTCCACGTCTTGGTTCCAAAAGCACCCCTTCGCGCCGCCCTTGTCGGCGAGGTAAGAGGCGGTAACGTCCTGGTACGCGGCAAGCGGGCCGAAGCCGCTCTTGCTGTCGAGGGGTCGCGAAGAAAGGCAAAAGGGCGGGGGGGGCGGAGGGGAAGGTTGCGGAGGGTGCAGAGGGAAGAGGGGGGGCAGCAAAGGTGTGAAATGCGGCTGGTGGCATGTGACACGCGATGCGTCATCACATCGTTGTCATCGACTACCGATATCGTTGTGATACGACAACCACAGTCGACTGACACATGGGCGGCTCTTCGCGTGCATTTGCGATATTGTGATCTCCCAGTCCTCTTGACATTTTGATATATATGGCTTCTACAATCGCGGGGGGGTCGGTTGGATAACAAGAGGATAATCAATTTGACGAGATTTTTCATTGCGGGCGGTCCGAAAACAAACCCTCAGTCGATTGACTATGCATCGACGGCTGATTGTGATCCTTTTGTCAAGAAAAAAAAAATACTCACCAAGTCCCGGATAGCGGATCATTGGAATTGTCGCAATATTCATAGGCTCAACGCTGCAAGTTCGAGCAGCAACAAAACCCTCCTGTGGGCTGTGCGCGTGCTACCAATACGTTTGTCATAACACAGCTTCTACGGCAAAAGTGCTCTTTTTTCTTCAGAGGCGCCTCAGTTGACGTGCTGTACACTATTCTGTACTATACTATACTATACTATACTATACTAACTATACTATACTATACTATACTATACTATACTATACTATACTATAATATACTATACTATACTATACTATACTATACTATACTATACTATACTATACTATACTATGCTATGCTATACTATACTATACTATACTATACTATACTATACTATACTATACTATACTATACTATACTATACTATACTATACTATACTATACTATACTATACTATACTATACTATACTATACTATACTATACTATACTATACTATACTATACTATACTATCCTATACTATACTAAAGTATACTATATTTTACTATACTATACTATACTATACTATACCATACTATATTATACTATACTATACTATACTATACTATACTATACTATACTATACTATACTATACTACACTATACTATACTATTCACTGGTAATTAGTCAGGGCCTTTCACGGGTCATGATCTGACCCGCCGATCATGCCAGGAGGTTCTCTGAACCTCGCGGGTCGAGTGGCGTCAGGTGTGGTGTTCTAAATCTCACGGGACGGGTCGGGTAGGATCAGGAGGTTCTTGAATGTCGCGAGTCGGGGCGGGTTACCCTGACTCCACCTGACCCGCTAAAATGCCCTGTATTTGGTGCTATTAGTACCTCACTCATAAAACTGATGTGGAATAATCCGAAAGGCCAACTGACCCAGGTCCCAGGTTTGTGTACCAAAAAAATCATGCTACGGAGATCCACCGTTGGCTGGATGAATTATGAGGGTAAAAAGCACTCGCCTTTGTTTAACAGCGTTTGACTAAAGCTTATGTTGTTGGCTGATCTTACCAGGCACACAGAGCCTCAATCGAACAATCGAACAATCGAACACAGTCGTATCGTAGGAGAGCTTCATGAAAGGTGGCGATGCTTTCCTTTTTCAGGGTGTGATTCCATCCTGTTAGCAATGGATCTCCGTGATAATAGTGCCAAAAAAAAAAATCATAATCTTCGGACGATTGTGGGGGAAAAGGCTACCTCTATCGTTGCACGAGTCATAAAAAAAAAACTCCAGACCAGGTACCGGATGGCGGATCATTTGTATTCTCGCATTGTTCATAGGCTCAAGTCTGCATGTTCGAGCGGCAGCAAAACACTGCTGTGGGCTGTGCGCGTGCTACTAATCTATTAATAGTGTACAAAACCGAGCACACCAAAGAACGATCAACGTCGACCTGTCGATCTCGCCACATTCGATAAAAGTGTTCTCGCCTGTTTTCGAGGAGCAACACCCTTCCGGTGGGCTTGCATACACGCGCCATCTCGCGCAGCGCCGCCGACTGCTTCCGCAGCGAAAAAAACAAGGAACAAGAAGAATCGAGGGGAACAAAACGTCGGGTAAACAAGTGAAGCGGAAAACAAGCAGCAAGCACCAAAACCGATAAGCCAAAGCACACGACCTGGCGGGGGCGTGGGGGGGGGCAAAATGTTATCGGAACATTTCTATGCCGGCGCAGGACGCGCGGGTGATACCCCGGTATGTGGTTTGACTCGTTGTTCACCGGGAAGAGTATACTTGGAACAGCGCACCGCCTGCCTCCAATACCACCCCGAAGTAAGAGACTTTTACCACCATGAAATGTAAAATTAGCGGGAGCCCGTGGTCCGGGCTTGTGTCCCGTGCCTCTAGCTGTTGGGTATATTAAGCTATTTCGCACAAGGTAACGAGCCGAGGGCTACGATACGGGCGCAGCACGATGCCACCTGTACCGCTACGCGCTCGTGGCCAAGAACAGGTCATAATAGGGTGTTTGCGGGATACCAAATTTTGGTTGCGTAAGGAAACATGCCAGGTACAATGCCATTAATAGCATTGAAACCGAAGATATGTCATAAACCCAGCGCCAACCCAACCCGCGAATGAACAGCAAAAACAGACCTTTTTTAAAATTAAACTTCGAATCAAATTTTTCGTTGCCTTGGTTGGCCTCTTCTAACCTAACCCACGAAAAATCAGCAAAAACTGACCAAAATGGCAATTTCCAGAAAAAACGTGGTGCACCTCTATCGTATTAATAGCAAGCGTCCTTGAACGACGCTTCTAATCAAGTTTTTCGTGGGTTTGTTTTTGGCTGGCCTCTAACCCACCCCACGAAAAATCAGCAAAAAAACGGACCAAAATGGCAGTTCCAATCTAATTTTACGCGGGTTGGGTGGGTAGGCCGTGGATTACATGGCGTTCATCGGTTTCAATGCTGCAGCACTACCATATGCTTTCCCAACCCAACCAGATTCGGCACCCCGCAAACGCCTAATTGCCAAGACCAAAACCGCACTTTTTTTTCGGCTGCCGTCTCTTCTCTGCGTTTCAAATGTGTGTTAATATGGAGGCGTGCTACGGTAAGGGTTATGGCGGCAGTTTTTGACCCAAAAGCATTGACGACGGACGAAGCTTCTTAACTAGACGGTTCAAGGCTGCTACGATGATAGAGGTAGCGATTTTCGTCTAAAAAGGTTTCTGAATGACGGGGCTCCTTAACCCCTTTAGAGCCCCCGAACCCCTCCCTATACTAAATCCAAGTAATTTTGTCCCCAAAAACGGGTTTCCAGTTGTAGAGGGGTTAACCCAAAATCGTCGGAAATGGATAATTTATTTCTCTTGATTCTCGTTTCATACCTAGGCCATGGGATTCTTCATCCGGTAGCAGCTTTGTTTCTCTCCGAATCAGCTCTTGGAGAGGTCTTAAGCTCCTAAAGTTTAGAACCTCAGAAAAAAAAAGTGGTGCGCACTTCTATCGTAGCAAGCGCCAGTTACACTAAAGGACTACCGGAGGTTCGCTGATTTTTTTTGCAATATCATCCATCGTACACCTAGGCCATGTCATTCTTTCAATCGGGGATGCACCTTTCGGTATCTTTTTGCCACAACCCGTTCGGTTTTTCGGGTTCGGTACGGACCTCCTCAAGCGAGGAGCCCTCAGAAAGTGAACCCCTTTAGAGCCCTTACACCGTTCTCTATACTAATTCCAAGTGAATTTGCCCCAAAAACGGGATTCCCGTTGTAAAGGCGTCAAGGTTAAGCTTCACCTCACCCATATCGCAGCATGCGGATACGATTGCCTCTACACCTAGGCCATGGGATGGTTCATCGGATTGTATATTCATTTTATGTCACCATCAGTGTTCAGGTTCGGAACGGCATCCGGTTGAATTTTCATTTTTTGTCAACGGCAGTGTTAAGGTTTGGCGCGGTATCGGGTTGTGCTTTCATGTTTTGTCATCAGCAATGTTCAGGTTCGGAACGGCATCGGGTTGCATTTTCATTTTTTGTCAACGGCAGTGTTCAGGTTCGGTGCGGACGTCCTCAAACGCGGAGCTTCAGAAAGTTAGGTTGCGCGATGCAATCCCATCGTAGCACGTGTCATCGTGGAAAGCACCCACCGGATCGGTGAAGACGCAAAGAGAGAAGGTGTCCACCACCGTATCGAATGTTCCCGAAGGAAACTTGAGGTCCTCCACGTCCATTTGCTGCAGCCGAACCAGCCCCCCCATGCCTAGCGACGCGCTCCTCGCCGATGCCTGCGTTACACATGAAAAAAGGTTTTGTTCAGGGATGCGCGAAATCGCAAAAAGAAGAGCGGCCGTACCGGTAATATCGCAAATTGGTCAAAGGTGGAAATCAAAGGTGGAAACCGCTCGCAAGAGCCGCAGCCGACAATGTTTGTGCTCATAAACCCCAACGTGTAACTATGGAGGAAGGGTGAGGGGCAGGGGCCGGGGGGGGGCGGGGGAAGTGTACTCAGTTTGTGCATGGCCGTAGTCGTATGACCATAAACCCTCGCATCCCTACAATGCCGGGACGGAGCACGTCGGGTTTTCACCAACCAAGCAGACATTGCTTGAACAAGCGCGAAGCGCCGTGAGGTGTTCGGCGAGTCGCATGGACGGTGAACTGCATCCTTGCAAGAACCGTTCGTAACACGGACTTCGGCACCTTGTGCCTACTTTCTTGCTTATGGATGACAGCGCCAATGAGTTACTTTGTGTTCTGGTGTGACTACTCCAGAGACAGCAATGGGCATTACTATGTAATTGCCTCGTGGGTGCCTTACCATATTCACACTACGTGATGCGATTATTCCCCTTGTGCGAGTTAGGGTTCTCCACCCCGCACAATATGATCTACATACAGTAACTCGATAACCATCATGGTGACCGGTAAAAAAGAAAAAAACGGTACCCTGGTTGTCTCGCTCACGCAATGAATGGCATGTTTTACAGCGTCGTTGCCAACCAACGCCCACCCCAATATACATATTAGTTTTTAAGGCGTCGGTGCCAACCGAGGCCATCCATTATATGTATATTTTACGGGGGGGGCACAGAGGATTCCAGACAAGCATTTTACATCAACGTCCTGCACAAGAATCTCGAAAGCGCGCAATTTCTGCAAACCGCATGTAATTTTTAGAGCCGCTGGGAATGTGATGGCCTGTATTACGCATCCCTGGTTTAGATTTGTTGCACATGGCAAGGTTTTTTTACACATGGTAGGTTTTTGTTAAACATGACGGGGTTTTACCGGCGGCAGTGGCTGCATTATTGGCTTGTGAGGTCGTCCTGCTGCGGTTGGGGAGAACTGCTCATACTTTTATTTTTACTGCTACAATGGTGCTTGCGATGGTGGTGGTGGCGGTGGTGGTGGTGGTGGTGGTGGTGATGCTAGTGTCGTGGTGGTGGTGACTGTGGTGATGGTGGCGGTGGTAGTGTGTGTCTTCGACGTAAGATGCGTGAAAAAAAAAAGAGAGAGGCATTTAGCCTCCGGAGATCTGAACTCCGGGAATGAGAGTCGTGCGATTCACCCGCGGGAGCGAGAACGGCAATGAACAAAAACACCTTGAGGGAGAAGCGAGGCCGTTTTTTACCACAAAGTTGTGGAGAAAGCTAAAACGGTCCCAAGAAGCCTTCACTGTCAAACGAACTACAAGCGACGCGACCAATATATGGCGCTTTCCCAATGAAAAACTGTACACCCGCTGCTTTCTTTATCCCTAAGAGCGATACCAAGCCCCTGGCATTCTGGGAAATCGGGCGACGTTTCATCCTGTTCCGGATTACCAGTAGGATCGTCGAATGTGGGCCTTCAAGCCCGTTGCGCAATTGCCATTGAGCGCGAGATATTCCTTTTCATGCTGATGGGTGTACAGGGCGAAAAAGTGTACGCTATTGGGTCCACGTGCACGAATTGCCGCACGAGTAAACCGATGGCCGAAGGCCCGCGCGTCAGCCTTACCCTCCTTACGCTGCACGCGGAAAAAATATAAACCCTTTCAGCACTGCTGCGCCCAGGATTCTAGGGGGCGCTGCGCTACCAGCAATTAGAGATCGGTGTTTTTCGCAGTAGAAATTGTAACTTTGGCCGCCCACGAGAAGGAAAGTAACCCCGAGAAAGAATCAGAAATTCTCGGTAAGCCGGCGTGTCGGCAGACAACAAAAATCTCGCGACCGGAGGGGAGCGAGGAGGGGGAGGGTGGGGGCTGAAAAATAACTCCGACAAGCGAGCACGCGCGACGCGCAACAACGGTCGAGGTTGTTGAAGGACGTCGAGTTATCACCTCCACGCACGAAACACGAGAGTGTGGAGGACAAAAACGTCAACCAATACGGGGCAGCAGAAGAACTGTAGAACAACAGTACGAGCTCAAGCGGCGATGTTACCTGGCGCAGCATACCCGGACTTAGATCCACCGCGTCGATGCTAGTCACACCATTCCGAGGGTAGTGCCGCAAGTTCAGCCCCG
Source organism: Undaria pinnatifida (assembly GCA_012845835.1). Classification (NCBI taxonomy): domain Eukaryota; class Phaeophyceae; order Laminariales; family Alariaceae; genus Undaria; species Undaria pinnatifida. The sequence continues at coordinate 9,972,357 of JABAKD010000019.1, forward strand.
TGCCTACGCCGACTTCAAGCACACATCCGGCGGCGCGAGCAAGCAGCTTCGATCGCAGATCCTGCGGGGAAGACGAGGGCACCCACGGAACCCTGCGGTGAAGCAACAGCCCTTAACGCCCTTTGGCAGTGCACCCACGATTTTGGAGACATGATAGCGTGGGATACATTTCGCAGCAGCAAAAAGGTAAACTCACCGGGTCCAACGACCGTTCGAGTGGAGAATGAAATTTCGGGGGGGGGGTTCAACAACAAAAACGTACCGCTCTTGCAGCGTGCGCTATCCAACCTGAGCGGTGTTCAGAGACTTTACAAAAGTTGTTCAACTCCAATTCCGAGTAGGTTGTCTCCCAAAAAAAAGGAAAGGGGCCAACAGTAACTGCCCCGTCCCTACTGGACAACGTTCGGTAACTGGTAGCCCGAACACTCGAAACGGTCCGTCCCGGCTACCCCACCCATGTCAACCCTTCACGGCTCCCGGGTCTGCCATCTGCACGGGTGGCGTCCGGACGCACGCATGCAAACAAAACACGTACCTCCATCCCGATGGCGGATGCAGCCCAACCACCGTCGAGATCGTCGTACCCCCCGGCGAACCCATCGTACGATTTCTCCGTGAATGCCTTCGAGCCGAACCCCCCATCCCCCGCCGCCACTCCCGCTCCGGTTGCCACACCGATACTCCCCGAAGGTTTTGCTGCCGCCGCCGCCTCTCCTCCGCCCACCACCGCCAACCAAGCCGACGCCGCGCCCCACCGCCCCACTAAAGACACTGCATTTTCTATCGCTTCGCGCCTGCTTACGGAAGAGGCCGCATTACCAATACCACTACTACTGCTAGCGCGACAAGAGCTTACACCGACGCCGTCGGAGGAAGCCGCGCTACCCAGACCCCGGATACTACAGGCCACATTGAGGTCCGCCTTCGCAATCTCTGCCAAGGTGGGACGCTGTCGGTGGCGGCAACGCGCCGCGGCACGGGAAACTTCCACTCTCGCGGGCCGTCGACGAAGCGGGGCGGTGTGGCGCTTGCGCCTCAAGGCTCCTTTTCTCCGCTGAGGCGCCGGGGCGGGCGGGGTCACGAAGGCAAAAGGGAAAGGGCGCAGGGCCGCTGCGGCACGCAGCCAGGGCCACGCACGCCGCGCGTGAGCCATCAGCGCCGGCGCTTCTACGATCAAGGGCGCGAACGGCAGCAAGGCCTGGGTTGCGTTTCCCACCGCCGAAGATAGCGCGGCCGCTGCTGCTTGGACGGGAAGAGGCGTACCTTGTGCGCCGTGACAGTCTTTTCGTTCTCGGCGAACCTTGATCTGTCTTGGCCGTTGTTGCTGACGTTGTCGTTGGCGGGCGGACGTCGCGGGATCCGACGAAGATCGCCTATTGCCGCCGTAACCAACGACATCGGGCGGCCTTGTGGAATGCTCTGCTCTAGTGTCCTCGAGAATTTGGCGGTGGCCAGCGCAAAACGGTTACAAGTATGCCAGGTACAAGACGCGCGTGAGGGGAAACGCGTGAATCTAGTGTGGCGTCCAGCACGATTGTATTGTGTACCTAATAATAATTGTATTGTACCTACAGTAGTAGTGGTCGAGAAAACGTCGTATTAAGCTCGCAGCGCAGCAGCAGCACGTACTTTGTCGTGAAAGGTTTTGAAAAGTTCTATCAATAGTCCAGAGCAGTCGTGTAGGTTCTCATATCAAAAGTCTACAGCAGTCGTTAGTGGTCGTTGGAGGAAACATGCGGTTGCCCTCTTTGTCGTCGTTTCGTGCCGCAGTCGCGTTTGCAGCTTTGCTTTTGCACCACAGCAGAGTGTGACAGAAAAATCTGCTGAGTGGCCTTTATCGAAGGTTCATAGCAGGTGGTATCTTCGTTTCAGCAATCAGCGGCTGTTGGATTGTTGGCAGCGGGTCGGTACGAGCAGCACGGAACAGCTACTGCAGAGCTCATGGACAAGGTGGCTCGACAAGCAAGGACAAGAGCACACAAAAACACATGTACATGTTATCTTCCGAAGACGAACAGCAGTATGTAGTTTACCTGGCAAAGTTGAAAACCGGCGCTAGCGCTAGCAGTAGCACCAAATCATGAACTTTCATCGCTCCCCCGCTCTCCTCTAATATCCCAGCAAGAAAAAAAGCACAGTAGCAGATCGTAGCTGCGTACTCGTAGCTCGTAGGTGCCCCAAACTCCTGCTGGCTGCCGGCAGTTCAAAAATAGCAAAATAGCTCGCAGCTCGCAGCAAAAGCTGTGGGTTTCCACGGCTTTCTGTTTGCATGTGACATTAGGGGCTGTTATACGTTTTTTGGAGCCTCGGAGAACACCGAACACCTCATCTGAACGCCAGAGAAACAAGCAGTCCACAAGCCAGCACCACCAAGGTAAGGACACATCACAGCTGAGAAGTACTGCCTTCTTGAAAGGCACTCCGGTTACTGATGTCGAGATTTCTGCTGGAGTGCAATTGGCTTGCTCGTTCAATCACAAAGGTCGACCTTGATTTGACGACTAAAGCAGGCATCCAGTGCAAGATCATGGAGCAAACGCTCTTCCCTGGTAGAGCTTGGAGCTTGCGAGAGCTCTCTACTGCTGTAGCAAGGGCGAGATAGATGGAGTAGGGCCACTGCGGGTGTCTCTGCTCGCGAAATTCTCGATACGCCAGCGACGAGCACACACCCGGCTCGTAGACAGACAAACCGCAATCGTTTGGTTATCTCAAGTCTGTTTTGGCGTCTAGGTCTGAATACAAGTATGTACTCTGTATTTTACTTTATTGTTGCTCTAAACGATGCACTCCGTCGGGTTCGTTCTGCGCTTGCGCTGGCCCTTATTCGTCGTATTGCGGGCCTGCAACAAACGGGTCGTCTCGATCTCGTGCTCACTCCTGTTTCAACCTCTACCCCATCTCGGAAAAACAGGCCGCACGTACCCCCACCAGGCAGACAAGTGGCAAAACAAACAGGAGGGAAAATAGAAAGTGCAGGCAGTAACAAGCGGAAAGCCAGGTGTTGAGGGCGATAACGGGCGCGATATCCTTGCCGTTTGATCGAAAATGGCCCGAAGGTACGACAGCAGCACCACCACCTTCTCACCCGAGGGGCGATTGCACCAGGTGAGAAAGGGTATGCGTCTGGGAGGGGAGGGGAGGGTGGCGAGGGGAGGGGATCGCTACAGCAGTACCAAGGGTAGCATTTAACGCGCCAGGATTGTGGTCGTACGTGTAGGTTATGGGTGTGAAGTTGTGAGTATTGTACTTCCAACTTCGCATGTACTGCTATTAGACTGATACCATGGCATTATGTGAACATTACACATTCCCTCACCACCTTACCATGCCCTGCCACCGGTACTCGTGTTCCAATCACCAGTGCACAGAGTAGTAGCCCCCAATTACGAGGTGCAGCTGCGGCGGGTATGAGGTAGCAGGTATCATCTCGTTTGGTTCACCGGTTTGCTGTGCTATTCAACTAACCATCAAATACAAAAACGGCGGTTGAATGGTGGATGCTTCAATCTAGAGGCCTCAATGTTTGCGCGGTTGCTGTGCACGCCTGTGTGCTGTCTCTCGGTTGCTTTCTCTGGCTCTTAATATCGTAGGCACTTGTTTAATATAGTCTTGAAAAGAAAAAAAAGAGAGGAACATTCCCAGGCTTGCGCAGGCATTTCGATACGGGTCGATGGCAGTTTCAAGGTATCAGTTACGAAAATTTTGAAACGTTTGTCCGAACAAGTGCCCTCCGCGACGGCACCGCCACGAGCGTTACCTTTGAAACCCCGCCATGTAGATAGACTCATTGGAACGCTCTTGTCGAGAGCCATCACAACTATATTTCAGATCAAACATATTCGCGTGAGCATGCGAGATGCGTGCCACAGGGCGGAAAACCGGCCTCGCAGTCGGCCGAAGGATACGTACGCCGTGTCCTCTGAGTCGCCCTCTGCTGCCACGCCACCGCCACAAACGCTACAGTTAGAACACTGCTGTGTAAATAGACTTATCCGAGCGCTCTTGCCACGAGCTATCCAAGGCATACGAAACCAATCCAATTCATTGGGGCGTGTGACATACCTGGTAAAAATCAGAGGCCCAAAAAGCCTGCCGCGCGGCCGGAGGATACATACTACGCACGCACGCGCATACTACGGGCTGGGCGAGCCATAAATCGCGTAGTCTTTCAGGAAGTTGTATCTCGTCAACCACTGCGAACTTTGACTTGGAATTTCGAGGTACTGACCCTGACACATCACTGCATGTGTGAAAAACAAGGTACGTGAAGAATGCTTATGACAATGTTTATGACTAGACTCGACCTCGACGAGATATCGACGAAGACTCAAAAACACCAACTTTTACGCTAAATTCTGCCCCGATCAGGACCAAAAGTTGTCTGAGACGTTTCTGAGGACACGAGTTGATGGTCGACATCAATTGAATTTTCCAGTTCGTCGCCCATCACGAGATATGGCCAAAACACGAGTCGAAGTAAAACGAAAACAATGGTAAATGCATCAATCAATTTTGCAATTGTCGACCTGGAATTTTAACACCGTGTTGGCGACGAGCGTGCCAGGCTGTCTTTCCGGCCTTTGTGCTTTTTTTTCTCTTGTTTGTTTTGTTTTCTTTCAGATGAGTTTCAGTAGCGTTTCTAAATTTGTGGGTTGTATTTTCGGTCATACCTCTCGAACAAAGAAAAGGCAAGAAAGACACGTGTTGGTTGATGCTTGAACAAGCACCGTGTCAAAGTTTTGCAAGTCCAACTTGCGTAAAATTGGCGCCGTGTGGCCGATCTCCCGTTGCGACAGGTCGTGGCTGGCCCAACTCGTACTGATACGTCGTGGTCGTCGCGTTGATTACCTGTTCCTACGTTGTTGACTCCATCCGCTCCTACTATACCCAGCTGCTAGTGGTTGATCTGTCCCCCCAGCCTCAGGGTTGTCAGGCGCTGCCTCCTCATGAGTATGCGCGCGGCGGTTGCTACGCTGCTGCTGCTGCTGCTGCTGCTTTGCTGCAAGGTTTATATAATAGGGCCCTATACTGCGCAATTCCCTCTTGAAGGCTGGTGGTGGAATGGTCGCTGGGCGTTGCGAAAACGCCAAAACGAGCGTGCAAACCCAGCCGAGCGTGGAGGGAAAGCTCTATCGTCCGACACTCTTACCCGTACTTTCGCAACTCGCAAAACTCTTGGTTGGTTATTTCCAGTACTGTTTGGCTTTGTAGGGCTGTTTTTGGGCACACCCGTTGATCCCTCCGCCCCGAGAGCTGCCAGTGCATCACGAGGTTTTTAGGGTAAGGGAATATCATATAGTGTCTTGCATACATCCAAGTCGGAGTTGCGCTCCCCATGGGTGTACCGGTATAGGTCTTCTGGGTGTGGACGAGCCAGTAACCACCAAACCAAAACCAAAACCAAAACCCAAACATTAACCTGTATCGAAACCAAAACCGAACCCATACCGAACCCAACCAAGCCAAGTCAAGCCAAACCAAAGCAAACCAAAGCCATGAATCCCCGTCCACTCTTGGTGCTCATAGCGTTATCGTTGCTTGTGCGTGCGGTGCGACTCGATGGTGCGTGTCTCTCTTGGTTGCGCGACGGTTCTCTCCTTCTAAGGTGGAGTATGCGATAGAGGCGATCAACAACGCGGGAACGTGCGTGGGTATCCTGGCGAAGGATGGTATCGTCATGGCCGCTGAGCGGAAAGTGATTTCCAAGCTGTTGGCGCCCTCCAAGACATCCGAGAAGACCTACCGGTGAGGCTATAGTAGAGGAACAGTTCACACGTCGGACTGGTCATGGATCTCCACGTGGTGCTCTAGATATTTCAGGGAGATCTGTATGATCTAACTCGTGTTGCCGGGTTAGAGCCGTGCGATATGTGCACATCATCTAGCACATGGTTGCGGGGTTGGATCTGTACTCCGCATATACAGATCCTGCACTACAAGTCATTACGGCAGCTATAAGATCTACTGTAGATCTAGATCTCGGTGTAGATCGTCATCTTCGGAGTGTGGTGGTGGTAAGTACTGTCGTTATTGGTGATGTTGTGCTAATAGTGACCGTTGTGTCAGGTGTTGTTATTGTTATTGTAGCTGTTCTAGTGGCGGTGGCAGTAATTTTAGTACTACGGTAGAAGGGTAGATAGTAGTAACAGTAGTCCCTGTGATAATACTAGTATAGTAGAGGGGGGGATAGTAGTATACAGTGTGTGCCGCAGCATGAATATTTGGATCGATGAATAGGTGTAAAGTGAGCATCTGGCCATCACAAGGCTGCACTTTTTCCACAAGGACATTCAAACCCGCCCCATCCCTCCCTCCCTCCCTCCCTCCCTCGCTCCCTCTCTCCCTCCTCCCCTCCCTCCCTCCCTCCCTCCCTCCCTCCCTCCCTCCCTCCCTCCCTCCCTCCCTCCCTCCCTCCCTCCCTCCCTCCCTCCCTCCCTCCCTCCCTCCCTCCCTCCCTCCCTCCCTCCCTCCCTCCCTCCCTCCCTCCCTCCCCCCCCCCCTCCCACTCACCAACCCACCCACCCACCCTCCACTCCCTCTCTCATTCCGGCGCCGTCCAGGCTGTACGAAAACGCGTCGTGTGTGGTAGCGGGGCTAACGGCGGACGCCAACCTTCTTGTTAACTACGCACGGGTGTCGGCACAGCGGTACCTTTACCAGTATGGGGAACAAGTGCCGCTGGAGCAGTTGGTGAAAGAAGTTTGCAACTACAAACAGGTGCGGAGGGGAAAACGTTGTCCCTCATCGCCCCGCTTGCCTCGCACCGCCCCATAATCGAACACCCTGCGTCTGTTGTTTTGTGTTGATGTAAACGCCGCTTGAGTAGTTGGTGGAAGAAGTTTGTTTGCAACCACGAAAAGGTCCAGCGCAAGCGTCATGCCTCCCACTCCCCGCCCCCTTCGCCTAGAAGCGCCTTGCGATCGAATACCGTACGTATTTCTTTACAAAACCCTGGCATGGTAAGCGTCGCGTTCGAGGTCTTTTATTTATACAAAAGCATGCATACCCAAACCAAGTAGGCCTTTTTTTCCATGACCCAAAGTATGGGCGCTCTGTTCCCATTTTTATGGAGCCTTTAGTCCACTAGTTTCGGCTACGTACCGGCAGCCTTAGTCAGTACAGATTACACTCACTGCGTCAGCAATCATTTCACTAGGCTGCGTCGGTACACTGGGAAGCGAGGCCGATCGCACCCGCTTGGGTGGTGAGGGTCGGCTGGAAGACTCGCCGTAGCGAAACAAATTAGGCGTTTTCGTTGCGTTTTCGATCTCCTCTCCTCCGGGCCCGCGGAACCCGTTTTTATGGTTTTCCGTCAAAAGCTGTAGCTTGTTTTTCGCACAGCGCGTAAGATCAAATCAACTGGCGACATATACTGCCAGGCTCAATCAGTAGATAGCGCCATAAATATTGCACTGGCAGTACATGCGGTGCCAGTGCGCAGCTATAGTTCTAGTGCTAAGAAGGTTAACCGGACACGCACCGACCGCACAGGCGTACACCCAATTCGGAGGGCTGCGGCCTTTCGGCGTTTCATTCCTCTTCACGGGCTGGGACGAGCACCACGGATTCCAGCTGTACCAGAGCGACCCCAGCGGAAATTACGGGGGCTGGAAGGCGACAGCCATCGGGGCTAACAACCAGGCGAGCAAGCGCGATGTCTGTTATGCTTTTGTGCCATGCGTGGAATTGGTGTGTCGTCCATGGGGTTAGTTCTTCATGCATAGGGTTGGTGTGTCGCGTGGGGCTAGTGTAGAATTGGTGGTGATGTATAAGCTTTCGCCGTGAGGCTCACTTCTAACGAACACCAAAAACAATGTGTTAGAAATCGTTACAAAAAAAGACCTGGCGTTTTCGCGAATCGTGATTTTGTTTTGAGGAATCCGGACTTTGAATAGTTTTGACGTTTTCAAAAAGAAAAATGATGCCCGGATTTCTGACAACGACAACGTTTTTTTTTTTACACTTGACGTTTCACAGTTTCAAGTTGTCAGAAATCGTGCATGATGCTAAGAAATCGAGATTTTTTTGCGTTTGTTGGGAATGGCCCTAATGCGTAGAGTTAGCGTGATTGGCGTAGAGGTTGTGTGTGATGCGTGGGGGTTGTGGTGCGTGGAGTTATTGTGCTGAATAGGTTTAGTGTCATGCATGTCATAGTGGCACTAGTTTGATGCAAAGAGTAGGGCTGGTGTGATGTATAGGTGTAGTGTCAAGCACAAACAGGTCGCCAAAGGTGTTTGTCGCTGATAATTGATCGTGGATGGACGAAAAACTAACTACGGAAAAAAATGGACTAAAACAGGCCGGCAAGGCATTGCTAAAGAGCGACTACGTGGAGGGCGCGAGCATGGAGGAGTCGCTGAAGCTGGCTGTGAAGGTGCTCAACAAAACCATGGACAGCACCACACCGACACCGGAGAAGATGGAGTTCACCACCATCACCCGCGTCAACGGGAAGGCAAGTTAACGGTTGGAGGGGTGGACGATCGGGGGGGGGGGGAAGAGGAAGGAGGCTGGCAAAGCCCAAGGAGGTACGGGCTTTGTTTTTGGGGGAGGGAGGGCGGGGGGGACCGGAGGGTATCCTTTTCCGCTTCTTGTGCTCGTCACCCTTCAGCAAGAAGAGGATAGCTATATTACCCGGCCAAGCTTCACCCGCATCAACGGCAAGCCGAGTTGCCGGTCGGCGGCGTGGGTAAGGTTGCGGGGGTAGGGAAGGCCTTGTGCGGGTGTAGGAAGGATCGGTCGTTCCACGAGGGAAGGGGGGGGGGGGGTCTCCGTTTCGGCTTTCATGTGCTCGGGTGGTTGACCGGTCAGCGAGTTAGAATATAGTTGTATACCAAACAACCAATCTGCAAGGCGGAAAACAGACACCACGACGGTCAGGTTTTGGGTTTCAACGCCTTGTACTAAAAATAAAGTATCTGCCCGATGTGCTTCAGAAGTAGCTTCCCGCCGTCGCGAGAGACGCCCGACAGAGGCTCGCGGCCGGAACGGCGCGGTGGTGCCCGGCGGCATTGAACCCGTAATTGATTGACGGGTCTATATACGACCTGGCCTGTTTCCTACCCCCCCTCGCCCAGCTCCTGGAGTAGGTTCAGCTGAAACTCACCGGCCGGGTCATGTATTTGTTTTGCACGTCTCGAACGACGGGCAGTCAGTAAAGTGTACGGGCAGTCAGTAAAGTGTAGGCCACCAAGAATTGCCTTCGCTCATCCCCCCCCCCCCCCCCCCCCCCTGGACTCCCCCTCTCCCCGTTCGGGTGCGATTCAGGTTGTACACAAGATCCTCACAGATGCGGAGTCCGACAAAATCCTCAAGGAAGTTGCAGCAGAAACGTCCTCGCAGGGTGACGTCTGAAACAGCTCAGGGGCGGGGCGGGGGGGGTAGGGGGGGAGGGGAGGAATAGGGATAGCACTCATTTGCTGCGGGGGGTGGTTTGAGCTTCCTGTTTTTTTGTTTTGTTGGTGCTCCCGCGCTTGGTCTGTCCGTGCTTCTGCGAAAGCGTTGCGCGTTGCGCAGCGACGCAGAAGCGACGGCTGCGCTTTTGTTTGTTGTCGGCGTCTGGCGGGATCCGCGAAAATGCGTTCGCTGCCGTTTGTGCTTCTGCTGAAACAGTCCACGTGGTTTGGGTAGAGAGCTGCTGCTGCTGCTGCTGCCTTGTGCTATTGCTGTGTGGGGAAACAATCGTAGCACATGAGTGGACAGGCATTGCTGCTGCTGTTGTGCTGCTGCTGTACGTTGCTCGTGGTATGTGGGAACAAGTCTGTAGTAGGAACAGGAGCAGCGGCAGTAATAGTACGATAGTATTAATGTGTTTGGTCAGCGAGCTACTGCCGCTACTGCCGCTCTCTACTCTTTACACTTCACAATATTCGGGCTGGCGCGCAGGTCAGGCCGGCGCTTCTTCGCGGAAAAAGCAGAGCATATCTCCAAAGCACCCTGTGTAAGCACCCTGTGTGTACTACTACTAAATGTGGTATATATGGCCTCTGCTACATTTTTTTCTTGTATATGGCTATACACCCTGGTAAGCGTATTTTTCTTCGGTGAGCACCTCTCTGGAGCGGCGCTTCCTATTGGTGGCTACGCCAAAGCAATTCCGCGTGCCAACGTGCAACATGCCGACTGAGGTTTCTGAAGCAACAACGTTTTGGTTTGTCTACCCGTCCGTCCGTCTGTATATATGCCTGCCCCCTCGAATGTCATGTCACGTGTAACGCACCGAAACGAACTCAAACAAAAGGGATACTCGAGCTGACACACGCACCGCGAGTGGCCTGCACCAGCTCTCAGCTTCTCTGGCATATCGTTCTTCGCAAAAGAGTAGTCGTGTCGATTCATACACTTTTAGTGACGGGCACGCACAATGGCAAACAATACGCGAACACACAACATAGCCCACACGAAGCTATCTCCCATAGACCCGACTTTCCAAACGTGTTATCGTTCGTTCGTTAGTTCGTGTCCGCTTAGTTAATTCAGGGGAAACCTCTCGAATAATATTTGTCGGTATTCTCGGTCCAGGCCATGCTGTGACGCCAACATCCACTTCATTGAACATCCACTAGATTGGTCACTTGCTATCACCATGATGTCCCTTACGAAGTTTGAGCTCCTTTGGCGCTGCCCGCGTCTGGTTGAAGGGTTGAGTCGGCAGCGCGTGAACTGTATCGGGTGCTCAGTTCACGCATATGTCAACACTCCTTCACGGGCGTAGCTTTAGTAGCATCCTCACCCCCCCCTCCCTTAGCATTGAACGCCCTCAACGCATACGAGTATTACTGCGTTATACCAAGACCCAGCAGCGCACAGCTGATACTGCTGTTGATGCTGAATCGATCGATGGGCCCAGTCCGCAAAATGAGCTGCTATTGTATTCGGACGCTCGGGAGGCTCCCAGAGGGCAGACTGTCGAGAATAGAGTGGCACACCCGGCAGCGCTAGATACTTGGCCGAGGCCGATGATGTGTGAGGTTGTCGGGGAATCCAAACAATGTCGTGATGCTGCCGCTGTAGCTTGTGATTGGGCTTTGAGAATCAAGCGAACAAGGTTGTATTCCGCGGAGTGGGTCCACTTTGCTATTCAGGTCCCCTTGGACCTGGCGAGCCGGCATGATTATGATCAGTAGGCCGGGTGCAGTCAAGAAATCGAATTATTTGGGGGCTTCGGCGAAAAAGAAAAAAGAATTTTAACGACGAGTGCATCATCGACCACACGAGCAGTCTCGGCTGCCAGGGTAGCGTACGGGACGCGTTAGAACAGCAATACCAGGAGCTTCCTCGAATATGTGGCACGCACAGACACATGACGATACTCGAACTGCCGCACGCTCCCTCCAAAACGTCTGGTAAGATTGCCCTCGTCGTTTCTGTTGCCGCTACACCGTATAATCAAGTCAAGAAAATACCTAATGTTCCATACTGTTTCGTCGAAAGCCATCATAATCGCGGCCGAACTTTGTCGCGAAGCTACCCCTACCGCTATCAACAACAGACGCTCTCTCTCCTACGACGCCACCGCCGCCGCTGCCGCCGTCACCCACAAGAGATTCCGGACACTTCCCCTCCCCCCCCGGTCGCCCGCCCCCACCACCCGCGCCGGCATCAGCATTTTTGGCATCGAGCTCGAGCAGCAGCACCAAGTCCGGGGTTAGACGGTCCCAAACTTCGTCGAAGAGTCTGTCCATAATTTCCTGCCTGAGTTCGCGCTGTGGCGTGTCCAGGCGACGTCGCAATGCCCTACCCTCTCCTCCATGTGTCGTGTTCGGCCATTGTCCTTGCCCCTCTCGCGCGGCAGCGGTAGCGGTAATAAAGTTAGCGTCCGCTGCTTCTTCCGCCGCAAAGCGCTGTGAGTCCTCGTTCTCATCGCTCTCTGGAGGGCGGCAATCGTACGCCAAGTACTCCTCGTACACACCGTGGCTGGCGTACACATACTCCCCCTCCTCCCCATCGCTTTCCTCCTCCTCCAAACCTCCCTCCCCCTTACACTGCTGTTTTTGTTCCCGCTCGTGATCCTCCTCCCCCTGCTCTTCAGCAGCAGCAGCAGTAGCAGCAGCGACAGTGACCGGCGCTGCTGCTCTTCCACGTGCTTTAGATTCTACCGCCTCAGCGGACGCTCCAGATTTCTCCCCCAAGCGCGAGTTTACAGCCGCCTCCTCATCAAACCCTGCCCCTGTCTCCTTTTCTGCGCTCTGCGGAGGCTCCAAGCTCTGCGAAAATGCTGTGCCTGACGGAGTCACTGCAAGATACGTGAAGTGCCTCGCCCAGGCCCCGACGTCGGCCTCTTCGTTGGCAAAGGGGTCGCCGGGAACGAAACGCAGCGGAGGCTGCTGCTGCTGCTTCCCTGGAAGTGGCGGCGGCGGAGGCGGAGGCGGAGGCTCGCACAACTGGGCGTCATTCCTGAGCAAAGCTATTCGCGTGTTTTCTGCCGATGCACGCTCGAAGTCCCGCAACCCTACCCCCCGTCCGCACCAGCCCTCGTCGCTGCTGGAGGTGTCAAATCCCCCGCCCCCACCCCCCGTCGCCCCCGCGCCTTCCACGCTCATTGCCCGGCCCTGTTAAATCATACCCGTCGTTGATCGTATGTCCGTCGTTCAAGGACAACCAAACGTCCGCAGCCATCGCACGGAGTGGAAGTGGGTGGGTGGGTGGGTGGGTGGGTGGGTGGGTGGGTGGGTGGGTGGGTGTGGGTGGGGAGTGGGGGGTCAATGGGAGGGGGGCGGGGACAATCGCAACCGCGTTCTTAACGGTGGGCGTCCCGCACAATCGAAGAAGCCCGAACCACGTGAGTAGTCAGTTGGAGAAGGACAGTATTACGTCGTAATAATAGTGCTAATTCATAGCGCAAGGTTTTCATGTGCGCCAAGGGTCAACACCCTAGTTCTATTGTGGGCCCTGAACCGAGTACAGCAACACGAGTACGGTCGGCGTTGGACTGTCACAATGCTGACTACGAGTACCTTGTAGTTAGCTCAGCATATGCACACGGTTTATACTTTAAACGTGGTCGCACAGCAAGCAAGGTCAGGAGGACGTCGCGCTGTCAGCTCGTCCTGCAGATGTACGCCGTGTCATATTCAGATGATACCAGGTACAGTATATACCTGGTACGTAATTGCAATGCTACTACTCCTGCGGTGGAGAACGCGACGGGTTTTTGGTTTTTGATGTCACAAAGTCTGGCGTTCTTAGGCTGTCGAAATCATGAGCAGGCGCAAAAACGAGAATGCATACTCTCAGCGGCTGTGGTGGTGTCATAGGTCTCATCTCATCCATGTTTCGGAAGCATCGCCAACCGATCCCACCTGTTGCCGAGGCGCGTCTGTTGTTCTTGTCGTCTACCTGGTACATCGCAGCAATGTGTCTGGAATCTCATCAACATTGAAAACACGCTCAGCCGTGAGATCAAAGAGCTCGTCGAGTTTGCAAGCTGCGTGTGATCATGTCATACTTCGATCGCGCGTGCTGCGGAGATACGGGGGGTGTATGTATGGTGGCACGGTGTGTGTCCTGCTTTTCGTACCCAACTGCTTGTGATAGGGCGGTTTCTCCCGCGTGTACAGTACGCGATAGCACTTGAGAATTTGGCAGTTGAGAAATCCAGGCTCGAGTTGTAGACAAGATAATCGCATGGCCTCTTTTGTATTGAAAGTGGTGTAGGAACAACCTTGCCTTATATGGTTCTCTTTTCCTTTCCTAGCTTCCTCTTCTTGGCTTGTCTTTTTTTGCTCTTGTCTCTTAATTTCTTTCCTGTTTCGTTTTTCACTTTCTTGTCTTTTCCTTCCTTTATCTTCTTTTCTTTCAGTTGCTTTCTTTTTTTTCCAATTGACTTGCGTCTGTCATGCGTATGCGTAGAGATAGGTACTACGTGTAATATATATACGTGGTAGTCTTTTCTTGGGTGGCAAGCGGTATAGTCGGTTTTCCAGGCGCGAGTAGTGAGACGTATGCACCAGTATGGACCTGGCACATCGTTGGCTGACTCCAGATTTCACTTTTATACGTTTCTGGTGGAGGCATTAATTGCGTCAGCTGTGATGTATGCGTGTACCACCTTTGGTTTGTTTGTGTTTTTCCCGTGGGGTATTCCTCAGCTCCAGAGTGACTGGAGCCCGTCCTGTGACCCGGACTAGATTATGCGAGTTCATGTGAGAACAACAACAACAACATGGGAGATTCAGCCTGGCCAGAAATAAGAGATGGTGTACGAGGACCAACGCCCGGATGGGTAGGATGGACCGTAACTGGACTAAATCCGGCGGAAGGCCATCTCCCATGGCCGGGGGTTTTGTTAGTGGGTGAGCTTACGCAAGTCCCAACACTACCCGCAAAGATGACATTTCGGGTGGCTATCTCCACCGAACCTGACCCTCAGGGGACAGGCCGGGTCGACATACACACGCACCCGTATACAACGGCAGCTTGCGCAACGGCAGCTTGCGCTGCCGGGGTTGTAACGAAGACCACTGATAGGGACAGCTCACGCTATCGCTACAGTGGGATCCGAAGGATGCGCCAGCTAGCGTTGGGTTGCGAAAGGAACTGAGTTAAATCGACACACGACGCGTATGAAAATACGTGGAAGTGTGGTGAGCTATTTTGCGGGAGCCCCTATTTGCAGGACGAGCCTGCAACGAATTCTTGCAGGACGTTTTGGCACACTTTTGTCCCAGGTACCTGCACAGACCCCACCCAACCCCAACCCTAACCCTAACCCTAACCCTAACCCCAACCCCAACCCGACCCCTGACCGTTTGACCGGTACGTGGGGCTAAAAGTGCCCTCGCGCGGCTTCGCCAGGCGTTCGCCAAAAAAAAACGCGGGCAATAAAAAACGGCAGGTGGCCAATCAGAGGCACGTCCTGCAAGAATTCGTTGCAGGCCCGTCCTGCAAATAGGGTTTCTCCTATTTTGCCCCATCCGCCGGAGGATGGAAATAAAAAAGAAAAAGGTGTCGCATACTGCTGTTGTAGTTGACAACCACAGAGATAGGAAGGTCAAACACCGCCACTGGGTATGCTGGGTGTCGATGGGTACGAATACCACACACGTCGCTGCAGCGTTATCCACGAGTGGGTATACTGCTGTGTGATGCGCAGGGCTGACGCCTATGTTCATGCAAGTTTCGTACCTCGTACCAACTTACAACGTACGAACCGCCTTCATGTACGCTGCCAGCAAGCAAGAAAAAGTCGAGGACAAAGTATGGACAATGAAACTTCTGTAGTTTCCCAAGATCAAAGTACTCACCTGTTTTGCATTGAGGTCATCTCCACTGCTATCTGACCACCCGGTAGGTAGAGGTCGTGTTGGCTGCGAAGGTTCTACGGCACGAGCCATACCTTTTCCACGAACTGCTGCTGTGGTTGCAAGCCAGAAACACTGCCACACTCCCCTCTCCTCTCTGCTCTTACTGCTGTCGGCTTCCATTTGGTTGGTCGTTGGGGTGTTCCAGGAATGCTGAAGCTGAAACATGGGGGGACCGGGGACACATATTTTCCAAGATCCAAGATCCAAGATGGATCCACAAGGCTACGCGCCCTGCGCTGATTGGCGTAGAATAGATAGCTGCACGTTCAGATGATCCATCACTCATCCAACGATCCACGTCCCACGACCTACGACCCACACACGATCTACCCTACCAGGTACCTTGGAATGCCTTGAGTACCGACTACACCCACGATTTTTACGATTTAGTGCATACCTGGTATAGTCTAGACCACATGATTTCGGCGAATATCTTCTCGGCCAGCAGATGAAGATGTCTGCCGAAACGTTGAATAACATCGGGCAGATCAGATAATCACTACCATATTATTGAAGAGCTGCAATGTAGGGCGGAAAAATCCCTGATTCATATGATCTTTATGGCTCACATAGATCATGTTGACGAGCGAGAGCCGGGTGGTCTGAATGATCTAACACATGCTAGCTTGTGATTACGATCGTAGTCCTTTGTTGTACAGATAGATGATCCCGCACCAAAAATATCATACCGACAGAAGATTGTTGTTGTTGTTGTTGTTGTTGTTGTTTTCACATTAGCTCGATAAATCAAGTCCGTGGTCACAGGACAGGCTCCAGTCACTCTGGAGCTGAGGAATACCCCAGGGAAACACACACAACCCAAGGTGGTACACGCATATATCACAGCTGACGCAATTCATGCCTCCACCAGGAACATATAAAAGTGAAATCGGGAGTCAGTCTACGATGTGCCAGGTCCAGGCCGGTGCATACGTCTCACTACTCACGCCCGGAGAAACCAAATATTCCGATTGCCACCCAAGTAAGACTACCACGTATATATTACACGTGGTATCTATCACTACGCATACGCACGACAGGCATACGTCAATTGGAGAGAAAGAAACACAGAAAAGAAAAGAAGATAAAGGAAAGGAAAGAAACGAGAAGAAAAACGAAACAAGACGAAAAAGGCAAGCAAAGAGAAGGAAAAGACAAGAAAAGCAAGACAAGACAAGACAAGAAAGCAAGGAAAAAAGAAGAGAAAAAAAAAAGAAAAAAGAAATAGAAAAAGAAAAGAAAGAAAAATGTCATACTAGCAGACCCTAGGAACTGGCTAAGGATGGCATTGGGCTAACAGAGGGTATCAGAAGATATAGATATACAAAGGATTACAGCAGTATCTACAAGATCGTGATATTCTGTCATATGTGTGAACCACTGCCTGTAGACAATCAGCGAGAGCGCGTCATCCATACACAATACTGCAGCAGCTGCTGCTGTTACATGGTGCCGCGTTTGATGCCAAGTATCGGGTTCAAGTAAGTCCGCCCAAACCGTGCATTCAGCAAGCAGCATGTCATCATCGTGAAAGGTTTGCGGGGCGCTATTGTTGTGGTAAGCTCTGCTCTTTTTCCTTCCCTATCATACACTTCGAACAAGTCAACCGTTAGGCTACCCACGCGATGTAGGCTATGCATGAAGCCGTTTTAGACGTTATCAAGAAGATAACGGCACGAAAAAACACCCCTCCTGTCGTTAGTCGTAGCGCGTTTCATATACAGCGGGTATGATACCCTGATTTAAGTGGACCCGATAGCAAGCCGAAACAGGCGCATAGCTCTTATCTGTAGTGGGTAATAAACGGCTTTTCGTATGGCCGATCATGTCAATTTCACCGCTCTTAAGTCCCGAACGCTCTTATCATGAGAGCCCTTATATCGGGCCCATTACTGTACACCATTATGTCATACACACCATCCTGCCGGCGCAACACACGCAAGACGGGTGGGACTAAAGTGTGTGCCCTTCGTAGCTGGCTGAGCGGTCGTACTGGCTCCAAGCAATATTTCCGTTCTCGACTTGCTTCTCCTTATGTTGGTCATCGGCGCGATTGCTCGAGTTGGGGCGCCGGAGGCTTGATTGAGGCTAAGGGGGAAGGGGGTTCGGGGACAGTAAATGTCAAGTACTGGTATTATTTACTATGAATGGTTTACATCAAATTTCTTCGTGCCCACGGAAGAAGCTTTGCGCATGATACTACGGTAGCGGCGCCAGCAAGCACCGAGAAAAACTTGCAACGAGCACATTCAGTTGTATGTACCTTACAAAAAAAGTGGCGGCATTTTTTCGCGCTCTTGCGTAGTAAGCTATTAATCGACCCAAACACTGATCGATTCCACACAGCGTAGCTTCACCTCGCCTCATCTCCCAATACTTAGAACAGTGATGATGACTTGGCCCAGCGTCGACAAAAAAGTTGACATCACACACAAACTCCGCATTACGTCTTTCATTCCGAGAATTTTCCAGGCGGTCGGGGTTAAGGTTAAGAGTGTTGTACCCATTTCCCAACACCTACTGTTGTCCAAGTCTAACTTCAAGTGCTTTTTCCCCATGTCGAGACTGTGGTGCCAAAAAGGTCAAGCCTACGACGACAGCATATTTCAACTACACAGCATATGTGAGGGTTCGTGTTTAAAGTCTAGTGCGCTTCAAACATGTTTGTAGGTCGAATCTGGGACAAGATCTACACAGTCCTCTCGTCTCCGTTTTTTTGTCGAAGCTGGGTTAAGACGTAAACAACCCTCTCGTTTCCGGCAGCCCCAATCAACCGCATTTCCATATTGTTGGCCGCAAGACAGAGAACGCCTTCCAAGGCATGCTAGAAAGGGGACAGCTGGTGGCAAATATTGTACTAACAGGAGGCCGCGATGGGACTCCTGGATTGACCGCCCCTACACGAAATTAAGTCGTTGAGGCCAAAAGAGGCCTTGACGCGACCAAGATGACCGGTTTCCTAAAATAGCACACCAGCATTTTTCCCGTTGGCTCTTTCGCGCGGACTTGTCCCGGTGCGACAACTAATCGCCAAGCCGTTCACGACCAACTCTGATCAATTTCCATCAAAGAATTGTCTTGATTGGTCCATGGCGCATCCTGCGGCAGAGGTGCACCATTTTTGTCTGTGAGGCTCCTCGTTTCAGGAGGTCCATACAAGTAGGCCTTTCCCAAAAACTGACTTGAGCAGAAGCAAAAGCGCTACTCGACCAATAATTCCATGGCTTGGGTTGGGTATACAACAAAAATGATTGTGAGAAAAACAAGGAATGAAATTCCGTCGATTTTGGGTCAAGGAGCCCCGCCGTTCAAAAGAAACGCTTCAGCCAAAAAGTTCCACTTGTGTCGTAGCATGCGTCCCATTGTTTAAAAAACATTATTAAACGGAGAAAAACGCTGGATTCCAAGGAGCGGTTCACATCCATACGTCATCCATAAGGGCCTCCTAACTAGCATCAACAGGCACAGCAGGGGGGACGGGGAGGGAAGGTGCACCCTTCGCGCGACCCGCCTCCGCCCGTATCGCCCCATTGACGGTGTTGCGTAGAAGCATCGCGATTGTCATTGGTCCAACGCCACCAGGCACCTGATGCGGCGGAGGGGAGAGTAAGGCGTAAGGCGTCAGGGCGGGGGAGTAACATGGCGTGTATATGTGGAAACCCCTGTTGTGCTGGGGGGGGGGGGCGGGGTCCTAAATGGGCGTGCATTCGTGAGGAAAAAAAACGTTGTGCTTTGGGATTTGGGGAGGGTCCAAAACGGTGTGTACTCGTGAAAAACACTGTTGTGCTGGAGGTAGGGGAGGGGGGGGGGGCAGGGGCAGCTTCAAACGGCGCGCATACACGGAAACCCATGCCGTGTTGGGATTCGGGGGCAGGAGTGTAATCATCGAATCATGCATGGCCGTAGTCTGTAGGACCATAGGCGGGCGCATCCCAACCAAATCGGGAGAGGCAGGGAGGGGATAATACGATTTGGCGTGAATTTTCGGAAACGCGTGCCTTTGGGATTCGGGGGGCGGGGAAGGGAACTAGTGCGTGCTGTTGGAGAGTAGAATTTTCCGCTGAAGAAAATACTTCTCGAGAAAGTTGAATAGTTGCTTGATTGACTAGCGGCTGCGGCTGGTTTCCCGACCTACCGCGCGACTGGTGGGCCGGCTGTCGCGGCTCCGGCTGTCGCGTTTGTCTACGGCGGCGCTTGTTTTGGTTTTGGCGACAACGCCCGCGCCGGATGGCATCGCGATGCCTGTCTCTCAAGTGGCTGCTACGGGTGTTGAAACTTTCTTCACGTAAAAAAAAACGTGGAAACAGCAGCAACACCAGCAGGAGCGACTTTAGCGCCAAACGTCGCGATTTCAGCCGGCACAGGCGTCGCGGCGAACACCAAAACACAAGTCGTGGCGTAGACAGGCGTGACAGCCGGAGTCGATGACAGCCGGATTCTTGACAGTCGGCACAACCATATGTTCTCTTCAAGGTGAGATTGGAGGGCCTTGGCGGGGTGCACCCAGCCAGAAGCCAAAACGTTGCTCCGGGCACGTTTTTTTACATAATTCGGCAATCGTACGCACAATCTACGGAAACACCACACGCACAACCCAGGGACACACAGTTGTCAGTCGCGGCGTGGGCTAGGACACCAGCCGCACTCACAACGGTCACGCCAGTCGTGATCAAAGCGGGCCAGACACAACACCTGAGAGACGAGAAAACCACGACAGACACAACATCTGAGATACGAGAAAACCACGACAACATGCGTACTATCGCCGCACGCTGCACTGTTGCCCGGAGTGTCGAAGCGCCTGCAATAACCCGCCGAGGAAATAGCCAACCCCCTTGAACTGCAACCACCTTTCTGGGGACAAACTCAATGCAAATGGTGCAGAATACTGTTTGCAGTAGTAAATAAATACACGTGGGCACATTGAGCTGGAATGGCCATCTTTGCGACTCCGGCAGTGCGTTCTAGGGGTACAAGTTTGCGTATGGAGGAGGAAGACCACGGCGGGACAAGGAGACAAAAAGTGTTCTTTCTTTTGTTTTCAACATCTAAAACCATGCACAACCAACATCAAACATCGTCTACAGGCTGGATCCTCCCCATGCGTTGGAGTTCAGACACTGCCCTACCCACCGGGTAATGCCGTCGTCAAGACCGGACACTCAGTACCCGGATTCGGATTTGTGCCGGGTGCCCCGGTGCCCGGCAATACTTTGACGTTCACTTATTTTTCAGGGTCACGAAGATTAGAGATAGAGTGAGAATGACGCATTCGATGCTGAAACGAATACCAGGTAAGTACAAACAGCTTCATTTTCGGGTTCGATACCCAAGCCGCTTGATCTTGCACCCTGGCGCACGAAACCCTTGCGCAGGTACATTATTACGGGCTTGAACATGCTAAAAACGAATGAATACTTGGGCTAGTGTTATCAGGGGCCTCGAGTTGCAAAAAAATGTACAACTATGATTTTATACAATATGGAGGCGCCGGCCTACGACCCCCCCCATGCAAGACTGTAGCACTTGCTGGTATAAGTAAGCAACTACAACATTATCCTACACAGTGCGTACGATACGATACTTTTAATACCACCATACTGCCAGAGCTGTCGAAGGGCAATATAAGGGCAATACTAACCAGGAGTTAGAGTCCCGGGTACCCGGGAACCCGGGAACCCGCCTGTTTTGCGAACCCAGCGGTACAAGTATCCCTCCATAAACATCTCTAGACAACCTGTCCAAATCGCATAACGATAGACAAGCACTCAAGACTCTACGCTGACCAGATACTACGGAAGAATAATCAATCGGGGTTGCGCAAAACAAGCGGGTATCCTGGTACCCGTGGCGTCATTACCCGCAGGCTCCGAGTACCCGGCGGGTATTGAGGTCGGACCCTACCCGTCGAACCGGCAAGTTCCGACCGGGTATACCCGCCGGGTATCCGGGTAATAGATTGAAGAGTCCAACGTCTAATCGTCACCCACCGGAGTGATCTTGGCGGCAACCTCCTTGGCTGCCTTGAAGTCGACGTCTCCTACCAAACGGTATCTGGCGAAGGCGCGACGAGAAGATGCAGCAGACACCGCCGACGAGGCAACGGGCAACAGGTCGGACGGGAGAAACACGCTAGGGGGGGGTTCCGGAAACGTGCTCGGCATTCAATATGCGGACACCACTTAACCAAGTCGCCTATCGCGTACCTAAACACCGCCGCCCCTGCCGGGTCAACCAAGACTTGACGAAAGGCGTATTTCACGTCAATGCGGCAAAGGACGATTCTAGCACTCGGTCATGTGCTTGGTGATGTATTATTACGGTGATCGCAAAAACATCCCACACCAATTCTAAGTAATGTGTCCCAAAAATGGGCGCAGTTTCAAAGAAATTGCCCGTTTTAGGTCCAAATTACTTGGAATTAGACTTAGGGACGCGTTATGCACCATTGCAACCGTAGAAAGGGATGAGAACCCCACCCCTTCTTAGAAGTGTCGTCATCCACGGAGTTGATGCCCACATCGATCACCGCTGCCCCCGGCTTGATCCAGTCCGCCTTCACCATCTCCGCGCGACCTGCGGCACAGACAACGATGTCCGCCTCCCTCACCTGTCGTTGGGAGGTATTATGAGGCGTGGGAAAAGGGGATGCCGTCAATACACATGCCTTTGGCGGAGTTCTGGCTTTTGCTTTTTGCGCTGTTGCATTGGAAGTTCTGGACGTATCCTTTTGGATGCCACGTCTCATAACGGCGTTCAAATATGTGATGCTACACATCAAAGAACAGGGTCAACTACATCAACACAAAAAATAAAACGTGCGGCGAAAACCACGATGTCTGCCTCCCTCACGTGCTGTTGGGAGGCATTGTGTGGCGCGGGAACAGGAGGTGCCGTGCCGCTAACAGAATCAAACAAGTGTTTCAAATGATTTTCTCGCAAAAACAAACAATTGCGGCGCCAGCACCAACGTCCGTCTGCCTCGCCTGTCATTGGGAAGCATGATTACAAGCGGGAAGGGGGCGAAGCTACCAAAATCGAACAGCGATGTCAACTCTTTTCGGGCTACAACTAACAGCGAGCAAGAACAACTAACTACATTAACAGCAGCGCCGCGAGTCGGCACGACTTAAGTCACCAACTAGTTATTAGTCGGACTAAAAGCTGTTAATAGTCATTTCAGGGAGGTGCCGACTACCCGACTTATCGAGTTTCTACTACTTTTGGAAGGATTGTTTAATGCGGGATGCGTTATTTCTTATTCGGCCGGGGGGGCGCCTCGGCCGGGGGGGGGCGATTTTGTTCGCTTCGCTAGCCTAACTGTAGTCGGCTAAAGTCGCCTGAACATCAGGCTGCTTCGCCAGCGGACTCGCCGACTAAAGTTACATAGTTGGCTAAGACCAACCAAATAGTTACATTAATAGTCGTGAACTCCTTCCGACTTACAGCTCTAGTCAATAGTCTAATGCACAAACTACTGTTGCAGCACACAAAAACACATACCTGATACCTGGTACATCCCTGCAGAGACATGTCGCGCTACCGTACAATTAGGGGGTTATGCTTCGGTGCGTTGATACGCCGTGATATCAGGAGTTGCACTAATGGCGGAGGGATACATGACTCACCACGGACGCGATGTCGACGGTCTTGGAGTGAGTCATCGTTACGGTGGCGTCTCGGTGCATGAGCAGCATCGACACAGGGATGCCGACGATGTTCGACCGCCCAAGCACAACCGCTCGCTTCCCGGCGATCTGCACACCGTAACGGTCCAGCAGCTCGATGCAACCCTGAGGTGCCACCACGGCAGCGGCACAAGGAGGAACAGCGGCAGTAGTAGAAACAGCAAAAAACAGCAACAGAAACAGCACAAGCAGCACAAGCAGCAGCACAAGCAAAAGAAGCAGCAGAAGCAGAAGCAGAAGCAGCAGCAACAGAAATAGCACCAGCAGAAGCCGCAGACGAAGCAGAAGCAGAAGAGGAAGAAGAAGCAGTACCAGCACGGGCAAGAGCAGCACAAACAGAAGCAGAAACAGCGCGAGCAGAAACAGCGCGAGTAGAAACAGCAGCAGCAGCGGAGGCAGCAACAGCAGAAGCAGAGGCAACCACAGAAGCATCAGCAGTACCAGCAGCAACAACAACAGCGACAGCAACAGCAGAAGCAGAAGGAACAGCAGCACACGCAGCAAAAACCGAACCAGCAGATGCAGCAGCAGCAGAATCAGAAAATTATGTAAAGACGCTTTTCCCCCCTGAAATCCCAAGTACGTTGACCCATTTTGCACTACTGCAACCACGTTTGGGAGAAAACGACTTGCAGCAAAGCGGAATAGCGAATATGTGCCAGTACCTTTACATCGGCATGCACCTTTGGGGGGAAATACTTGAATATCGAGTTCGATCGCACTTTCAACAGTGCTAGATGTACATAACAGGACATGTATTTATAGAACATCGTACAGTAGTACAGTACGCGCCGCTGCAAGAATGTTGTCACTCTAACTCCAACTCAATTGTCTCCAAAAAGTCGACGCAGTTCAAAAGCGGGTCCCAAACTCCCATCTTGGGCCAGGCAGGGTCAGGCCTGAATATTGTGGGGCGGCGTGTGCGCTCATCACTAAATTTCAGTGTAAAACCAAATTATTGTGTTTCGTGCAAAATTCGAGCTAACAACTATTCGCTCCGAGTTTCTCAGGTGGGTGTCGATTATCCGGTACACAGCAGTACACAGCAGCGCACAGCAGTGCACAGCAGTGCACAGCAGTGGGCACCAGCACTTAGCAGCAACAACAGTAGTACACAGCAATGCACAGCAGTCATGGCAGCATATAGCAGCAAGCACCAGCAAACACCAGCAAACAGAAGTACACAGCACTACACAGTGCACAGCAGCACACAGCAGCACACAGCAGCACACACCAGCACACAGCAGCACACGCCAGCACACAGCAGCACACGCCAGCACACAGCAGCAAATAGTAGTACACAGGGTTACACAGCAGTACGTCTCCGGGGCGACGAAGTAACAAAAATAACGGTGGGTTGTCCGGGTGCTTTTCAACCGAGGGGTCCAATGGTGGATTGACGATGAAGTTGCGCGAGGCGGAATACGTGAAAGAAGGGTACATAAAAAGTATTACGTATGACCTTGAAGTAGTCGGTGCTGCAAGCACGGCAGCACCGTTGCTTGGTCAACCGAGGTAAGTTGACACGCAACACATACGGGGAAATGTGGGTGTCGCGTACTGCCCGAACCCTTTTCGTGACAGCAAAATTGGTTCCATCACTTTCCTCAAACCTCGTAGCTCCTCATCCGTATTTCGAGTGATACGACTCCGCAGGGTAAAGCGTGTAATATCGTCGACAACTTCGTGCAGTGCCGCACGATCGTGACCCTGGGCAACGTTCAAATTCGCTGCGGGTCAGGGGGCAGCTATGACGGTGAGATCGTGGTCACATGTCACCGCCATTGCTGCCGCCTTGTTGGCGGCGAATTTAAATATGCGCATGATCACAGTCAGTCGGCGCTACATGAGCTTGTCGTCGAAAAGAACACGCGATAACACTGGGTATTTAGTCTAAAAGGATGAATCGCCTTTACTACATTTGTACCCATCCGCTCGAACAACAACAACAACAAAAAGGACTAAACCTCTCTGGATTCGCGACATTTCACCACAACCTGATCCATCATATTTTCTTAGTTCCTCATCCATCTTTCGGGCGACGCAACTCCAGGGGTAGCGCATATTCTTTCGTCGAGCAGTACATGCCGCGACTGCGATCCTCCGCATCATACAATTCCCTGTCGACGAGCGGGCAGCAATGAAGGTGAGACATCTCACCGTCGTTGCTGCCTCTTGTCGACAGCGAATTGGGGGATGCACACGGCCATTGTCGCTCGGCGCTGCATGAACTTGTCGGCGAAAGAACACGCGATAATCCTGGGTAGCCCGTTCCACTTTCATTGGTAGAGCAATCCATCGTCTATGTTACGTGTTTACCCATCCGTCGTCAGATTTCAAAGACGAGAAGGAAAAAAAGTGCCAACCTCTGTGGACTTGGACTCGCGACGTCGTCAAGGATAGGCTTGCAGCGCCGTTCTTTCGGCAGCCGACGTAAATTCACAAGCGACACATACGGGGACATGTACGGGTGTCGCTTTCTGTATGTACCCTTTCTCGCGACGGTAATTTGATCCATCGCTTTTCTCAAACTCCATCGCTTCTCATCCGTCTTTCGGGCGACACGACTCCGCACTAGTAGAGAGTGTTACTTCGTTGAGAAGTTCGTGCAGCGCCGCGCGACTGTGATCCAGGGCGGGATCCAATTAATTGCGGGGTAATACGCAGCAATGACCATGGGACCGCCATCAGATGTTACCGTCATTGCTGCTCCCTCGTTGACAGCGATGGTGCCCAGGATCAGTCGCTCAGTGCTACACGAGCTTGTACGGAATAACACGCTCCACGTAACCCTGTGGCTACTTGGTTTCAAATTTTCGCAATCCGTCATCTTTGTTATATGTTTGCTCACCCACCGTCGGGTAAAAAAAAGAACAAGCACCCGCCTCTATGGACTCACGAAGGTAGGGATAGGCTTGCAGCACCGTCATTTGGACAACCGAGTTGATTGGCACACGACACATACGGGGGAGTGTCGGTGTCGCGTACTGTAACCCTTTTCGCGACCGCAACTTGATTAGCAAAGTTCCTCGTTCCTCGTTCATCTTTCGGGCGACGCGACTCCACAGGTTAGCGCGCGTTCTTACGCAAACAAGTTCGTCCAGTGACGTGTGACTATAATCCTACAAGCAATCGAATTCGCTAATGACCAGGGGGCAGCGACGACGGTGAGACCGTGGTCAGATGTCACCGCCGTTGTTGCCCCTTGGTTGGAGGCGAATTGGATGATGCAGGCGAATTGGATGATGCACAGGATCAGTCACTCGACGCTACACGAGCTCGTCGGCGAAAGAACAAGCGCTACACAACCTTAGGTAATTAGTTTCACGTTTTAGCAATATATCGCCTTTAGCACCCACCCACCCACCCACCGTACGTATTGTTTACAGTACCCACCTGTTCGGACTCGCGACGTTAGGGATAGGCTTCCATAACCGTTGCTTCGGCAACCTGGTCACATTGACACATAACACTCGCGCGAAAATGTGGGTGTCGCATACTCCATGTAACCCTTTTCGCGCCCCGCAACTTGATCCATCACGTTTCTCTAAATCCATATTTCTTCATCCTCCTTTCGGGCGGCACGACTCCGAAGGTTATCGCGTGTTCTTTCGTCAACAAGGACGCACACCGCCAAGCGACTGCGGCCCTGCGCATCATCCAATATCCTGCCCACCATCGGTGATATCTAGAGCGACTATGATTCCGCGCGTAATCTAATTCGCTGCCGAACATGGGGGAAGCACTGACGGTGAGACCGGACCTCATAGTCGGTCTCGCCGTCGTTGCTGCCTACCGTTTGGCAGCGAACTGGGTTACGCGCGGAATCGCAAGTCGCTCGGCGTTGCACAAGCCTATCCCTAGTTCCGCGAGTCCGAAGAGGTGGGTAGTTTCTTCTCATTGTGTGATCCTACCGCGGATGGATAAATATGTTACAAAGACGATGGATTGCTAAAAAACGGAACGCACCACGTAGGGTTGAATTCGTGCAGCGTCGAGCGACTGTGACCCTGCGCGTCGTCCAATCCGATGCCGACCAGACAAAACCTACGACGACGAGACCACCTGTTCGTGCACCACCAAGCGACATAAGTGTCTCACAGTCATGGCTGCCCCCTGGTCACAAGCGAATTGGCTTGGCGCGCAGGTTCAGGGTCGCTCGGCGCTGCACGAATTGTCGATGGAAGAACATGCGCTAACCCTATGCACAATAGCTAGATGCATTTAGTAGCATTTTTTAGCAACCCATCTTCTTTGGTACAGTGTTACCCCATCCGCTGTAAGACCAATAAAACAAAAGCATGCCCACCTCTACGGACTCGCGACGTGTCACCACAACTTGGTCCATCATTCTTCTCAATCGGGCGACGCGACTCGGCAAGTTGGCGCATGTTCTTTTGGCGACAACTTCGTGCGGCGCCGAGCGACTCTGTGACCCTGCGCATTATCCAATTCGCTACCGATCAAGCGGCAGCAATGACGATGAGACCGCCATCAGGTCTCACCGACATCGATGAGACCGCCATCAGGTCTCACCGACATCGCCACCCCCTGATTGGCAGCGAATGGGACTATGCACAGGATCACGGTCACTCGGCGCTACACAAATTTGTGGACGAAAAAACACGCGTTAACCCTGGGTGGTCAATTCCAACACGAAATGTGTAGCAGTCCACCGCCTTCGTTGCATTTTTACCCATCCGATAGCATAAAAAAAAAACAGGGCCTATAGCTGTACCTCTTTGGCTTCGCGACGTTTCACCACAACTTGATCCATGATTTTTGCTCAATTTCATCATTCCCCCCATCCATCTTTCACGCAACTCGACTCCGCAGGTTAGCGCGTGCTCTTTCGTCAAACAGTGCATGCAGCCTCAAGCGACCGTCAGAGTCTCGCCTAAGGTGCTTAACGACCACAAAAAAGGGGCACGATGAAATTCAAGACATGCACAACAAAATAGTCAACCAAGAGACCAATTCTCGAGCAAGGTGACCGACCACCCCTTTAGGCTCAAAACATCTTGAGCTTAGAGTACACTGCAAATCGTCACCAGATCCCAAAATGCTCACCATACGGTACGAATCCAGTCTCCAAACTTCGAGAAGTGGTTCAAAGTCGTGTTTCCTACCTAGACTACCATTTTCGGGGCCTCTGTCGAACACATTTCAACTGAAAAGTAATAAGTGAGATTGTTTCTGTTAATTTTCAAATCCACTAGGGTCTATGACGTGGATGGCAACAGAACAAGCAAACGGCACAGACACTAGCTGTGTTGTTCGGCTACGTCACGAAAAAAAAAAACGCACCCTACTCCGAGCGGTACAGTCCAACTAATACAAAATCCAGCATATGGTAATGAGATAAAATGACCAATAATAACCGAGGTTCGAAGAAGCCGATATCGAAAAAAACGGAAAAAAAAAAACTAAGAAAGTGGCTCTTAGAAAAACTAGCGATGAGCTCGTCCGTCGGACGACAAGGTCACTCGCCGAGATGGGGGTGATGAGGTGCGCTGCGATTACCCGCGCACCGTGGTGACTATCAAGCATTTGCAGCGACTGAACAACGACGCGAGGCGAGCCCGTGTTGCGGCCGTTGCTCGATGCGCTGAGGAAGTCGAACAGCACAGTCATCGGAGAAATTGAAGCTATTGAGGAATGATGTGGGAGCCGAATTGCCGGAGAGGAGGAAGCGCGCTCGAGCAGACACGCGCGAAGCTCAAGCGGCACTGGAAGTCGAGGTGGAGAGGAGGAGGGCGGATCAGGCACGAGCGGCTAGCCAGGAGAAACAGGTGAGCAGCGGCAGCAGCAGCAGTCGTCCTCTTTTTGCATCGTCCTCTTGGTTCAGTGACCTCGGCCGATCATGTTTTTTTTTATTCACTATTTAAGTAAAATATGGCATACCGTGACAGGTGGTATACACTTGTACCTCAGTGGCAATATGAATACCGTCGTATTTCGAACAATACGTACCGAGTGTATTCGGCATTTATATTTTAACTTAGAATGGGTATAGGCAAGCTCCAGTTGCGGATATACTTTTTTTATATGCCTGCTGCTGCTGTTTGTTGCTCGACAACCCGCCGTGTTCTCAGCGATTATAGGCAAGGCGCCGACGGATAAAATTCGACACCCTATCCACTGCACTAGCTGCAGGCGAAGGATCGACCAGGTGGTCCAGTCGCTCAAGCAGGAAGCACTCGCCTGTCCCCGCCGAGGTCGCAGTCCCGTCTGAATTCGAAGTGGACGAGAGTATCGAAAATAGATTACTTACGGCCGTTTGTCGTTACCGAGGATGTGAGCGAGGGTGAGAGCAAAATTAAGACAACAGGGTGGGGGCAATAAAAGCGAGACACGGGCAGAAGGCGAGCGTTCTCCATCCCCGCGTTCACGGAGAGGTGGAGGACATGCAACAGGCAGCCGATGCGGAGTGCATATATGATGCAAGAGGGAGGCACCAGGTTGTCTGCGAAGTCTTCCATCCTTCGCTGTTGCTACTGCTACTGCTGATGATGCTGATGCTGCAGCTGCTGGTTGCCAAGCATTTTCGCTTTTCCTTGTTCCTATATTAATAACCAGATACACTCGTCGTTTCCTTTTGCCCAGCATCAGTGAATCCACTGAGTGATGGAGTAATTACGATTTTCGATTACATCTGCTGTCTTTCGACCTGCAGGTGATTGGTTCAAGTTTTGAATTTCATTTGTACTCACAACGACCGAGGGACACTTCTATTGCTGGTACCGGCTATAAAACACACCTTACGCGCGCATCTAACTGTGAGTTCCTGCAGCATAAAGCTCACTGCCGACCAGGGGCCAGCAACGACGGTTACGCCCTTCTCACCGTCACTGCTGGTCCGTGATCAACACCGACCCGGGTGATGCGCAAGGTAACACAGTTGCTCGGCGCTTCACGAACTTATCGACTAAAGAGCAAAAACGACGTAAACCTGGGTAATTAGTTCCAATTTTGATCAAGTTCATCACCTGTGCTTCGTTTTTACACACCCACCGTAGAATTAGAAAAAAAGCACCCACCTCTTTAGGCTCGCGACCTTAATGCCTTTACAACTCGAAACCCGTTTTGCGCGAAAATCACTTGGAATGAGTATAGAGAGGGGTTTTGGGAACCTAAATGGATCGGGCATGGGTTTGTAACGCCGTTGTTTCGGCAACCGAGTCAAAGCGACACACGACATGTGCTTGCAAAAATTGGGTGTCGCGCACTGTGTACACTCTTTCGCGACTGCAAACTTGATCCATCATGCTTTTCTAATTTGATCGTTCCTCGTCCGTCTTTAGGGGCGACGTAACTCCGCAGGTTAGAGCGTGTGATTTCGCCGACAACGAGCAATGATAAGCGACTGTGATCCCCAGTATCAAAACAAGCTGCTGCCCACCAAGGGACAACAACGACGGAGCGACCGGAGATCAGCGATGCATTAGTTGTTACTAAGTTAACAAGGGTTTCCGCAACGCACCTGAGGCGTACAGGGGACGTGAAAGTCCAGGTCCTTAAGATCCCAGGAGACGGCCTTTCCAGCCCGAGTCCTGCCCGTGCACAGCGCGGCCACGTTGTCCGGGTGCAAACCGTCTACGTCTTTGGACGGCGCGATCGCTTGCAGGACGTCTTGCTCGTCGATCTGCACAAAAACAAAAAGGACAAAAGTTGCCGAGTACACATGGCGGCGACACATGCCAGGTACAGAAGACGGGGGTGACGACGGGGTGGCGTAGGGAAGTGGAGGGAGGGTGAGGGGGAGGGTGTGGAGGAGACCTGGACGTGCGTGTCATCCCGTTTGGGCTAATACCGCCCGAGGGTTGCCGGGGGGGGAAGGTTAACATGTTGCCGAGTTTGTGGGCCAAAGCCGGCTTCTCTTCTCAGAGCAAGGGCGGGATTGCCTCCGATTGGAGAGGGGGAGGGGGGAATATATTGACGTCACACGTACCCGGGATGTAGCTGGGCTTGAGCCGACAACCACTGAAACATCACCCGAGGGGGAGGGGTTATTACCTCGGGAGGAGGGGTGTACTCAGTTTGTGCATGGCCGTAGTCGTATGGCCATAGACTCTCGCATCCCTGCTATGCCGAAACGGAGCACGTCGGGTTTTCACCAACCAAGCAAACATGGCTTGCACCAAGCGCGAAGCGCCGTGGGGTGTTCGGCGAGTCGCACGAAAGGTGATCTGCATCCTTCCAAGAAGAGCTCGTAAGACGGGCTTCGGCACCTTGTGGCTACTTTCTTGCGTGTGGACGACAGTGCCAATGAGTTGCTGTGTTTTCTGGTGTGGCCACTCCAGAAACAGCAATGGGTATTACTTGGGGGTGGGTATCACCCGCCTACGCTGCGGTTTGATAATTAGTCAGTCGATCACCGACGCAGCTCCAACGACCACCCACCGCCGCGCCATGTAAAGCGCGGGCGGCAAAACCCAAGACACAGCTACGGCCAGGGTGCAGCGAAGCATTTTTTTACGCTCCTCACACGAGGAGTTATTTTGTCGGGCCCAAAAGCCGGCGTTGAAAATATATGTACGCATAGCCCGATGAACCACCGCTTGACTCCGCACAAGGGGTATGATCGCATCGCGTAGTGTGAATATGGTAAGGCACCCACGAAGCAGCTACATACTAATACCCATTGCTGTCTCTGGAGTGGCCACACCAGAAAACAAAGTAACTCATCAGCGCTGTCATCCATAAGCAAGAAAGTAGGCACAATGTGCCGAAGGTCGTCT
The DNA here is from genome assembly GCA_012845835.1 of Undaria pinnatifida. Taxonomy (NCBI): domain Eukaryota; class Phaeophyceae; order Laminariales; family Alariaceae; genus Undaria; species Undaria pinnatifida. The sequence continues at coordinate 10,004,091 of JABAKD010000019.1, forward strand.
CACGAGCGGTTCTTGGAAACATGCAGATCACCCTTCATGCGACTCGCCAAACACCTCATGGTGCTTCGCGCTTGGTGCAAGCAATGTCTGCCTGGTTGGTGAAAACCCGACGGGCTCCGTCCCGGCACAGTAGCAATGCGAGGGTCTATGGTCATACGGCTACGGCCATACACAAACTGAGTACACCCCCCCCGTGGCCTAGTCAAGTATCGAACTATGCATCATATTAGGGTGGCTGCGATTTCCAACCTTTGTTGGGTTGGAAAAAAAACAAGTATGGCATTGAAACCAACGATCATCACAACAGAAGGCCAATCAACCAACCCACCGAAAAAAAAAAAGTTAGAAACTACTTTGTTAGAAATGGTAGGAAAACGTAGTTCTGACCATTTATCTATCTTCCGCTGATTTTTTAATGGATTGGGTTGGGTTGCCCTTGGATTGAGTGGGATGTCTGACGGTTTCGACACTATTATTACACGTTTTCTTACCCCAACTTCTACCCAAAACAAAGTCGGTACAAATCGCAAACACCCCAATGTAAACCACAAACGAGACTTCAACCATATTGGGCCGTGCCTGAGGTGAATATTGTAGGAGTATCATACCGTCAGTCACATGCTGGCTAAAGCACAGATGCTCCCACTGCCTGGGAGAAAAAGTCAACAATATTTGGAGAAAAAAAATACGCAGGTACTTCGTGTGCTCGCAGCAGTAGTTCGGCCGTCAGCTCGTACTGATCATACTCCCGGTACCCTCAGTATTTCGGCCCGCCTGTACCGGCAGTACTGCGAGTACTCGCAGTACCAAATACTCCAAAGAATCGAAGCATCCTCGGAGTATGAAGGCACTCGCAGGATGCCGCCGTCTGGGCTGGCAGTACTCCGAGTACTCGCTGCACCAAAATACTTCACATACTCGGAAGCATACTCAGAGTATGAAGTATACTCGGGAGTATAAAAATATACTCGGAGTATGAAGTATACTCGGAGTATGAACTACTGGTATACTGGGAGCATCTGTGGAATGTTGCCACCGCTACAATACATCAGCACAGGCACCACTGGGTTTTGCTCGGTCTAGGAGCCCCGTCGTCGTGTTGAAAAAGTGCTACCTACCCGCCTATCGCCGGGCGTGTCCCAACGCTTACATGCGCGGGCAGGGGTAGCTGGACCAAGATGCCGTGCACGTCCGGCCTTGCGTTGAGCTCTCCCACGCAAGCTAGCAGCGCCTGCAACAGGAGGAAACCCAGAGGATCGGCAGAGGGAGGCGGCTGATTGATTGATTGGTTGGTTGGTTGGTTGGTTGGTTGGTTGGTTGGTTGATTGGTCGGTTGGTTGGTTGGTTGGCTGGTTGGTCGCTTCGTTCATTGGTGGATTGGTGCGTTGATTGGTTGGTCGGTTGGTTGGTTCATTGGTGGATTGGTCCGTTGGGTGGTTGGTCGGTCGGTTGGTTGGTTGATTGGGTGGTAGGTTGGTTGGCTGATTGATGGGTCGGTTGGTTGGTTGATTTGTCGGCTGGTTCGTTGGGCCACGAGGAGGGGCTAGGTGGACGGAAGAACAGAGCGTCGAGGGCCAAGCGCCTCTATCGGGTAATTTACAGGTGAGCCGTACGTACGCTTTCTCCGCAGAGCAAAACACACGGAGCGGTCAGGCTTCTCGCTCAAGGCCTGCAAAAAAACCTCCGAGACCGCTCATCGTTGCTTTTGTGGGCATCGGTTCGGCAACGGGGTGGATGACATCGTCCGTGGGAGCAGAAGCCCGCAAAAAGAACGACCCGGGCACAACAACCAAGCGTTTCACGACGCAAACAGGTCGTTCGAATACTACCGGTGTCAGCGTAGCGACAAGGCACAACGAGCTGCGCAACTCTGAAGACTCTGCCCCTTCCCTCCCTTTTCCACCATATGCCGCACCCTCTACCCCACCCCACCCGATCCCAACCCACCCCACCCATCCCACTCGACCCAACTCATCCCAACCCCAATATCCCGCCCGCCCAACCCCCCCCCGCTCTATCCCACCCCCAACCTAACCCCCTCCCCATCTCCAACCCTCCCACTCACGTCCTGCGTGACATCTTCCGGGAAGTCAAAACCGAAAGAGCTGACACCTATCTCGTCGCACGCCTTCTTCTTCATACGTACGTAGGTCGCCGAGTCTCGCCTATCCCCCACCAAGACCACCGCCAAACCCGGAGCGGCACCACCCGTGGCCTCTCGGTGTGCTGCCACCTCGGCCTTCAGCTCCCCTCGGATGGCCGCCGCCGTTGCCTTGCCTGCAGTCGTTGGTATAGTGATTGAGGGTTGGTGCTAGGGGGTTGGGGCGTGGAGGACGGTGGAAGGGGGGTTGGAAGGCGGAGCTTGGGGGTTGGGGGGGCGGGGATTGGGTTGGGGGGTGATTGGGGAGGGGGCGAGGAGGGCGAGGGGCGAAGGTGGTTCGTGGGGGCGGGGGGGATTGGGGATTGGGGGGGGGGGGCGAGGGGGGCGGGAGTGGCGGAGGCGGTTCGTGGGGAGGCGAGGGTTGGGGGGAAGAGGGGGGTTGGGGTTGGGGTTGGGGGGGGGGTGGGGGGGTACTCAATTCATGCATAGCCATTGACCCTCGCATCCCTACTACGCCGGGACGGAGCACGTCGGGTTTTCACCGACCAGGCAGGCATCGCGTGCACCAAGCGCGAAGCGCCGTGAGATGTTCGGCGAGTCGCATGAAGGGAGGAATTGGGGGGGGGGGGGGGGGGGGGGGGTTAGGGGCTGGGGGGGCATGGGTTGAGGGAGGAGGGGAGGGGGGGGGGGGGGTGGGGGGGTGAGGTCGGGGTGGAGGGGTCGGGGAGTTAAGGGTTGGGGGTCAGAGGGGGGGGCTCAGGGGGACAGATCCGTCGCAGAACCGCTGACGAAAGTTCCACTAGAGAAAAAAAAACTAAACGCCACATGCGAAAAATAATACCAGTAGACGACACGCTCACGAACAGAACGTTCGCACGCCTGGTCACGGCCCACGTTGCGCCACTAGCGCTTGAACGAAATCGTCGTAGCCCGCTCGTTTCGCACGAAATAAAACGCCTCCTCCCCAACCGCAACAAAAACAAAGCGAAACGGTTCACTCGCCATCGATGATCTTCGCAGCGTCGTCCGCATCGCCCATGCTGGCACCCGCCGTTGCGCGAACCGCAACCCCTGCCTCCACTTCCACGTCCCGCGTGCCACGCGGTACAAACGTTCTTCTCGCCAGAACGGGTGCCCTGACCCTAACGCTACTACCACCGCTGTCACTGCCGCCTACTCGACTAGGAGCACCTCTACGAGTAGCTCTTAAGGTAGCCGCTCCTGCTATCCGTTGTGGGGGTTGTGGAACGGTCCGTGGAGCGATCAAAAATGCGCTGGCTCCGGTAATCTGGGAAAGCCAGAAGACAAACCCTTTCGGAAGTGGTAAGGAGGGGAGGGAAGGGCGGGGGGAAGGGGGGGCGCTCACGTTTCGCATGCCTATTTACACGTATATGACAACAAACGGCACACAGCTCTTATTGCTGTACGAGGTATTCCAGGCATGTGCTGTAAGCTGGTATCACACCGGTTGTCGTTTTGCAGTTTTCGAAAGCGAGAAAAATCGAAACCGCATGACAGTTTTGGACTCCATTGCCGGCACACCAGTCCTGTGACCAAGCAATTGATACAAGATTCCCGAAACGCCGACATTCCCCTTGATCCTGGCCAGCAATAAGTTCGGCAGCAGAAAATTCCTCGCATGAACTGGCAACTCCTTGCTTCCTGTGGCCTCCGGTAGTCAGTACAGCAGAATCTACAGGAAATGCCTCCAACGTGCATACAATCCATGCCACCTACCAGGTATTAGGGCCCGAATTAACGAGGAACTTGCCAAATCGAACTTCGATTTTTTTTTAGAATTTAATTTAATTTGCATCTGATTGGTCAAAAAATGAATCACCAAGCAGGAATTCTCAGAACTATCGCGAAAAATCGAATTCAACAATGACGTAAAAAAATACTTGTTTGGTCGAATTTAGTCGAAAATCGAAATTCAATTTGGGGAGTGTGTCCACCAAGACATGGCATATTCTATGCAACCGAAGCCGGCCACCCGAATCGGTGCCATGTCGTCGGCTGATTGAGAGGCGAGAAGCCATCAATGCGAGGGGTAGGACCACCGGAGCAGCCGCAGCGCGGCCTCCGAAGGCCCTTAGCACAGCCTAGACGGCCGCAAACCCAGTTTTTCGTCGCCCTGCACCTCGAAAGTTTCACGACCAACTACCACATCACGACTTCGCTGAGAAGTTCGACCGCCATATCCCCGTCGCTGCTGCCCGTGTGGGGCGGCGGGGCGGTGCCAGCCCATCCACGAGAAGCCTAGAGCCATACCCTCCTAGCCGCTGCCGGCAAAAACAATCTGCCGCTAGCCGCGGCGCTCCGGGGAGGACGCGAGCCGTCGCTCGCCTCGGTCGTTGGCCACGGGTGTTCGTTGACCCTTTTGCGTTTTTTTTTAATTCTTGAACACACTACGCCGTTCCTTGGTAAGAAGCAGAGTTGATTTTTTCGCGTGTTTTTTTCGTGAAAATATAGAAAAAAAAAAAAAACGAATTACGATTTTCCGTGCTCTTCGTTAATCTGGGCCCTTATTTATTGCATTCACGAACTATACCCCGAGGGTACAAGGAGCCGTACGCGTACGAGCAGAGTCTAGAGGCATATAACAAAAGAGCAGAGCGTTGCACAGTCCGCAAAACACAGAAGAGAGCTACGTATCATACGACTCTACCTTGCAAAGATGAGTCTTGACCCGAAATTTGTCGCACTCACGGCTGACGTACTTGGAATATTTTTGTAAAATACACCAAGTAAACCAGCAGTCCATGCTGGACCCAGTAATGGCACGGTTCTCACATGCCCAACTGCTATGATACGGCGATAGAGCTGTGAATCGACACGAGTTAACGCCTTTACAGCTGGAAATCCGTTTTTGGGAGAAAAGTGCTTGCAATTATTACAGGAAGGGGTTTTAGGGCTCTTAAGTTTAAGTTACCGGTCGTCATTTCCCGGAGGTGCCGACTATCCGTCTTGCTGGGTTTCCATTATTTACATGACGGATAAGACTATTAGTCTAATGCGGCATGTTTTTCTCGATGTGGGCGCAGGGGGCTGATTTTGCTCGCGTCGTTCGCGTGACTCAAGCCGCCAAGTCGGCTGGCCATCAGCTGCCAAGTCGGCTGGCCATCAGCTGGATTCGCCAGCCGACTCGACGACTAAAGTTAGTTGGTTGGCTAACGTCACTTACCGATGAGTTTTTAGTCGTAAAATCCTGCCGACTCACAGATTCTGGCAATTGCAGACTTGTGTTTGTTGAAACAGGGGGTACACAGTCAGTAGACGCATGAATCAACTACAACTACACATACTCAATCGAGACATATTGCTTCATGTACCAGGTACCCAACAAGGTACGAGCTACGAGTCGTACAATCAATGAGACCTACATGGTCAGATTAGACTATGCATGTCAGAGAAGAAGCAGAATACAGACGGTCTTCCTGCTTCGAGGCATACCGCCTGTAGGTTCAGTCAGTACGGCCGGGAGTGAGGCCCCGGGAGCAGGGAGTTACCCGCCTCTGGCCGTCTACAGTTGATTGATATCCCCGATAGCTGATATCTTGCAACCAGTGACAGTAGCCGAGCAGCAGACTGGTCCACGTTAGCCACACCCATCAGGAGCAGCGAGGGGCTTGTGACCCCCTTCTCAAGGGTGAAAAAAAGGAACAGCTGTACGCGTAGCAACTACCTTGAATGAGGAAGGAGATGCTGTCTCACCTGCTGAGTACGTGCAACGCCGCCGCAGCCCGATCCTGATCCCGCTTGTCCTTGCGGGCGACGATTCCTTAGAATAGTCGCACTGAACCTCTCTGACCATGAAACAAGCAGACTCTTCTGCCACACAGCAAGCAGACACACAAAAACGACCCAAAACGCATGTAGTCGGAAATAGATATTGCCCCTGTGATGTAACGCCTCAAAAACCAATTGAAACCCCCACGAACCAAATCCTTCTCCGACCAACAAAGCACCTCTGCTAGCACAGCAGCTGACCAGTGGTAATACTCTCGTCCTCATACATCAGCTCAGTGTCCAGCTGGGAGGGAGGAGATAATACACTAGGCTGTTCGTCATCCACCGCGTTCTCTTCCCCTGGTCTCATCGAGCTTTCTCGTGGACTGCATAAAGCACTGTGGACTTAAATATAAGGGCCATTTTATATTAATACTTATAAAAAAGGTCTCTATATTTCTGTCTAAAGTGGTGTTTGCGGTGTTTTATGGTTTCATGGGTGGTTTTAGTACGAGATGGTGAGGTTCAAGCATAGATACCTTGTGGCGACTGTTGCTACGGCGGGTCCTGCTGGACTGAAAGCAGAGCTCGGGACGAAGGAGATACTGGCCATGATCAAGGTGTGCGTACTCCTATGCCCCCCCCCCCCCCCAACAATCGCTGGCCATACAGTCTACGCGTACGATGCAAGGGCTTTTCTGAGTGTGTGTTCCCGCATCGTTGTTTCGTTGACATGTCTCTCTCGCCTCTTGTATTCGGAGGGGGGAGTTGTGGTGGTGTGTTTGGTGGTGTTAATACTAAGTTGAGTGGTGTTCTTGTCGTTGGTCGTTGGTGCTGCTTTGTTAGTGCTGTTGTTGTGGTTGTTGTTGCTGCCTTTGTTGTAGATTTTTCTCTCCAAGCTTCAGCCTGGATTCTCACAAACGAAAATTCAATTTTTGACCCCCATATGTCCGGTCTAAAACCAGCATATTAGTCACCGCATTAAAGCTAGTATGTTTTCGTAGCACATTTGAGTCAAGTTTCAAACTCACAGCCCGGGGTAGCGCTTGTTCGATTAACTCTCAAAACCCGTTCTCCGGCGACAACCGCAGCATTGCGACAATTTTTGCATGCCTCGACAGCCTAGCACGTGTCGTCCTCGGCCGAGTTTCGGCATCAGAAGTGGAGGGTGTAAGACGAAATCTGCACGACCTCCCGAGCTGTATTTTACCAGCTTACGCGATACCTACAATGGGACCCGAAGGGTCGCCAGCTAGCGTTGGGCTGCGAAAGCAACTGAGTTAAATCGACACACGACGCGTATGAAAATACGTGGAAGTGTGGTGAGCTAAAGCTTTATTTTTCCCCATCCGCCGGAGGATAAAAAAAATTAAAAAATACTCCGTATATAAAAAATAAAAAATTACTATTGTCCCGAGCTCACCGACATGCACTCGTCCGTCTATTTCGTTCGCCGTAGTATCAACGATTTATCGGCATTGCGCTAACAAAAACTGACATGGGTAGGCTTTTGAGTGCCTCTCCGAGCCCAACAGGATAGTGTGAGTACAGATGGACAGCAGCAGCGGTTTGTCAGCCCTTGCCACCCCTCTCGACAGCTCGACCATAAACGGTGAGAAAACGCGAAAACCGAAAACCTGCCTGTGAGGGAAAGGAGTATTCTCGGACTCCCTTGCTGATGCAGATGTGTGCTGGTTGCTGGTGTTTGTTGTGTCAATGCAGTGGCTCGCGATCAAGGAGGATTATCTTGTATTTTAAATAGTGTCACTACAGCAAATGGTTGAGAGCAGGGGGATGACGAGACTGATCCGATGTAGCTCGTTTTCCTTGCTCATTTCGCTCTAAAATGCTACATAACTCAGGCACATATTGAGCTGCCCCACACGCCCCCCCCCCCCCCCCCCGCCCCAACCCCCCCCCCCCGCCCCAACCCCCCCCCCCCGCCCCCAATAATATACTGGTGCCAAAACCGTCAGATTTATCCCCTCGAAAGGATTTATAGCTTACATGCACAAATTGCCCCCTCCCCCCCCCCCCCCCCCCCCCCCCTCCAAACCCGCTCGCTTTTTATCAAAACCAGGCCCCCACGCCCTTCAAAACTCCGCCCCACCCCCCTCACCGGTTATTCGACTTACAAGATTCACTTGATAAAAGGATACATTTCCCTTCACAGCTGTCAGATTTTGTCCCCCTCAGAAACGGGTTTTATAGTTTCCGCGCACAGACTGACTAAAATCATCCTGTTGACCCTGATAGCTACACTGTAGTTGTGAGGGGAGTCGCCGACCTATATCCTTAATGAGGACACACAACTCGTAATACGCGCGATCGGAGTATCACACACAGCTTGCAAAGATGAGTTTCGACGAAATCTTCGATCTCACAGCTGGAGTGTATTTTCATTTTTTATAATAACTCTTCCAATTTCCAACAAACTCAACAGTACTTCAACAGCAGTACCTGTAGGAAAAGGAGGCTCTCCTCATATAACTGCTATTTAACGCCAACGTAGACTACTTCCACTAGGAAATACTCACTTCTTCTCAAGCTTCCCATGACTCCTCTGTCCTAGCGCTGCCTAGCTTGCTACTTTCGCCTCCAACTGACACTTGTCTTTTCCTCTCTTTGAGATTATCCTATTTTCTCTGTGCAAAAACTCATGAAAATATCACCAAACTGCTGAGTTTTAGTGTACAATTTCCCGTCGGTTCCTCTCAGTTTATAGTTCATCTCTTCCCGCCTTATTTCGGTAAAACCTGTGATTTCCTATGGACTAAATTCCGACATGGAACAACCGAATAAAGAGGATAAACGGAATTCTTGCTCATGAAGAATTTGCAATTCCCTTATCAAACATCCGATTCTTCCTAATTGAAACCTTCTGTCTCCAGTCTAGTTACAATTAAACCCATTTCCCATACTAATTCCTAGTAAGTTTCCAATCTCACCACACTCGCCCCCCTAAGTTCATTGCCACCTCTCACAGAACAGAGGTGTGCGAGGAAATTATACTCTTCCAGTCTGCGATTGCTGCAAGAATTCGATCAGTATAGCTCCAAAAGCGCTTAATAAAATAACCAGAAAATATTGCTCAACAAAAGCTACTTCGAGAAGGTCTCTTCTGAGCTAAATTGCTACCACATTCTCCCCAATTACTGACAAACTCACTGATCGCCGAATCAAGGCAATCCATCGGCAGAACATCATTAACTCATCTGGGCTGAGCTAGTCCTTGACCGATATTTAATTGACCCCGATGCAAAATCTTCGGTTGGGTCGCACTTCGGGGCTGGTTTTGAGAAAACTAAACCATTGACCGATTAGATTGCAGGATGGATCCTAATTAATTTATCAACGAAAAATTCCGCCGCCCAAAACTAAATTATCATCCCTCTTGCTCCATTGCGTACTCATTCCTCAGCATAAATAAACTTCTTGCAACTCTTAGCGGTTTCGTGAACATGCCAACACCAAGTTCCTACTTCCTCACTAAATGTTTTTAACTCGTCCTCATACAAATGGCCATTGTATCTCTTTCCCAAATCTAAAAGTTAGATCGTGTGCGGAAGCGCCTTGTTCGGTGCGTCTTCCTGCGCGAGTGGTTTTGAAATATATATATATATATATACGATCCGATGGTGTCACGTGCATATGTTCTTGGCCTTCCCCTAACATCACAGCATACTTTGTAACCCTTACCTACATGTCTTTCTCCTTTAGCACAAGCTTGCATACGTTTGGCAAGTTGAGTTCTATATCGTCGGTATTTCGCATTTTCACCTCCGATTTGTACCGGTTCGCCAGCCCAATACCGCGACACACTGCTACCGTACTGTTCAAGGTCTGTCTCATGTTCCCAAGTTTTTACCGTTAGTTCATCCCAACTGGTACAGTATTGTACCGCATTCTTTTCTCGTAAGCCTCTCGAAATCCTGTGTTTCGTAATCGTTGTGGACTCGATACGATAGTTGTCCAATTCCATACAAACGTCTTCCGCAGTCAAGTGGAAAGGTGGCGAACGCTCAGAATATTTATTTAGTAATCTGAAACCAGAAAAGAGGGGACACCAGCAGGGCATCCCCTTTTCGGAAAAGCCTCCTGATGTTACTTGGAGAGTGTGCAGAGTGAGCCCACTCCGTGGCTGTCGTCGATACCCGCCAGTACAAGTACAAGGAGGTTAGAATAAAACACAGAGGTTATGTCCGAAGGCGGAGATATGTCCGACGCAGCGGTCGCCGCGGGCACCAACCCGCTTTCTCCCGACTGGGTGAGGAACGATCTTCGCTGCACCAACGCGGGCCTGCGCGGCCAGCCCAAGGTCCTGGATCTCACACGCGTCGTCCACCACGACGAAAACGGAGAGAAAGGGAATCAAGCGTTGACACCAGCGCAGATAGATGACCGCGAACCTCCAGGCTCACCTGCGTACAGCGGGTATGGACGATAAGCGGTATATACGTTGCACTGTTTCCGGGTAGGGGTGGCGGCTAGCCACCACATGGATGGTACGGCCATGGACGTCCTCTTGGAGTACGTCGGATGGAAGTCTGCGGCAGTGGCCGGCCGCTACGTAGGGGTGACGGCGTCAGCAGCGGGGTCACGAGGCGCTAAGCGCTCGCGCGACACGGCGTTCATAGATGCAGACGCTCTGCCCCTGTCGGAGGGGTTTGGGGACTCGTACGCGGCTTTCCCTCGGGACAACCGAGGGCAACCGATCCCATAAGGGACTCAACTAGAAGTTTGGGATAATCAGGGAAAGAAGCCACCCTCACGCGAATTCGGTACCAACGCGCGACGGCATGGAGATAAGGGGGAAGGGCAACAAGTATGGGGTGATCTCATGCCGCCGCAGACAGGCCTCATTAATCCCAAACTATACACGAATTAAGCTACGTCGCAATGTTACAACAGTAATCTAAAACCAGAAAAGAGGGGACGCCAGTAAGGCGTCCCCTTTTCGGGAAAGCCTCCTGATGTTATTTGGAGAGTGTGCAGAGTGAGCCCACTCCGTGGCTGTCATCGATACCCGAGAGCAGCACGACAAGTACAAGGAGGTTAGAATAAAACACAGACCTTCCCGCCCGCCCATCGTAGCGGCGGGGTGTACCGCCGACAACGACATCAGTATTGTTAGTGTTTATTTGACTGGGGTGCCTACTCTCTGCGACGAGATGCCGCGTTGGTCGCCAGAGAACCAACGCGGGAGTGGTAACCGTGGGTGGGAGTCTCCGGCTGGTCGCAGCCGAGAGGCCTCATTAATCCCAAACTATGTATGAATTAAGCTACGCCGCAATGTTACAACAGTATACTCCTTGTTGCTGTTTTTTTTGCCATATTGCGTTATACTCCTTGTTGCTGTTTTTTTTGCCATATTGCGTTTTGTCGTCCATTGTATTTAGACCTCGCGCGTTTTTTTCTTGTCCTGCTGCAGTCGCAGTTTCTTCGTCCTTTCCGTCAGCGTTCGCGCGTGTTTGCGTTTTTTTTTTCCTTGTTTCTTAGTCCCCGCAATAATCACGTTGTCACTCTAGCTAGCTTTCCAAGTTTTTTTTTTTTTACTGTTTTTGTAGTAGTGCCGTTGTCGTACCGGTTCAATCCTGGCGTTGCTTTTGCGGTGCGACTCGCCGCCTCGCTGTGGTTCCCGGTATTCCTTTGGATCGCCTTCTTTGTTGTGCTTCTGTCGTTGTTCTCCTTCTTTCTTAATAGGGGGGGGGTCTCCCGTTCCAGACACTGTGAAATTTGCGTATCGCCCGTGTCTTGCTACCGCTTTCTAACTTCAGTTACTCCTGCCTTCTGCTTCTTTTGTTGTTCTCCTTCTTTCTCAGCGGTGCGGTTCTCCTGCTCTAGACACTGGTTTGTTTGTGGGTTTCGTGTGCATGTGACCATCTTTGACATCTCCTTCGATCAGTTTTCCCGTCCGCTTCGTCCGCTGTTGTCCTTGCTTCTTAGTGAGGGGGTTTTCCTATTCTAGACACTGTTTTGTTGAGGGGTTTGCGTGCGTCGTCATGCCTTGCTTCTGGTTTTGCCCTTGCATTAGTTTAGGCTTCTGCTCCTTTCTTTGTTTTCCTTTCTTCGTTGGGAGGTTCTCCTGTTCTAGACACTGGTTTGTGGGTTTCGTGTTCATGTCTCCATCTTTGACATCTCATTTTTCTTCTTTTTTCCAGTATTGCTTTTTGTTCGTTCTTCGTACGACGTGGTACACCAATGCGCTTTTTTTTCTAAGTCGCTGCTTCGTTTTTCTTTGTTGTTGATCGTTCTCGATTTCTGCACGCATTCATTTCGCCCTCTATTCACGTCTCTTGTTTCCTTTTCCTTTTTCAGTAGTGTGTTCTTCTCAATCGTCTTGGTTTTTCAAGTTTTGCTTCGTTTTGGTTGTCCTCTGCTACTGCATCGATCACTCTCATCGAACCTTTTCGACGTTGTTGTCTTCTGTCTTGGTCACCTCTTCCTTTCCAGCATTGTTATTTCTATTGCTGTTTATTTTATTTTAGTCGATCTATATGTGTTCGCTGTGGATGACCTGCGATATCTTTATTTTTTCCCCATGGCGCCGTCTCTCTTCTTCAATACATTACACACTTACGCACGCATTGCCGTTGTTACCGGCAGCAGTTCATTTTTTTCATGGAGTATGGCCAGGCAAGTCCGATAACGCCAGACCGGGCATCGGCCGCACGTGTCATCGTTTTTCCTTTTTACTTTCGCGATTGAATGTGTTTTATCGTATTTGTTCCTTCGCGTCACCCAAGGATCCTCTCCACGCCGGTCTTGTTTTTTCACTCAATAAACTTGAATTCCGCTGCTTCTCTTCAACATATACTCCTTCCCGGTTGTTTGATTTTCAGTGACCACCGCCAATGTTTTTTCCTATTTCGTCCTTCGCGTCGCCGCAGCACTCTCACTCCTGCTGTCTAAAAGTTGCAGTTACGTATCTTGTCAGTAACTTGCTCGAAACAACCGGACAATGTTGCCTTAGGCGTTACCGGTGTTTTTTGATAATCGAGCTCTATTAAATCGTGGCCACCACTATTTTATATATTTATTCTGACCACGTCAGCTGTGAGTTTGATGAATTAAGGATCGACACTCGCTCATCTTTGCAAGCTGCGTATTTATTCATAGTTGCTGGTACCTATTTCATGCGTCAACAAAAAGAAGTCGGGCCTGGAGACTAGCAACGCGAATGGTACTCGTTCGTTTATGTTTCTAAAAGGCAGTTGTAGGGTGTATCTAGTACTCGGCACTCGCGTGTTAGGTTTCTTGGGCGAGGCGACGTCCTCCGATTGAGTCTTGGCTTTGTTGGCGAAGAGGAGGTCGCGCACATCGCCGACGAGCTCGGTCCCTACACTCGAAGGAACAGCCTTCGCAGGATATGAAGGCGGGTATGTCGCCCCTCATTGAGTCAACGAGAACCACTTCGTCAGAGGACTTTATTCATTTGAAACATGGATGTTCTGACGCAATGTGGGCGGACACAGGGCGACAAGCCAAACGTCCTCCGATTGGGCCTTGGCTTTGTTGGCGCAGAGGAGGTCGCGCACATCGCCGGCATGCTCGGCCGTTCGGCCTGTCGCACTGTGTCCGCCCACACTGCGACAGAAAATCTATGTTTCAAATGAAAAAAGTCCTTTGACGAAGTGGTTCTCGTTGACTCAATGGGGAACGATACACCCTCCTTCATATCCTACGAAGGTTGTTTCTTTGAGGTCAGGGGCCGAGCTCGTCGGCGATGTGCGCAACCTCCTCTTCGCCAACAAAGCCAAGGCCCAATCGGAGGACGTCGCGTCGCCCAAGAAACCTGACACGCGAGTCCCGAGTACTAGGTACATCCTACACCTGCCTTTCGTCGCTCGCCCAGCGTCCATCGCCCGCCGCCGCCCTGGTTGGGGCGATTCCGTTTTGGGGGCTAAAAGTGCATCCTAAAGAGATAGCATGGCTGTAGTGGCAGTAGTAGTAGCTCCACTTGTTTGCCCTTTTTTTTTTGTACTGCAGATACGATAATGTTGGCGGTGTGCCGTAAGCGCTCCTCGGGTTTCAGACTTTTTTTTTTTTTGCTTTTTTTTCGTGCTTACTAGCGCGCGACGAGGTTGACCTCTCCGTCCGAACCTCCCTCATCGTGCTCCCCGACCAGGGCCGACCTCGATCGCGCTGGTGGTTTGTCGAGTCGGAGCGTGCTGTGTGCTCTTTCCCCCCCAGTATTTTCAAGGGCGGGGCGATTAGTTCAAAAGCGAAGAAAACGTACACGGAGGAAATTTGAGCCACTTGTAGGTACACGCTTGATATAGCACTCAAGAAAAGACTTTTGGGTCATCTCCCAATTGCATCCAATGCTGGTCGAAAGGTACCGGGTACATCTCTTTCTGGCTAGTCAAGTTGTGCTTGACCTATCTGTACATGTGTTCAATTGTGCCTACAATTGACGGTCTATCTGAATCCCTATCTGTCAACCTGTCATGTGATATCACGTGTACGTGCGAACCGGCGTATTCTTCAACAGCGCAGTGCAGCAGTACGAGGCTGTCAACCTGTCGTATCGTACCAAGAGTGAGTACGAACGAGCATGTAGTATATTGCACAGCAGTGCGAGTACTCGTAGTAGTCGAAGAGTGTCCGGCTGCAACTCTTGGCAGTATTGCAGTATTGTCGCATATGGTCTCGATTTGCCTCCTACATCCTCGGCCATTACGGGCATGCGCGAAGCCGCAGGCGGGCGTCAGCCCGCCGCGGCGAAGCCCCCTTGTACTCTGCACAAAGTTAGAGTTAACCGAATTAGCACTCCCCTATCCCTCTCGTGCCGGTGTCCTCACGCTCATGCGCATGGCCGTCCTTGCACCTTTTTTTCCCTCAGGAATCGATCGCGACAAACTTCGGAGACTGTGGGACGGGGAGCACCTCTTCCTCTCTCCAAGGTGCGACTACTGCTGTCCCAGCGAGGCACTTCGAACTCGTCGGGGTCGTCGCATTGTAGTCATACGAAATACGAACCACGCTTATGCCAATGAGAACCCCTACACCTGCACTATATCCCCCAGTCTCGCACTTACTTTTGCTGAAATTGGTAGCCTCCCCGTTCGATCGTCCAACCTAAGTACCTAAGCAGTGCAGTAGGGTGTGGCATGCCAACCCATGTTGCTGGCGCTCCATTTACAGTGAAACTACTACTGCTCTTGTAGAACTCCGAACAAGCACTTCGTCGTGCTAACATACATACCAGGTATGCCACTTCTGAGTACCTGGTAGGGGACAAGTATTAATGCCCCCACACCAGCATCGTTCCTCGCCCACACAAGGAGTCCCTATTTTTTTGTTGCCCACCGTGAAAGTACTTGTAGCTCGTATTCCCTCGTGGTGAATAATAATTTGTGTTTTCGCGTGTGGCGGTTGTCTTCTCCTTTTTCCTTTCCAACACTACAGTTCGATCCTTCGACGCCGACTCCGGAGTGTGCGTCATACGGGCTGGGAGGGACTCCCATCGAATGATTCGGGCTTCGCTCAGCTTGCTCACCGGCAGCAAGAATTCGCGGTTTTCCATGACCGTGGAAAGCGTAGCTGGTGAGGGGAGCAGGGGAGATGTCTGCGGCCCTTCATGTCCTAACACTAAATAGATCGCGAGGGGTGGCGGTGACACGCCGTGTGCGCCGGGGGAGGCGGCGGTGTGTAAATTGACGTTGTTTGTTTTTTTTGTGTGCCGGGGAAGGGGGAGGAGGGGGCGTACTCATTTCTTGCTTTCCTTAGTCATTTGGCCATTTACTACGCATCTTTGTCGAGCGGAGCACTGTTCCTACTCCTAATAGATGCACCTCCAACATTTGGGCGCTCAATATGTTTCTTCCATTTATCTCAAAAAACTTTTGATGTTACGTCCTTCTGTTTCGCCGTTTGTGGCCACCATCCATCTCCTCCGATACCGTGTGCACGGGGCGGGGGGGGTAATGAGGTCGTTTGCGTCCGTGTGTATGACTTATTTCGTGAATGGCGTTGTCTGTTTCCGGACTTGGCGTCAGCAAACCCTGCATGTCGGACTTGGGCAATATATGTGGGTCCGTGCTGACGAATATTCGAGAAACAATGGTTGTTATCTGTGACCCGTGGGAAGTACGTTCGCTCACAAATGACGGTAACGAACTTTCTCTAAATCTCGATAGAACAGGCGAAACTCCTGTCAATGCTCACCAGCACACAATGCTGTCCGGGTGGCTCTCGGCCCCTTGACCCTCTTTTTTCGCATATAGATTCAAAATGCTACCAGTGCGCAATGCTGTAGCTGGAAGCCATTTACTTTTTGCTTCCCTTTTTTTTCTCGCATGCAGATTATGTTTTTGAGCAGCGCCCGGCGTGCTTCTCGCGTGTTGTTTTTCCTGCCTACTTCCTCCGCCGCAGGGTGCGACCGCACGCTCAAGGCTGCTACCATGGAAGCGTACGCAAGGGGATACCGTCGGGCGGGCTTCGACGAGGAAGCAGCATTGGCTTTGTTGCAGCGACAGCGACAGCTCCTGGACATGCCACCGCGATGACCCCGCACATGCTGGGAACATTCACCAAGAAATTATTGCGTAGTTGCTCGTCGGAATTGTTGCAGAAATGGGCATTGCTTCACACGTCTCTGCCCCCCCCGCCCCCCCGCCCCCATTAGTACACCCCGCCACCCCGGCGATAATTCCCGTGTGCAACGCGTAGTGCCTGCCCGTCAACGTTTGGTTGTTGTGGCTTTCGTAGTGAAGGGGGGGGGGGGAGGCGATGAACGCTAAACCCACGGTAGTACCACCAAGGTCGGTGCTTCCTGAGGGGTGGGAGGAGTATCATTGCATGACCAACCGAACTGTCGGCAGAAGCGTACCGTGGGCCGGACCGTGCTTGGCGAAGCCACTGCCTGCCGCTGCTGGTAGAGCATCTAGTGGTAGCACATTGATGCAAAATGTATATGTGCTAGAACCTAGTAGTATACCAAGTTGCTGCAAAACGTGTCTGTGGTTTTCTCGTAAGGTGCCCTGGCTTGTGTCGCCCGCTCGAAGCGCCAGGCGTATATAGCATGTAGCGAAGCGGGTGGCAATCTTATTAGAATTGCTCCTGAGAGATAGTTGCAGGTGTTAAGACAGTGCAGGCTGGCTCGCCTGACATGGGGGGAGGCGTTCACCGACTAGCAATGTTGGAAGCGAAACTTTATAAATGCTTACCCAAACCAGTTTACGTGCGGTGTCTTAACATATTATCTCCATGTATTTGAAGCTCATTGGCTCAAGTCTCGCCGCATGTGGCTCAGGTTGCACCGCATTTATTTGTGTGACTTACCCCGTTGGTATATGCCATGCAGTGAACCCCGCCAAGGGGTGTCACTCGCTGCCGACCCCCCACTCCCTCTCCTGAATTCTGGTCTTGCAGCAAATAACACTACCGTTGAATTGGCCTCGCAGAACGGTGGTTTGTACACTGCCTCGAAAATGATGAACGGCGTGGCCGATAGAAACGAAACGCCTGACCGATCGGGCGGGCCTCCGCGACACCAAAAACGCCTGCGATAAAGCATCGATCAATCTATCGGCCAAAACCCAATCTCAGCATAAAAACGCCCCCCTTTGTAGTGCACGAGAGAAAAATAGCTGCGTGGGTGGCGCACCCATTTGTGGTGTCTGTTTCACGACTCCCCCCCCCCCACCTTTGGAACTGCAAGCTCGCATGGATCAATCTATTTGTCAAAACTCGATCCTCGTCGAAAACATAAGCCTTCCTTCGCACTCCACGATGGCCAAAAGACTGAGGGCGCATCTATTTAGGGTGTCTTCTTCACAAGTCCCACCCACCCCCTTATTACAATCACGCTATTGGACATAAAAAACGATCCTGATCGAAAAACCGTCACCTTTCGAATCCCGCGAGAGCAAAACGGCGGCGGGGGCGGCGCAACTGTTATTTTTGCAGCGCCTAATTCACCCCCCTCCCTCGCCGATTCCGAGTTGTATCATGTCTGCTTCGCAAGTCCCACAGCCCTCCCTAATGAGCGCCCAAACGTTGGAGATGCGCTCTAAGAAACAGGAACGGTGCTCCGTCTCGAAAGAGATTTGTGGTCAACGGTTAAGTAAGTGACTAAGGCAAGCAAAATAATGAGTACGCCCCCCCCGCCCCCGCCCCCCCGTTCCTACTACAAGCGCCAGATGCCTCGTACCCCTTCATGAGGGGTGCACCTGCGGTTGGCGTCGACGGCACCTTGGCCAGCGCTGACGCTGGTTCTGGCGGCTGCAGCAACTGGGCATCGCTGGTGTCAGAGGAGTGGGCGCGCGTTCAGCGTCCAATAAGGCCTGTTGATGGCGGATCGTAAGTGTTTTTTTTTCCTTTTCCGCCTTCGTACGGGGTCATAGATGTCGGAAGCGCTCCAGGCACTACTACTATTACTACAGGTTTCCCAGTGTCCAGGAAGGCGTGGTAGTGGTGGGAGCGCAAGTTTTTATCCGCCTGCGGGGTGTTTTCACGCTGTAGCTGTCGGTACTACTGTTGCTGCTGCCGGCGTCCCACCGCCGACCGCTCCCACCGGCGCATCAACCATTTTAGAACTGCGAAAAGGATCCCATACTAATTTGAAGTTAATTGACCCCTAAAAAGCGGGTGCAGTTCTATAAAGATTTCATGTACGTTGGCCCTACCTTCGACTGCGCGCTAAGCGGACCCTGGCCGAACCCCCCCCCCCCCCTGAACCCCACGAGAGCAAAACGCCTGCGGGATCGGCGCATCCATTTTGACTGTAGTGCTCACTTCACCCCCCCCCCCCCCCATCGAATCTAGTGATGCGATAAAAGAAAAAGATGTTGGTCGTTTAGCGACGGTGCGGGTCATATACCCTCGGGGCCTGCCACGTTGTGGCGTCTTTCTTGCCCCCCAAAGCGGGCCCGCGGCGAGTGCTCCCGATGGCTCTGCATCCTTTCTACGCAGAATCGCTCGGCAGTCTTCCTACCTTTTCTGTATTATGATTTCTGCCTTGAATCGTTTGACCGACTAACTGTCTCTCTGAGTCTTTCGCCTTTCTTTTCGGCTTGACAGACTTACCAACTATTTGGCAACCTTTGTACGTTCCTAACTACCTGCATCCTTTGTACGTAGTAGGATTCCTTGACAGGCTAGACCTGTCTCTCGGCCTCTTTTCTAACATGAAACCGTTCTCCAGACTATCTACCTACCTGTAGCGGCAACCGGCACCACTGCTTAAAGTGCCACTGCTGGTTGTTTCCATCTGTGGCCAAGCGATTCCGCAGGCCCTATAATATATCGGAAAATCGGCAATACTCGGCCGGCGTAGTATAGGACAATTAGCAAGCAGCAGACATGTCGGCTCAGGCTGGATTTGAGAAAGGGTTGTTCCGCACCAAAACCAGTATAGTCACTAGTCTACTGATTCATGAAGCCCTTGTTTTCCTGTACTCCTGTCTGGCTTTTTTATTACCCGCTCGATCTTATTGCATGGTAGGTATGTTATGCTGCAGAGGGACCACTACTATGTCTGCCTCCTTTCTACGCAGAATCGCCTGACAAACTGCCCATCACGGAATCGTCTTCTGCAGGCTGCCGCGTTAACGGAGACACGTGGGGCGGCGAGGGCGTGGGTGTCGGGGCCGACGTCGCGTTTTGAGGCGTGAGCGTCTGCAGCGGCGATATCGGGGCGTCCTCCTCCGTGTATGACCGTGCAATTACCACGCTCCTCTCCTGCGGAGTTTCACTGCTGCTGTCCTTCATTTCGTCGTCGTAGTCACCATCGTCGAACGGCGGCGGGCCTGCCACGTAACTTCCATCCTCAAGCTGCTGCTGTAGCTGACCTAGCTCTTGCTGTTGTTGCTGCTGCTGTTGTAGCTGCTGCTGGCGTAGGTTATGTAGCTGCTGCTGCTGCTGCTGAAAATGCTGCCGTTGTTGGTGGGCGGCTGACGGCCACAGCTTCCCTGCCGGTAGCGACGGAGGCGGTTCTGCAGGCCCATGCATCGACGACATCGGTGTCTGCTGTGACGGTGGAGGCAATTCTTCAGCCCCGTGAATCGACGATATCGGCGTCTGTGCCAAGAATGGGGGTCGTTCGGAGGAGGCAACCGAGAAAGCTTCACCTCGCAGGGGCGACGCGTCCGCAAAATTTTCAACCTCGAGCTGTTCAAGAACTTCTGGCGACTCCAGCTGATGCTGGTCAACGTCAGAACGCCACGCTGCACCCGAAACGAGGGGCGTAAGCGTCGGTGTCTGCGTTTGGTAGTTTGTCCTCCCCCTTGCGGCACCGTCGGCGGTCGGGCTGATGAACGTCGGTGTCTGCATCTGGTAGCGTGTCCGCCCTGCGACGCCGTCGGCGGGCGGGCTGATGAGCGGCGGCGGCTCCTCATCGCCGCTCGAGAATGACAAAGCGTGGACCTGCTGGGTGGAAGTAGCAACGCCATGCGTAGCAGGCGACCTCGCCACCTCCCCCGGGTGAGCCACACGCGCCGGTAGCACCAAGCTTCCAGCGGTTGTGGGCTCCTCTATGTCGTCTTCTTTGGCGTCGTATGCGGCGTCTTCTGCCACGTGCACTGGCAGTACCAAGCCTTCCGTGGATGTAGCACTCTCTACGTCGTCGCCTTTGGCGTTATGTGTGGCGTCGCCGGCGGGGTACCCCGTGGGGTACCCGGTGGGGAAGCCGGTGGGGTATCCCAGAGGCTCCGCCGCAGGCTCTAGGGACGACTCCGCCGACGAAGATTCATCCGAGCCGTTATATTCGGCGATGGAAAATTGCTCGATCGTTTTATCGGGGACGCGATCGGCACCCACCATCACCATTTTTTCTGATACCGACGCTTCCGCGCCGCTCGGAGGTGACTCCTCTACTTTCGCCGCTTGTTCTGCGTCCTTCTCTTTAGTCGAGCGGCCGCTTCTCACCGCTTCTGCAGCTTCTCCGCCCCCTTTTGAGGCCAATAATCCCTGTCGCGCGGCACTAGTACTTCGTTTCTCCTGCGGGGCTACTACCGGTGCCGATGCCGCGGCCGGCCCCGCCTTTTCCTTCTTCCCCGCTCGACGAGAGCCCGACGCTGCCGACCTGCCCGGACGAATAGCGGCGGCTTTGCCTTTCTGTCGCAACGCCGCGAAGCCGGTGTTGTGGAACTCGTACGGTTCCTCCCCCGGGGTTGTCGGCGCCGAATCCGGGGTGTAATAAAGATTGTTTCCTTCAAGTTTTTCGGTCATGAACTGTCGGAGAGGTTCGCTAGGGGCACCGCCGTCCGTCGCTATCGGGGAGACTCCAGGAGTGACGAAGGCGGGGCTCTCGGTGCCTGCTACCCTAGGAGCTGCCGTCGCCGCCCCAGCAGATGTTGGCTGTACTAGGCGAATGTCGAACTGATAACCGGACATTACCTGGGTGGGCTTACCGCCCGTTCCTGCCGATGAGACCGACATCGGGTGGGAGGGAAAGCGTAGGTGTGACGGCGTGCTCGTGTGCTGCAGCACGCTCTAGCTGGCTCATCGGCCACTGGTCTTCGGACGATGAGCAGTCGACTTCTATCATCCCCGCTTGAAGCGGCCCTTGTTGTCAAAAAAAAAAAAGAGGGGGGCGCAAAGGGGCGTGATCGCTTAGGGGGCGGCAGTTACCGGGTCTAAAAAACATTGTCTTCCCCTGAGGTGGAGCTCGAGCAGCATCGAGCACGCGCCTGCTTGTTGACTATGCCATGTGGCTATGCCGTCGGCAGATTTGAACAAGACGAAAGATAGGTTTGAGTCCGCTAGAAAGGCAAAGCCTCGGCACTGGCGGCTGTGCCATGGGGCAGCTTTTTGAACGCGCCGGGACATTTGTGTCGCGTCCGCTTGCTCGGAGAATCTCGGGAACTTGCCTCGCTTCGTGGCAGCAACGGGGGTTCCGGTCGATCACGTTTCCCACAGCGACGGCGGCGGTGGACACCGTTGTGTGGAGGGTCCTTTACAGGCGACGCGGGCTACGGTGGAGGATTAAGGTATACCTTTTTTTGGTGAAAACGATTTCTGATTGACGGGGGTCCATTAACCCACAACTCGTCGGGATGTCATTTTTAACGTTTCGCGACATGATTCGTGTGATGCCTGCAAAAGGCCGTGGGGTTTGTTTATCGGATTGAACGATCAGTTTTTTTTCTCAACCGTTGTGGCCGGGGCTAGGTGTAGAGCTTCTCGTGTGAGGAGTCTCAGAAAAAAAAAAAAGTGCTGCTGCTTTCCCAGAATGCGTCGGGCTTCCGAAACAGGGCCACGCCGTACCCAAAACCGTTGCAAAAGGGAAAAGGCAAACAAATGTATCTACAGCACGCGCGTGTAAAGGCGCGCATTGCTACAGTGTCCGGGGCCGGACGATAAACAGAAAATCAGGAGGAGAAGGAGGAGGAGGAGGAGGAGGAGGACGAGGAGGAGGAGGAGGAGGAGAAAAGCACAATCAGCAACAAGAACAAGAACAAGAGCAAAAAACGAGAAAACGAACGAGAAAACGAACAAGAACAAGAACAAGAACAAGAACAAGAACAAGAACAAGAACAAGAACAAGAACAAGAACAAGAACAAGAACAAGAACAAGAACAAGAACATGAACAAGAACAAGAACAAGAACCAAAACAAAAACAAGAACAAAAGCAAAACAACCGCAAGAAAAAGAACAAGAACAAGAGCAAGAACAAGAACAGGAACAATATGCATATACTGCCACTCCTCTTCGAGGCTAGAAGTCAACGAAATATAATCGACGAACGATACCCAGCAATATCGCGTAGCTTTTCACTCGTTGTTTTTTCAACTCTACTTGGTGCACTAAATATTCGGCGAACAGACGACCAATCCGGCTACGAAACTCACCGCCAGCATATATAGGGACGGTGTCTTTGTCCGGACGTATCCCTCCCTCTGGAGGCCGTACGAGGGCACCCGTCTTAATGAGGATGTCTTCTATGGTGTCCTTTGGGTTGTAACAGATCAGCAGGCACGTCAGGATAAGCACGACCCCTTCCAACACAAACACAAAGGTGCTGTATTTTCGCGCCGGGCTGCGGACAACGCGGAATGAAGGCGAAGGCCCAAAGCAACGGGGCAGGAGGAGAGGCAAGAAGGGAAGACGTGGGGCGGAGGGGAGGGGGGGGGGGGGGGCGATGTCGTCGAACCGGCGATACATAATGTTGTCAACCGATACGAGCGGGTGGGCAATGTATTGTCAAAACATCGATACAGCTCGTGTTCAAACGCACCAACTTTCAAAGGGTATATTGTCGCGCCTGACTGGGACCACAGAGGGTAGAGGGCGAAAGCAATGGCAAGAGGGGTGGTCAAAAAGGAGGGAGGTGGGGGGGGGGGTGACGACATACCTCCAAAATTTGCTTACAGACCGGTCCACCCATACGAGCAGGTGGGCAGCATACCGTCACAACGTCAATATATCTTGTATTCAAAAGGTGTTTATTTTCTCGACGGATTGCTTGTGGGGACCCATAGAAGGTGGGAGACCGAAAAATCAATGGCAAGAAGAGTGGTGACAAGGGGGGAGGGCGCAGGAGAAAGGCTAGGCTGCCAGTCTCTATAAAATCGCTCTTTGGATCAAAGCTACTATCACCCTCAAATATTTCAGGAGACGACACTTTCACGCCTTGACCGACGGCAATTTTCCAATCATTTACCTTGACCGACGTCAAACTAATAGTTATTAGAGTGTAATGATCGGTTTGACACCCTTGACTGACCGCTGAACGTTTCTCCCTTGACTGACGCCAACACTACTAGGTTTTAGTGAGGAACGATCGATTTGACACCCTTGACCGCTGGACGTTTTTTCCCTTGACTGACCGCCTCCTGACATCTTTGTGCACAGGTAGTGGAGTCACCGACCCATGACAATACCCTTTGCGGGGTCATCAAACCCGCCTAATGATGGCACGCGCGATCCAAGCATCACACGCAGCTTGCCAACATGAGCTCCGATGACGGAGGAGAAAACGTAGTCAAAATATCGTTACAGCTTGCAATCGACCGACCTTTTGGCGCGGGGGGGGGGGGGGGGGGGGGGGGTGAGGGGGTGCAACTTTTTTTAGTGCATGACCGTGTTCTGTAAGACCATAGACCTTCGCATCCCTACAATGTCAGGACGGAGCACGTCGGGGGGGGGAGCAACGATACCGCTTATGCTCAACGTACGCAACAGGGGGTGGGGCGCGGGGGGGGGGGCAATCATCGCAACGCTGGGGGCAGGGGGGGAGCAGTACAACACAAGAGGGTGGGGACGTACGTCATCAGAATGCCTTTTCCAGCTGGAGTCGAAAGAAATGGCGCTTTCGTCTCCGTATGGCGTTCGACTGAACATACTCTTGGTCGCGCGAAAAACAAAATTGCCGCGCACGGTTCTAAGAACCGTTCTTCTTGTGAAGGCGATGACTACCGGGGGGGCTGTGAGATGGCTGATGGCTGATGGCTGATGGCTTAACTTCACGGCTACCCGCTAGCTACTACGATAAATACTCGGAGGGCCATAGCAGAGCAATCGGAACCCACGATATTCGCAAAAAAACTATGTATTCTACTGTTTTTGCCAACCAAACTTGGTCCTGATTTCTATAACAAACATAGCTTCGGAATAACAAAACAAACATGGCGGAGCAGAATTCAACAACCTGCCGCATTTCTTCGTTACTAAAACACTGGACGAACACTAGACGACGCGTCGGACATGTTACTGATGGTACGGCGGCGGTGCGCACCCTTTTTTTTTCCCCCGCCTTCTGAGGGCCCTCACTAGAGGAGCGCTAAACCGAAAGTGCAATTCGATGAACACAAACCCTTGGTGGCCCAGACATGCAAAACACTCTTCGTTTTTCGAAATAAAGATATGTCGTTTTCCTCGATTGTTTTGGGTTAACTTTAGGAGCCTAACCCGTCGTTCCGAAAAATATTTTGGCCGAAAAATGTTGGCTCTATCGTATCGTCCGTCGTCGACCCACAAAACGCGCCGACCAGATGCAAAAGCCGCGTATGACAGCTAAGCAAATTGCCGCACGCAAAGCAACCGTGACACCATGCGTAGCCAACTACATAACCAATCAGCGACATACCAAGTATATAATAGCCTCGCTAAACCCTCAGCCCTAACGCCTACCTTTCCGCCAATGCACCTACCTTGCCCGTGATGCACCGCTTAAGCCTGAATCCAATACTGAAGAATGAAAAGTGTAATAGTCGAACGTAGATGGCTAAAACTCGGGCAATAGTTGCGCACGCAATTCACACGCGACATCGACACTGTCATCAACAAAAATATCACGCTCAAGGAACGATGGCAGTTCCCGCGCAGTAAAGCACAGTTCACCATCGAATAAGAAAAATATGCATATATATATATATGTATATCGATTGCCGCAGCCTGGGTTTCTCATCCGGGAAAAGGTATACTCTCTTCAGCATAGCGGCTCCCAGTTTCTCCTATAAATCCCAGCCTGCCCTTCATGCTACCTAAACCAATACAGAAGACTACCCTCTACCGCTGTTCGTAGGCCTACCAATGGGCAGGGGGATTGTCGAGCGGTCCGCTCGTATGCCTCTGCTATATGCGCGGAGCTACCGGCATGCAGTCGATAGATTTTTCGGCCCTGGGGAGTGATCGTCAATTTGTGTTCCCCTCCTCCTTCGGTCTTAAACGTCCATCCGTCGGTATCTTCGACCTCGCACAAGTGTTATTTCCGTCGGTGGGACCCACCCACCACTATCGTACAGGTGTTATTTCCGTCGGTTTCGGTCCTTATTGAGCGCCCTGCATTTTAGTGATGCGCGCTTCGTACTCACGTGACGTAGACCAGCAAAGCTTCGAGCATCTCGGCTCGACAGGCGGTGTACGGGCATGCTGCCTCCGTCCCCGCCGCGCATAATTCCTCATCCGGGCAGCAGTCTGAACCATCGAAAAGGAGGCATTCGGTGGGAGGGAAAGGGGGTGGGGCGTACGTACTCCTTTGCTGCTCTCGTCT
Source organism: Undaria pinnatifida (assembly GCA_012845835.1). Classification (NCBI taxonomy): domain Eukaryota; class Phaeophyceae; order Laminariales; family Alariaceae; genus Undaria; species Undaria pinnatifida. Next base: position 10,029,861 of record JABAKD010000019.1, read on the forward strand.
TACTCGTTTGACCGTTGACCACGCATCCCGTTTCGAGACGGAGCACCGTTCCTACTCCTACCAGAGACACCTTCAACATTGGGCTTGGCGCTCATCACGTTTCTTCCGTACATTTGTAGTAGGCCTCCCGATTTAAGAGCGCCCCGTGATAAGCCTAAAACGTGCGCTATTAACTACAAATCGCTCTTATCTGTAGTGGGAAACATATAGCCTTTTGGTGTGGCGGGACATGCCGAGTTGACCACACTTAACTCCCGAATGCTCTTAACTAGAGTGCTCTTAAATCAAGATACCTCACTCTGTATACGAAAAGGGTACAACATCAGCCGCCGACGAAAACAAGACAGCCAAAGGAGGGGTTGTTTTCGGATTTTCCTGTGGACGCATGCTACGATAGAGGTATACCTTTTTTTGGCGAAAGTGTTTTCTGAATGACGGCGCTCCTTAACCCAAAATCGTCGGAAAAAAAATATATAATAGGCCATTTTTTTTGCATGATTTTCGTTGTGTACCTAGGCCATGGGATGTTTCATCCGCGATATAGCAGGTTTATTCTTCTCCAAAATCAGTTTTTGGGAGGGGCATGTCTTAATCTCCCAAATTGAGGAGAACCTCAGAAAAAAAAAAGGTGCGCCTCTATCGTGGCACGCGCTTGTTCCAATGAGGCACCCCAGAAAAAAGACAAATGGTGTACCTCGACCGTCTCACTTGTCCAGACCCCAGCAACCAAAGTCGCCACACCAAACACACCTTCGGTGGTGTATTCGTCCGGGTCCGAGCAAAACGCGGGGGATACGTTTTGCGACCGTCCCGTCGTGCAAGGGCAGTCGCCCCGAGAAATGCCATCTGGGCAGTGCTGCTCCGCTAACGACCACAGCCAGGTCTCTCCCCCGCCTTGTGCAACAAGCAGGAGTTCCATCCCGAGAGAGGGCGACGCGGCGGAGGCAAGGCGGGAGGGAGTGAGGGGGGGGACTCATTTGCTTCTTGCCATGCTCGGTGGCCATTTGTCGTTAACCACGCATCCATTTCGAGACGTAGCACCGTTCCTACTCCTGATAAATACGCCTTGCGTCCCGCGCGGGGGGGGGGGGGGGGGGGGGATGCTCAGGCGCAAAATGCGTGGTGAGAGAAAAAGGAAGAGAGAGCCGGAAGGGAGGGGCGGGGTAGGGTTTGGGCTCTCGGGTGAGACAAAACATGACATGTTAGCGGGCGATGCGTACGTGACCGGCAACTACTGTAGCGTTCGTCTGGACAGTGGCATATACGGCGGGGATGAACTGAGTAAAAAAACGTGGCTACGGTACGGGGATCATTTTTTTTTGGGGGGGGGAGAGGGCTCTTTTTTGTTTTGCAGGCGGCTCTGGGATCACCCGCGCGAATGACCGACCCCCTTTTTCCTTTTGCGGACTGACGCTTTCCCACTTTTTTGTTGTTGTTATTGTCGTGTATGAAACGGCCGTCGAAATGTTTAGCTGCGCCGCGCCGAACAAAGCGCCTGCCGTCTCACTCGGGTGAACCTTGTAGCGAACATGGGAGTAGCTTTTGACGCGTGCTACGATGACAGAGGTAGCACTTTTCGTCTGAAATGTGTTCCGAATGACGGGGCTCCTTAACCCAAAACCGTCGGAAAATACGACAAAAAACAAACAAACTGATTCTCGTTGTATACCTAGGCCATGGCACTTTTCTTCAGGTAGCAGCGACGATTTTTCTCCAAATCAGTTTTTTGGGGGAGGTCTTGAGCTCCCGAAATTGAGGGGTAGTGTTAGAAAAAAACTGGTGCACCTCTATCGTAGCGCGCACGCGTCGCAACCCCTACCGTTGTCTTGGACCACCAGCATGCAGCAGGGGGTCCACCGCCAAACCAAGTAAGGAGCCTTACTACGGTAGCCCCCCCCCCCCCCCGACTTTTCGCCAACGACATCACCGGTTTCAAAGCCAGCTCCCGGTCGTATCTCCTGGATCACGGTGTGTCCCTCGACACCCCGACGTTATCGATCGATAGACCTTTGCACACAAAATACTACATGGATACCTTTTTTTTTCAGTAGTATATTCCCTTGTGTCGAGCAGCCGTGAAGCGTGCGCCAAAGAATTTCGCTGTTTTTTTTCCGGGGGGGAGGCTTTTGTAGAATCAGTCTAAAGGCGGTGGTGTTCTAGAGCAATGTTCATGACCGCGTTGTTGGGGGGAAGCCGCCTTATTCATGTTCTCCCAGGTAATATGATGAGCGTAAATTAATTCCCCAGTCGCGCCAAAACGTTTTTTTCACCGCCTTGTGTCGGGATACCGCCTCACTCAGACCACCTTATATCGGGATACCGCCTTACTCAGACCGCCTTATATCGGGATACCGCCTTACTCAGACCGCCTTATATCGGGATACCGCCTTACTCAGACCGCCTTATATATGTGAGATACCGCCTTACTCAGACCGCCTTATATCGGGGGAACCCCTACCAATACTGTAGCTCTTCCCCCCCCCCCCCCTCAAAGTAAGTGAGTGCGGTGCTAAGTAGGTGAAATATGAATACCTCCCCTACTATCGGTGTAGCTTTTCTTTGGGGTAGGACAGTCGGTGCGCCTGAAGCGCGCCAGGCGAAACCGATCGACGCCGCCCCCCCTCGGCACGGTAGTCGCGCGCAAGCCGCGGCCAAGGCTTCTGTAAGGGCGTAAACTGTGTAACTTTCCCCTTTTTTTGCTCCACCACCGAGTTTGAGCCACTCGCACAGGTGACTCCCTGCCTCGCGGACTCTAACTGCTTTGGGTGACTGTTCCAGCGCATAGCTTGCAATTCCATTCCGATACAGGTGACTCCCTGCCTCGCGGATTCTGACTGCTTTGGGCGACGGTAGCATAGCTTACAATTCCATTCCGATGTTCATATCGCGAAGAAAAAGACCGCACGCCGTACGGGAAGATTGAAACCGCAAAAAGGAAAGAGACGGGGGTCACTCGCGGGAGTGGCCCCGAGCCATGGCAATAACCCCCCCCAAAAAAAAGTGAGCCCCCCACCGCCTCACAAGCGGTTCTTGGAGGAACGCGGTTCACCTTTCATGCGAATCGCCGACCACCTGACGGCGCTTCGCGCTTGGTGCAAGCAATGCCTGCCTGGTTGGTGGTGAAAACCCGACGTGCTCCGTCCCGGCATAGTAGGGATGCGAGGGGTCTATGGTCATACGACTACGGCCATGCACAAACTGAGTACCCACCCCTCTCCCCCCCCCCGGGCGGGACGAGTCGCCTCATCCCACCCTATCGTAGCCTTGATCTCGCCGCAAGCTGGTTTGAACGAAGTCAACAAAAGATATTGCGCAAAACACACAAACAAAATACAGCAAGCGATTTTTTGTTTTTTTTTGCTTGTTTTGCGCGGCGTAATGGTATATTGTTGGTAGACCGCAATCGGCTACGCAACAGCGACACCCATGTACAACGGAGTAGTAGTTGCCGGAAGGTGTGGCGTTGTTCGTGTTCCAGTAGTTCGCTGAAGAGCGTAGTTGAAATAAAAACGATTGCATCGCGTACGACATATTTTGTAGGGGGGTTTTTTCCCATCGTTTCTCGTGAAGAAGAATAACACACCTTCAGCACGCACACACCAAACGCATCCTACCACCGGCTTACTTTTTTTTTTCTTTTCACACACATCTACTTTCAAGCTTTTGGACGAGCCGTGGTCACAGGTGTCGTCCCTTCTCCCCCGCCGGTTCGTGCCTTAAATTTTTCGCGCGCATAGGGTTCAGCAATCCCACTGCTCGACGATTTTTCATCGAGTGTTGCTTACCGTATAGCACCTGCCGAGTATGAGAGGCTCCCCACCACCACCACCACCAACAACAACCCCAACAACAACAACAATAACAACAACAACAATAACAACAACAACAACACCACCAACAACAGCAGCAACAGCAACAGCAACAGCAACAGCAACAACAACAACAACAACAGCAACAACAACAACAACAACAACAACAGTACACCTAGTCAATGCTCAGCACCTCAAGAGAACTGCTAAACAAGCAGAAGCATCGTCGTTCAGCGCCACGCGCACATCGACTTTTTTTACAGAAAATGAACATGGAACCTCGGTCAACAATCCGGCGTCACAGCGAAAAAAACGTCGAAAAAAAAAATTGGCCTTCCAGCCTTGACGAAAGGGGTCGTCGCGATTTTCGGGCCAAAACTGTTTCTGAACGGTGGAGATTCTCATACTTGGTACTATCGATCGGGATGTGAAAACGTTACCGGTATGTTTTGTTTAGGGCTAGCGCGTGGAAAAAATGTTGGCCGGGACGCGCGAACGAATGTGTTCGAAAAAGTGATCTTTTGGGGTGAGCAATACGAGCTCCTCCTCTTGCTTGTTTAGCAACACAATGGTTTTTTTTAGTGTCTGGGCCATATGGCGGTGCGGGTTGCGGCATCATACGTAGAGGTGGCCCTTTTTCTGGCTTTGAAAGAAAAAAAAAAAAAACTGAACGGCGTGGCGCCTTAGCCCAAAATCGTCCAAAAAAATATCGTCCTTGTTTTTTTGTTCAACAGATGTTTTGGTTATCCCTGGGTCTTTCTCCTTTTTTTCATCGGATTGCGCTTTTGACTTTGCTCAAAAACAGTTTTTAAGGTGAGGCAGGGCTCCTTTACCCTAGCTCTTAATCTAAAATCGACAAAAATACTGTTTCATGTTTTTTCAAAATATGATTTGGTGTATCTCTGGGCCACACGGCCCTTTTTTTTTTGTTCGTCGGATCGTACTTTTTACTTCGCTCAAAATTAGTTTTTTGCCCCTTCGAAAGGAAAAAAAATATGCAGAGCTCCTTAGGGAAGGAGCCTTCTTCGGGAAAAGGAAAAAAAAAAAAAGGGCATGCACGTGTCTCGCTGTTTTTGGCACGAAGCTCGCACTTTTCAGAAAAAAAAGCACAGCTGCTGCTTCAACTTACGCCTCATCAACTGGAAACCCTTTCGGGGAAAAAATACTTGAAGTTAATGTTAGGAGGGATTTTGGGACTCGAAAGGGGTCAAACTCCCTTTGAGACCGGCTTATAACAATATGGTGGTTTTGTCGATGGCAACACGAGTTGTTCGTCGCAGTTCGTCAGTGCATGCCAGAGGTACACAGCTCGAGAATGGCGTACCCGTAGCTTTGCCGTTTATAGCGCGAAGGGCTGTTGGTTCATGCCTTTGCACAAGTCTGATTTACTATGTGGTATTTTGGTGTATGTGATGGTAACATCTTCGGAGATGCGGGGGACCCTATGGCTATGGAATAGCTCCGGAATTGCGCACTCGAATTTTTGTTTTCCCCTCCGTCAATTGCGCGAAAGGCATATTGTACCTATGGCGCAATGGCTCTAGAGTTGCGTACTGGTAGGTTCGAAGGCTGTTTGGGTCGTGAAAGACACACCTTCTTCAGCGGGGCACAACTGGTCGAAGTAGGCCTCGTTAAACCCGCTGCGAAGCTTGCCTTCGAGCACCCCGTACTCATTGGGCAGTTCCTCGGCCGCCTCCTCGAGGCTCACCTGATCGTAACGACAAGAAAAGAACAAAAAAATAGCATTTTGATAAAAACGCGTGTCCTACGTGTGTTCTCTTCAAATTAAATATGTTCTCTGTTATTTCTACTCAACGACAACTCCATTAACACCCAGTGTCCATCCTGGTCCTTCGTCCTAGAGGAATAGTGTGCAAAGTCTGTGGTCACAGACTGCGAAACAGAGAAAACGCAAGAACCAAAAAAATCGCAAAAAGAAGAAAGGAAAAGCAGACCAAAATATCAGCTTACCGGGTGCGAATAACACGATGAATACACTATTTGTATTGCCTTCCGACAACATGTACACAACGCATTTTTTTTCAACGCCGATCACTAGAGCTGTGAGTCGGCTCGACTTGAGTCACCGACTAGTCATTAGGCGGACTCATATTTAGTCGTTTCCCGGAGGTGCCGACAACAAAGTGCGCATTGGAGGAAAAAATAAAATATAAAATTAAAAATACACTCCAGCTATTAGATCGGAGATTTCGTCGAAACTCATATTTGCAAGCTGTTTGTGATGCTCCGATCGCGCGTATTACTGAGCGTATGTCCTCATTAAGGATGTGGATCGGCGACTCCCCTTAGAACGACAGCGTCGCTTGTACCAGGTTCGGTGATGTCAGTCAATCTACACTATTAAAAAAAAAACACATCAGCTGTGAGATCGAAGATTTCGTCGAACTCATATTTGCAAGCTGTGTGTGTGATACCCCGATCGCGCACATATATCAGCTCTCATCCTGCCCAATAATTACTGCTGCTGTCTTACCTCGATGCTGTACAGCCTTGTCTGAGCAATCCCTTGGCACACCACCACCGCGACCAAGAGAAGCTGGTAAAGGGTCAAGATCCGGCGCCCGCTCCAAGTGCCTAAGCATGTGCACAAGGCGTTGGCACGACGCGAGGAGGGGGAAAGATCATCAGTCGCAATCCCTACATAGTGGTGCTACGGGAGTAGCAAGTACACCCTTCATTTTCAGGAGCTCTCTCTCTATGTATATATATATATATTTTGTGTTATTTTTTTTCATGTTTTGCTCATCCTTTTTTTCATGATATCATCTTCTTCGCGCCTTATGTTTTCTCCTCCCTCCCTCCCTCCCTCCCTCACTCTAGACTTAACTCAGACCCACGGTTACCAAACAGAGGCTCTTCTCTCCCCCGTCCTCCCTCCCCACGGTACTCGCCTTCGTTTGCATCGCGACAAGACCACCCCCCAGCCCTTTTCTTTCCCTTCGTCGACTCGCATCGAATCAGTGATACGCAATGGTTGACACTTCTCTTGACCATTTTACCCCAGTGGTGTATGCCATCAGGGGGCTCTTCGAACGGTATTTGGTATGGGTTCGGGTTGGGGTTCGGGTTCGGGTTCGGGTTCGGGTTCGGGTTTGTTAGCATGGTTGAACAAAACACAATAATGTAGGACACCGCATCGAATTGCGTTTTATACATACTTCGTATATATTAGGCGTTTCCAACCATTTTCGGCAGTTACTTTCGATAAGTAGCCCCCCCGCCTCCCTTTTGTCCAAAATTTGTTCGGGAACCAGGGGTTATTTTAGTCCGTTTGGCCACTGGTAAGAGGTTAAATAATAGGTTAACCAATTTTCTACCCAAACTGAGTTTTGTAACACAGAGTTCCGTAAACGTGTATGATATAATCTGTAACATGTCCCGGCAGGTAGTTAGTACCGCTTTCTGTCATTAAGTTAGAGGGTATGAGTCCGGTTGACCACTGGTAAACGGTGAGCCAATTGCCTGCCCAAACGAAGCCTTGTGACCCCCCCTCCCCCCCCCCCCGAATTGGCGGGATAGCACAGGTCGGCCGAATGCACGGGCAGACGTATCAATACACACGCGGTCCCATTTCATGGGGATACCGAGGAGAGCATTTTTCAAGCTCGACATGGGGAAAGTCGAAAAAAAAAAATTAACGGTCGAGATGGTTCGAGATTCCGACCCATGATTCTCAAACCCATACTCTGTCGGCGACGCCATTTGCTGAGGAATAAGACGGTACCATTGATAGTCCGTTTGACCCCTGGTCAAAGGTTACAGTATAACACGGATGATAGCACACCCCCCTTGAATAGCACCCCCCCCCTACAAAAGCACACCCGGGGGTATATTTTTCTGGGGTTTTTTTCGACCGCCACTTTATCACCGGGGGTATGTTGAACATCACACCCCCTTCGGACGAACGCCTGAAGACATGTCCAACTCCAAAGTATCATGCACGGTTAGGGTTAATCTTCGAAGACGAGCGAACGAGTGGTAAACCATACTTAGAATCGAGCGTAGCGGGAAATAAGCCCGCCGCAGGCGAAAGAAGCAATTGTGTGAGATAGGCGTGCGAATTCCGTTCGTCTTAATCCCCGAGTGTCTGCAAGATGACGGAACTTGTCGTTACAAACCAGCGCGCACCGCCACGGTGTTTCGGTAATGGTATGGTTTGTGCTGGGTGTAGGCTAGAAACGAAACGGTTCATATCAAGATGTCAGCAGCAGTCAATTTTTCCGTGGGAAAAGGCCTCTGAAATGCAATCCTCCGGAGTTTCATCATCGAATGTGGTACCGGCAACGGTTCTCCAGTATCGCAGAAAGGCGTTTTTTTGCTGCCATCCCCGGGTTTAAGCGCCTGCCTTTACTATCGGCACTGAGTGGGCATGGAAACACAAAACAGTTTCAGACCAGCGCCCCTTTTATCACACCCCCCCGCAATCTGGCCGGGGTCTGGTCACACTCCTTGGTGATGCAAGACACCGCTACCACACCTCCTCGTTATCACACCCCCTGTCATCTGGCCGAGTCTGTTCGCACTCGATAGCAGCCGACGTCCCGTTAGCACACCCCCTCAATATCACACCCCCTCGTTATGGCACCCCCCAGCTTCGGGTCTCATGCGCATGTTGTTTATTACCGGGGTGCGGAAGGTAGCACACACACCCAGAAAAAGCACCCCCGGTGATAATGTTTTCAAATGCGATCGAAATTATCACCGGGGTGTGCTTTCATCCGTGTTATACGGTATCTCATCGCCTACATCGAAAAAACTAAATCTTGTAACAATGACGCGTCGTCGGTCGCCCCCTGTTCTGTAACAAGTGTATAGACCATGTCTAAAAACAAAACATGACGGTCAGCCTGCGACGTTATTTCAACATGTTGTTGAATTGACGATGATTCAGCCCCTCGCGTGCGCAAGTTTGCAATTTTGGGGGTAATTTTTGGGGGCTTTCATTTTGGCAGTGGCGCTGGGCCACTCGCGCGAGCGAATCCCCTTTTCCTCTGAGGCCTCAAGTTTTCGCGAGAGCGCCCAGACGCTCTTTTTTCGACACCTCACATCAAAAATGGTCAGAATGGAAAACTAACCGGAGCGCGGTGATCGCAGGACGATTTCGAAAAAAACAACTTTTATTTTCTTTGTTGTTCTATTTTTAATCTCTTGGTTTTAGAGATCCCCCCTGTCCGCACTGTGAGGTAGGTACATGCTATCCCGAATCCCAGGACACCCTCGATTTTGGTGTGTGTGTGTTTTTCGTTTGTCATGTAAAAAAACCGCCGCGGAATATGGCTCAAGCTAGCTATACGCCGTGCCAACCAACTAGCCCAAAGTTTTTTTTTTCCAATGTTGAGGTACGGATCCACTTCGGGCGAGTGTCTCAAACACAGCAGAAGCAGTGACGAAGGTAGTATCCCCCCCCTACCGAATCAAGGGGGGGGGAAGATTCTACGAAGTTTCTGAGCTCTCCTATCATGATGGGGAGCCAGCTCGATATCTCGAACCCGAAACGTGACTTGGAAGGCTTTTTTTCGTTCGTTTCGCGTAACCCGACCAAACCTAGTACACTCGGTAAGAGTATCGTACTAGCCTCTCGATAGTCCCATGTGTAAGGGTATTGGCGGGGACACAGAGTGCCTCCTGCACGTCTGCCAATCGAGCAGGTCCTCGGAGAGTACTCACTTTCTTAACCTTCGTAGAGACGCGGCTTTATTCGATTCCACCAGAGCCCCGGATGGCTTCTGGGATAGGAGGCTCGTGCCTCCGATCTATTTCACGACTATCCCCAATAAAAAACGCCAACCTTATCGTACTAAACCCACCCAAATGATCTCAACTCGGATAATAACAGGCCTTTCGAGGCCGTATCTTAACACTAGCCCACCCTGATGAGCAGCATGTGCAGAAATATGGGAGATTCGGGGAAACTCCGGATCTACAAACTAGACCATGAGTCGAAGATGCGGCTCCTGAAAACCCACTCCCACACATCTAACAGTCTGGCTATGGAGCCAGGAACACGCGACGACGCCAAAATTTAATGATATTGATGGGGACACAGAGTGCCTCCTGCAGGTCTGCCAATTGAGCAGGTCCTCGGAGCGTACTCACTTTCTTAACCTTAGTAGAGACGCAGCCCTATTCGATTCTACCAGAGCCCCGGATGGCTTCTGAGATCGGAGGCTCGTGCCTCCAATATATTTCCTGACTATCCCGAATAAAAAACGCCAACCTTATCAAACGAAACCCACCACCCGGCCAAATGATCTCAATTCGGATAATGACAGGCCTTTCGAGGCCGTATGTTAACACATGCTCGAGGAGCTCAACCGGTCACATCGCTCACATCGCCCAGAAATGTTTGGCTCTAAAAAATGCAACTCCTATACCGTGAGAATCTCTGTATGTTTGTACGTGCTTTGTGTCGAACCTGCTCAGCGGCAATCGGTAGGGTAAAAGGTTGCCCCTGAGGACACGCCGCGGTGTGTGTGTGCACGCGCTGCTCACTCAAGAGAGGCGTGAAAAATTAACGCGTTCTACTTCTGAGGTACATATTTTGAGGGCTGTTTTGGCGTTCATATTGATGTCCAAAAGGTACACGGTAGCTACGGGAAAATACTCACGATCTCGCTGTATCTGCCTGTTGGTGCCCATGCAGCCAATGATGGACATCATCGCGACCAGTACGCCGACGGCCAGCATCACGACGCCGCGTACTCTGATGTAGTTCTGGGAACACAGGGACACGCGCAAGGCGAGAGAAGGGCAGTCAGCGGATTAAAACAAACTGATGACAAAGTTTGATGATGATGATTGTACGATGACTATTATATGATGATGATGCTGATGATGATGCTGATGACCAAGATCATGATCATGATCATGATGATTATATGATGATGATCATGATGATGATGATTATACGATGATTATATGATGATGATGATGATGATGATGACCGCGGTGATGATGATGGTGATGATGATGATAACAATGTTCTCACGCTATTAATAGGACACGTCCTTGAAAAAAAAAAAACCGAAAGAGCGTCCCGATGGATGAGAAAGCAAAACAAAAAAAGTTAAGGTTAATATTAAGGCGACGGTTAAGGTTAAGGTTGCGGTTATTGTTGCGGTTACGGTTGCGGTTAAGGTTCAGGTTAAGGTTAAGGTTGCGGTTACAGTTACCGTTACCGTTACGGTTACGGTTACGGTTCTGGTTATGGTTAAGGTTACGGTTAAGGTTACGGTTAAGGTTACGGTTAAGGTTACGGTTAAGGTTAAGGGTAAGGTTGAGGTTAAAGTTACGGTTACGGTTAAGGTTACGGTTACGGTTAAGGTTAAAGTTACGGTTAAGGTTAAGGTTAAGGTTACGGTTAAGGTTAAAGTTAAGGTTGAGGTTATCAAAATACCAGGTAGAATTACGAGTGATGTGAGTGTTTTCTAATGTTGGGGTCGACGAAGCCAAAAAAATAGAGACCTGCTTTCGAACTGCCTGGAGCGTCCACCGACCAAAGAGCAAAAAAACTGTTTTTTTTCCCGGGCCAGATCGAGTCACGGTAATCCGTCCCGACCCAGCGAGATTTGAAATGACCCGACCCGGCCCGACCCGCGCCATGAGATTTCTAACACCGCCTGACCCGACGCAACTCAACCCGCGAGGGTTTGAGAGCGTTGCCTGGTAGGATCGGCGGGTTGGATCATGACCCGTGAAAAATTGCTGTAAAAAATCAACGCAAAGGAGTAGACAACAGATGAAACAAATCCTATTGCACGAGCTCTTTGGCGATACCCATAGCCACCTAATGCTATCTTGGTTGACGATACACAGCGGGAGACGCAGGCGGCGGGGTATGGTGTGCAGTGCTCAGAGGTGCACCAGTTTTTTTTATGATGCACGTCCCTTGATGATGTTTATATATTGCTTGGCCCAAAAACTGAACTTTGGTATGAACTTTGAGAAAAATGAAGGTGCAACTCGGTGAAGTAGACGCATGGCCTATATGTATAAAACCCAATATTGCAGAAAAAATAATGGTACTCCGCCGGTAGGGACACCTCGCGCCATTGCTATCGCGGGAACCAAAGGACACGCGCCAGAAAATCAGCTGGACTGCGAATGCAGCTGAGTTAAATCGACACACGACGTGTATGAAAATACATGGAAGTGTGGTGAGTTCAATCTTTGTTTTTCCCCATCCGCTGCGGAGGATAATAAAAGAAAAGAAAAAAACTCGGACGATTCTGGGTAAAGGAGCCCCGTTATATCGTAGCAAGCGTCCTATATGTACAGACGTGCACATTATAGTAAAAAACCTTATCGTAGCTGCGTGTGAGTGGGGTGAGTGGTCGCGGTACCAATTTACGCGAGCTATGCACATTATTGCGGTAGCCGGTAGCCCCCCCGCCCCCGCCCCCCCGGCGGCTTTTCTCTCTTAACCAAATCGTCGGTTTTGAAACCAATCCCGGCCGTATCTCCTGAAATACGTTGCCCCTCGCCACCCGGACGTTATCCTTCGACAGTCCATTTTGCAAACAAAGAAAACTCATGAAGGTATTTTCTTATGGCATCCTTTCTCGTGTGGTAGCGGCCATGAAAAGCGTTTGGTAAAAAAGAAAGTCGCTGGGTTTTTCTGGTTGGGGGGGGTTCTACCGTGTAATCAGTCTGAAGAAACAAACAGACGTGATGTTTTAATTTTGCGATATGAATCTGCAAAAATGGAATGGTTAAGCTGCGCTGCGCCAAAACGTATTCGCGTAAAGCTATTTTTTTGTCAGTAAGGTGCTGAGCCGCTCGTGCGAGTGGCTCTACACCGGCCGTGAAAGAGGGGGCAACCAACCCACCGTAGCCTCACTACGCTGCCGCCAGCAGAGAGCCAACCACCTTTACCACATAGGATAAAGTATGAGGTTCGGGGGGGGGGGGGGATTGGTGTGGCCCGCGTGTGCTTCGAGTGCTATGAGAAGGAGAAACTCGAGAACTGTCAAAACCCTACGTTGTAGACCTTAGCCATGATGTTAAACTCGTAGCGCCAAACCCCAAACCGCGACCCCGATCACACAGAACTTTTTGTTCGCAGAAAAAAAAATGAATTTTTTTTTTTGTAATTTGGTCCAAGAGCGCCTTAAACCTCATGTCCGTGTACTAAAATGTTCCCCGGTATCCCTACATTATCCTAGACCCAGCAATCCAATTATAGGTCGAAAAAGTCTACTGCGTCCCAGCAGAGGACGTACCAAGCAGGGGCCTTATCCGGGAGCAACCCGACCTTGACTTATGACGCATGCTACGATAGAGGTGTACATTTTTTTTGCGATTTTTTTTTTCTGAATGACGGGGCTCCCTAACCCAAACATCGTCGGGAAAAATAATAATAATACAAGGCCATTTTTTTGCATGATTTTCGTTGTGTACCTAGGTCCATGGGATTTTTCATGTGGATCCAATATGAATGGCGGTTTTTTCTTTTCCTCCAAATCCGTTTTATGGGAGAGGTCTTAACCTCCGAAATTTAGGAAGCTTGAAGAAAAAAAGGTGGTGCAGTATCGTTCTACGATAGTCCACCCAATCTTTCTTTAACGAAATCGCCGGTTTCGAAACTAGCTCCCGGCCGTAACGCCTGAAATCCGGTGCCGCTTGCCATCTCGATGTCATCGTTCGATCGTCCTTTGCAAACAAGAACATACATGGAGATTTTTTTTCATGGTATCTTTCCTCGTGACGAGTAGCCATGAAACGTTTATAGAAGAAATCGCCGGTTTTGGGGGACCAGTTTGCCCCTCTATCGTAGCACGCGTCTTAGTTAGTAGCAGCGCTTTCGGGACAAGCATGCACAGCGACAAAAAAAAAAAAAACCACGACGACGACGACGACGACGAGTTTGTAGCGCGGCCTTTTATCAAACGTTGACAGTGTATAATAACTAAAGCGTGCGGCAGTGTGAACCAATGACCATGATTGCGCGGTTGTTGTCATAGGATACAGTAGTTACACGTGTATGTCGGGCAGGTCATCTGCTGTAGATTATCTAGTTTATTACACATGGAACATATCGCGATCTGGATCGCCTAGTTCACACATGGGCAGACCACGACTATTGTAGATCATCTTAGTTCACACATGGGACAGATCACGATCTATTGTAGATAATCTAGTTCACACATGGGACATATCACGATATATTGTAAATCATCTAATTCACACACGGGGCAGATCACGATCTATAAACTAGTAGTTCATCTAGTTCGACACATCGGACATATCACGATCTATCGTAGACCACCTAGACCACACATACATGGCACAGATCGTAATCTAGATAATCTAGTTCACACATGGGGCCAAATCACGATCTATTGTAGATAATCTACGTCACACATCGGACAACAGGTCACGATCTACCTGTAGATCATCTAGCCCACACATCGGACAGATCTCGATCTAGATCATCTACATCCTACACACGTGTCAATGTATGTGATACGTTGTACATGACCTGCGTATCATTAGTGCAGATCCACACCAGGAAACATGTGCAGGTCATGCAGATCACAGGTCACGCGTCCCCTACCGAAGCGACTCTATCTGCTACCTGGAACGTATGACCGATGGTATTTCAATCGTGATTTTTCTCTCTCCACCTTTTTTTTTCCTTCTGAAGTTTTCACATGAAGAAACCCATAATCATCAGTCACCGACGCACAGCAGTCAATTAACTAGGTGGGGGTTGACGCTTGATCTCAACACGAGCATCGTACTCGTATAAATACGAGCACTCTTGATATTTTTTGTCGTCGCTCAATGTAATAAAGAGGTCAAAGCACTCTGGTCTCGTTTGAGAACAGTCCAACCGCGAGCATGGTAGACTTCCTATCGTATGATATGGTAATTGATTCAATCCTCTGCGCCAACAGGCGTGTGCTACGCTCGAACTCCTGCTTTCCTACCACACCGTGCGCACCTTGACAGACTTGGTGAAGTCCGTCGCGAGGATAAGACTTCACGACGACGATCCCAGCGTCTCCAGGGAAGAGCAAAGCGTTTCCAACTAGTATTGCTGGGTTGCTCTACGAGGCCGATACTAGAATGCTTGAGACCAGTCCAACCGCAACATACTCCGAAGCCTTTTCGCACGTACGAGCACGAGTGCACAGAATGTTATCGTACTCGTATGGCATTTGGCTCGACTATCTGCGCGCTATGATAACACATGTTTGCGGTGCACATACATTATGGACTGACTACACATGGCATGGTGCATACCTCGGCAAGCTTGGTTAAATCCGCCGTGAGGACTAGAGACACCACGGCAATGATGCCCACCCCTCCGAGGAAGAGCAAGACATTCGCGTTCACGACGACAAACTTGATCAAGCTGTTCAGCTTCCCCATGGCGACTGCCCGTCCTTTGATTGACCCTCCCCCCGCCACCCGTGCCGCCCGAGCGTCACCTCTCACCGAGCCGAGAAAGCTCGGGGCGCACGCTCATTCACGCAACGCACGTACGCGAGCGACACCGTCTCAAGGAGTACACCGGCCTGGCCGTCCTCGTGCTACCTCCTGAGGAGACGGCCTGTACTGCTGCTGCTATTCATCTGTTAAATCTGCTGTGGTGTGTGGCGTGTTGCTGCGGTCGCTGATGTGTTGTTGCTGCCTGTGTACTCGAAACTCGAAGAATTTATTTTCGGGCGGTTTCGGAAAAGTGTGAACCGGCACTAATAATTTTTACTTTTTTTTAGTAGACTAGACTAGTCTAGACTATACACTAGGCGATGCGGCGTAATTGTGGGCGACGCGGCGTAATTGCGATGACGTGGCTGGAACGGAGGCCGAAGGTTATTGGGTTCGAAATTCTGTCATACATCACATCCTACATACACGCCGTTGATAAAGAAGTTTGTAGTATTAGACTAGTCTAGTCTAATAGTTCATAAAAAAAAAACATTTTGCAGGCAGCATCATCAGCATTCCTCGCGCGTGTTCACAGCGGTTCGAAGTGAACGAAAGCAAACAACAATGCCAACTTGGCGGGGAGTCATCATGTAAACCGTATCCTTGCCGAGGTCGGAACGAGGCGATGACGAGCTCAGACGAAGTAGCGTGGCGACGCCATTCCAACGGTGACACCAACCGTGACAGCAGGGTAGCGTCGCTCTCGCACACTCGGGCGGCGGCTTCTTTGTCACAGAGCGCCACCGACGGCCTAGTGGAACTAGACCTTTCTCTTCCAACTGCCACAGATGACGCAGTAGCAGCAGGGTCACTCGTACTCCCACGGCGGCCACAGAGCGCTGGGGGCTGCCATGGCTTTAATAAGCCGTGTCAGGACATCGTCCCGACTCAAGTGTACATCCTACCGCATCGAGAGGGGGTCCCTGTGCGCCTGTCGATGCCCTTTCGCCCGTCAACTGCTGGACAGGAAGAGTTACGCAATCATCGAGCCTGCGCCGTTGGCGTCAAGAGCCGGAGCGCGCGGTGCGGCACCTACCCGTCTCGAGCGCAACCAAGACCATTTGAATCAAAACGTCCAGCGGGAAGATGCCAAGATCTGGGCGTTCGATTAGATTCGGTTCCGCTAGCAACACAGCAGCAGCAGCAGCAGCAGCAGCAGCAGAAGCAGCTAGGTGACGGCCCGTCAGCTACGAACACAAGTCGCAATCGAAAAGCTCGACAGCAGTGTTCAGTGACACCATGTCACCCCAACAGGATATGTACCGGCGGTGTGCACTCTGCAACGCAGCAGCAGCAGCAGCCAGACGACCCATCCGCCATGAGCACTGGTGGCAGTAAAAAATGTGGAAAACTTTCAGCAGCAACATCATCAGCCCATCCCAACAGGACACGGATTGTCGGCGGCGTCCGCTCCCAAATCGAAAACGATCCGTGCCACCACCAAGCTCCAACGTCAGCTCGCCCTAACAAGACACGCATCATCGGTGGTGTGTGCTCCCACGTTGGCAATGATCCATGCGCCAAGCGCCCATCTAAAGCTCCGCTCACCGCGCGAAGCTCGGCGAGGCAACGCAGGCACCCAAAAGCCTTCCTAACCGTGCAGGCTCGAGACATCGTCCTAGCCGTACGGCCTCGAGACAACAGAGCAAAAAGTTGTAAACCCGGAGCGCCGCGACCACCCTTCAAGCCTCGACCGCTGAGCGCGCCCGCACGCGGGAGGGCCATACGCCGCGCAGTGGAAAGATGCGGCCACAACTTACCGGCAACACCGGAGCTAAGTTATGGGGGTGCGCGTTTTCTCCGACAGTGGGACGGCGCATCGAGACGCCAACGGGGAGAAATACTTACGGCTTTGGCCGACCAACTGCTTGTCGTAGGTGGTGCGGGAGATGGATCATACGATGGGCAGCTTGCGGCGAGTCAGGGCGGTGGGCCGTGTGATGAGCAGCAGCAGCAGCAGCAGCAGCAGCAGCAGCAGCAGCAGCCGCATCAGCATCAGCAGCAGCAGCAGCAGCAGCAGCAGCCGAGTGCGCACGTCGACGTGCAAAGTAGCAACGAAATTATAAAAAAACGCAGAGAAGGCGCGAGGAGGGAGCTTCCTTCTGGGCAGCGCGTGATAAAACTGGAAGTTACTTGTACACCACCCGTTGAATTTGCGAGCTCCTCTGCAGCGCTCAACGTGCTTGGCAACAGTGGCACGGCTTTCAATGTGTTCGACCCCACCGACTCGAAAAAACATAGGCCTCGCCACCACTGCTGGGGGTACCAAGCAGGAACTACAGCAAAACCTAAAGGTACGATCGAGACAGCAGACGACTACGCCGACGGTATGGGATTTATTGAGCTCTTAGGCGCTCACGCTGGCCTGCTTGTCACGCGTATATCGTCGTATTTACGCACGCTGCATTCATGCGGTCATGCTATCGGTAGTTGCTTGCGTGTGACGACGCTCCTAGCGGAATCTACCTTTGAGCCTTCACGAAGTGGAGGCGAAGGCGGTAGCAACGGCAACGGCGGCGACAGCGGCGGAGGCGGCGGTAGCTGCAGCGGCAATTACTCGATCGCCACAAGCCTAGCTCAACAACTCTCAACTCCAGGCATTATCCGCGTGGCTCTAGAGACTGTGGCTCTAGAGACGCCAGTGGTATCTAAACCAATGACAAACCCGGCGTCTACATCGGAGACTAAACCGAATCCTAAACTAGAGGCTAAGCTGGCGGCTAAACCAGCGAATCCAAAACTGGTGTTTGAACCAGAAAATAAAACGGCGGCCAAACCGGAGGCTAAAACGGTGGCTAAACCGGCCGCCATGGCCGAACCATTCATGAAACGCAAAAACACAAGAACTAGAAAACCGTCATCGCCGCCCGAGGAAGAAAACAACCGCGCACAAGCGCTACGCCTGCTGCTGGCGCTGGTCCGCGCCGGAGGCAGACAAATCAAGGAGCACCTCACGTGCTCCTCGTCCATGTTCATTCCGAGAACCGAGAGGAGTGGTGACGTTCTCGGTCCTATCTTGGTGGCGTTGCGCCGGCCCCGCTGCGCGGTCGAAACCCGGAAGGCGGCGGGAAACCTGTTGGTGGAGCTCGGTGTGGGGAATCCCGCCGGGAGCGGCAAGGTGTGGAACACCGTTCTCTCCATCGTGGGACAAGAAACATGTCGCAAAGCACAAGTCCTTGGGTGCGATGTCGCCCGTGAATTGCTCTTGTCAACATTGGGTGCTGGTTGCAGCAGCAGCAACAGCAGCAGCGGCGGGGTTGGTTACCGGGAGTCATGTTTTATGTGGAGTCAGGAACATCGGCTGCCACCGGAGGTGTTGTTGGTGCCGTCGGTGTTAACCTTGTCGTTGAGCAATTGTTCCGCAACAAGAGAGGCCGCCGGAGAGCTAGCGGCGTTTTTGGCTAACTTTTCTGGCTCGTGTTGCTACCTCCTGGTGGCCGGCCTAACTGGACTGCTCGAGACTATATCTGGGATGAAGCGCAGCACATCGGTAGCTTGGCATCAACGGCATCATCCTCCACCACGAGGCGAAGCAACGACTACCAAGTATCGCGCCGACGATGAAGTGGAACTGCGATGTGAAACAAACACGACGAAACCTCGCGGCGAAGACGACCTCCTGGAGATGACTTGGAGCGAGTTTCACCAGCGGAATTATCAGCGCGTAGCTGAGATTCGCGGCCAAGGAGGCAACACTTACAGGCTCAACGAGGCAGGATATTTCCGCGAAGTTCAATACGAAAACTCGGGCGGCGGCATTAATAATAGTCGGCAAAACGACACCAACACTGACAACGGCTTCGGCGACGGCAAGGAAGCCGCCAGGGGTGGAAAGGCCGACAGCGGTCGGTGGTCAGTAGCAAGCGAGGCGGAAAAGCCCTTTGACGGAAAACCCACACGCTTGGCAACCGGCAGCACCGATATCGACAACCATGTCATTCGCGCGGCGGAGATGCTTCGACGAATCTGCTCCTGTAGACGCGGGGTACACGTGTGCCTGGCGCTACTGTCCGCGCTTGCTCCGCTCGCTGTCCTCGATCTCGTTGTTAATCCGGGGCGGACAACGGAATTGCTGCCGGGCACTGAAAAAAACGAAAAGCCTGCACAAGACGCGGCGGGCGAAGACACGTTTTTAACGCGGCCAAGAACAACACCCGACGAGTGTGCAACAAGAATGGCAACCAATGGTCGCGCAAGCTTTGCGAGAGAGGAGGAAGATGTTCAAACGGAAGAAGCCAGAGCTGGAGGGACGAAAAAATGCGAAAACCGGGACCACGAGGCACCACACCCTGGTCGTGGGATGGAGAACAACTTTATTCAAGACGGCCGTGCGATCTCCGGTCATACCAAGACAGGGCCGCGACAGGCGTATTTCCTCGCCCTCGCGGAAATGTTACTGGCAATGTACCGTCTCGATCAGGGGTGTGTTTTTACGACGGTAAGCACCGACCAGGTCATCCCGGCAACAGCCGGCACCAGTCGTAGCGCTACGCTAAAACCGCTGTCACCAACGATAGAAAACGACCATGGCAGCCCTACGCCGAAACCGCCGCCCTTCCCTCTTGACATCACGGACGATGACTCCACCCTAGAGAGAGAGGGTCAAACGAGGGGCGCTTCGTCAAGCGACATTCTCGAGCTCAAGCGTATGATCAGCGCTGCGCTGGATGGGTGCCCAAGGCTCTCGTCCAGTCTTCGAATCGGCGACGCTGCGGCCTTGGCGCGAGAGTTCTCCGTGTCCGCGGACGATTGCCGTGCTAACCGCGAAGAAATTCTGACACTGCAGAAGAACGTTTTTGTATTGACGAACCGGCTGTGTGGAGCGAGACCTAGACCTCCTGCTGACGACGAAAACGAAAATCTTCAGCAAGGCAGCCTGCCGGACGCGTACATGGAAGACAAGGGTGGTCATTCATCTATAGCAGGCGGTTAGGAAGCGATTAAATTTCGCCCCCAGAGCAGAATCCAGGTAAAATCTACCTAGCGTCAGGAAAAGTGCGGCCGGACGAAAGCTTTCGGGGAAGGGGTATGAGTGGTGCTGCGACGGCCTGCTTTCACAAGCGGTACGATCATCCATCACCTACCGATGTCACTCGCTCGCCTGGGTGGAAGCTTTTAGAATCCTGACGCCACCGCCATAGGTGAGCCCACTCGCCACCATGATCCCGTCTGAAAACGCATCTGTCTGTCTGTCTGTCGGTGCAAGCTGTACACTAAAGATTATATGTTACCACTGACCAAATGATTATATCCAAAAAAAATACGCGTTTGTCGGTGCAGCAATATTAGAGGCAGAAATAACTGTCGCAAGACACGCTCGTTCATGCTCATCGGAGCAAAGATATTCCGTCCGGTTAGCACGTTCTGCCGCGCTACGCGCATTCTTTACAGCATCTATACAGCAAAAAACATGAAAAAAAAAGTCTACGCCGCCCCGCGTGCGGTCAGCGTTTCAACCATTGGCTAAAAAAAATGTCACCATGAACAGGCTGCACCGTGCAAAAGCTCTCTTGCACGCCCAGGCCACACCGCACTAGCTTGGCCCTAAGCAGAGGAAACAAGCTCTCCCGCTGATGGGGCTTTTGAGTTGACTGAAAATAATTCGCCTATACTGGTTGGCAGTTGGCTAGGCGATACATCAAAATTGCGGTGTTGCAGTGGTGGTGACCGTTTGGGGTTATCTTGTTCGTAGGAAGACTTCGTTTAGCTGCCAATGCTCTTTCTGTGTGTACAGTACAGGAAGAGTCAACATTTTGCGGAGGCTCATAAATGGCAGGTCCTAGTATGTCCTTAGAAATGCTACGACTACCCACCAGAGACTCCGAACAATACAATACATACATGCAGCATAACGCTGGGAAGCTCGCAAACTCCTTGTGACCAATGATACAAATTTAATATTTCAATGCGCGTAAAATAACTCATGACATGTGACCGGGAAAGCGTCTGACAAAAACGTGAAAAAAAAAAAAAATCCAAGAAATATCCCAACAAAGGCGTGTACGGATAGTAGTGCTCATTCGATTTGACGAGTTGTAGGGTGCTCATGTTTCACCTCCTCGGTCAGTGTTTAGAACACAGAAACACGGTTCACGAAGTAGGATTTTGTGATTTACATCGTTCTCGACCTACGCGGATAACATGGGTGAACAAAGCAAGATGGAGAAAAGACGAAAGCCTCCAAACATACGAAAAAAAGGTCCATCGAACCGACCACCTCGTGCGCTTTGTTGTCCGTTTTCTGAATTCCCGGTGTCCTTTAATTCGCAAGCTTTTTCACCACGAAGTAGGATTTGTTTTTCACGTCCTTCCTAACCTTTACGAATAGTATGGAGAAAAACAAAAATGGAGAAAAACAAAAGGTCTCGAAACATACGAACAAAAAGTTTAATCGAATCGGCCACGTCGTGCGCTCTGCCGTCCGTTTTCTAGAGTAAATTACCGGCATTCTTCTTATTATTATAGCTCGCAAGCTTTTGCACCTTTTCCCCAAAAAAATTATTTTCCGAAGCAAACCATAAGCAACTATATATGCCATGCTTTAAGTCGGCAGCCACGTGCTGTCTTGACATTCTGCACTTTGGTACGGAAAAGTATTTGTATGCTGCGCTCGTCTTGGGCTATCGTTTTACTGAATAAGTCAAATAATTCACCGTCTTTTCGCAGAGGACCCTACTGAATACGAGCCTCCGTAAATAGTGTAAAACTTTGCCTACGGTGCCACGCACCGAAATAACATCTACCGCAGTAGCCGCGAAATCAGACAACTCAAAGCTCAAATCACTGACATCGCGGTAGTTCAAAGCGGAAACGAGTCGAGCCAACTGACGGCCCAACTCATTTTCTGAAAGTATGTCATCACACACCCGTACGTCTGTCGCCGAGCCGACATTCATCGTCAAGAGACTGCCCCTCAATCAACTTTCCTGGCGCATGCAGGCCAAACTTCCGAAAGAAGAAAGCTTCACGAAATGAAGAAAACCCGAGGCACCGCCCGTGTCGCAGCCCGTCAACGAGTCCACTGACGCCAAGCTAGCGTTCTATGAACAGCGCCACGAGGACGGTTCCGTTACGACCTTCGCGGCAAGAAATGGTTGCCAAAAAATCTAAACACAACGTGACCCCGAAAATTCGTTAGAGGAACCCCCCCCCCCCCCCTCCCCCCCGATATGGGACCCCCCCCCCCCCGGGACAGGGGACCGGGTAATTTATGGGAAAAGCCGTCCGCGAATATGGGACCCGGATAAACCGTGGGTGGAAACCCCGTAATGTTGATACTGGCGGCAACAACCGTTCGGTAGCCTTTATCCTGTATCGGCGAGAACAAGGAGGAAATGCCCGGACCTTTTGGGGCGTGCTGATTATGGAGGAGGTACGGTCGCTCTGGTCGAAGAGCCATGAAGAGCGGGGGGGGGGGGGGGGCAATCATAGACAGCAGACGTAGGACATGCGGTGTCTTTGTTCGGCAGCTTTTATCCTGTATCGATGAGAACAAGGAGGAAATGCCCGGAGCTTTTGGGGCGTGCTAACTATGGAGGAGGTACGGTCGCTCTGGTCGCAGAGCCATGAAGAGCGGGGGGGGGGGAGGGGGGGCAATCATAGACAGCAGACGTAGGACATGCGGTGTCCTTAGAGATCGCCACTATCTGTACCATGCCCGAGTGTCCTTATTATCGTCGCCGCTGGGTAAACTCTGGTGTCTAATCTCCCCTCGAGCACTACAGATGAGCCTACCGTACGAGCCCCCTGTGATCGTGCTGTCACCCAGCTCCGCGCTCGCGATCACCCCGGACCTATCGTAACCCCCCCGGTCCCCGTTTTTTCGTGAAGGCGAGTGTACTGTACACTGATGCAGAAAAATGCTCACGAGGAAGGTAACGTAGACAAGTGATCTACAAAAACGGAAGTCCCCGTCCCGTTTATCACGAGCTTAGGTAAAAACCACAGAAAGTATAGTAGTGTTTCCTTTTACTCGAAGTCTTCTCAGGTCGTTACCGAAGCATCTGCTTTTCCACGTGGCCCCCACGTCTCGAAGTGTCTGCTTTGTAGCCGTTGCGCTCCGAGGGCGTGCTTGACGAGATCGAGCACGTGGGTATCGCGCTTGGTGTGGGTCTGTAGCTAGATCCGGTTGTGTTGGGAACGAATCTCAAGGGATAACGTCATCGACTAGTCCTGCTATCCCGAAACCGAAAAACGCGTCTTGGGGTTCCACGGGCGGCATAGCTCTTCCCGCCGTTTGAAGACTATACCGCCCGCCCCCGCCCCCCTCTCCTTTTCCTTTCTGTCGACTCTCAGGGAGAGATATCCATCTCACACCCCGGTGGGGGGCGAACGGCGCACTGGGCATTACGGGCATTACGGGAAGCAACACAGCTGGGAGCAGCGAGCCACGCCACAGGTATTTAGGGCTGCATCGAAACATTCTGATGTTCCTCATATGAGGATCTCTGTGAGAAATGGTGTTCTGTGTACGGTATATAACCGCTGAACATTCCCTCCCTTATGGCGTAGCTGTACAACCAAGAACGGTTACAAAACCCGAACGACATGTCCCAACAGCCTCAAGCAGGCCGTTGGTTGAGGGGGGGCATGCCACGGTTGGCAGACGTGCGTGCACCATTTTTTTTTTTCTGGTGCTCCTCTCTCTAGGAACTGGTTCTATTTCGTGTGCCTCGCAGGTGAAAATTAACTTTCCAACATTAACGTCTTGACGTGACGTATACGTATACAGCAGCATGAATTAACTTTAAATAGAAAATGACGTTTGTATCGTACGCCTCTTGTGAATGTGTGAGACGAGGGTGGAGGTTGTCGCATGCAAATCATAATTTGAACCTCAGGCATGTTCGGGTTAGACCACCTTATCACGGCAGTGGTGGTTGACTCGAAACTATGCGATTGGCGACGTTCACACAGGTAGTCCATTCGACTTGCGCGTCTGATGTTGTTATTTGGATATTGATACTGTTATGAAAGCATTTGCCTGGTGGTGTAATCTATATTCCACTCCCTAAAAAACCTGGTATAGTAGTATGAGAAAAAAAGAAAATTGAAGTGCCACCCACCCGGTGGATGAACAATTCACCCCATAGCCTAGGTATACCACGAAAAACCATTGCAGTTTTTGCTACGATATAGGTTTCACGTTTCGTCTGAAACGGTTGCTGAACGACAGAGCACCTCAACCCCTTCACAATTGGAAACCCGTTTTGGGGACAAAATTACTTGGAAATAGTATAGGGAGGGGTTCGGGGCTCTGAAGCGGTTAACCCAAAATCGTCGGAAACAAACCATTTTTTTTTTTTTTTTTTTTTTTGCATGATTCTCGAGTGCGGTGTATGGACCCTTAGGGGCCATGGGATTTTTCATCCGGCAGCATTTTTTATTTTTATTTTTTCTCAACAAAAATCAGTTTTCGGGAGGGACATGTCCCAAGCTCCAAACTTGAGGAACCTCGGAAAAAAATCGATGCACCCTTTGTCGTAGCACGCGTCAGAAAAAAAAAAAAAAAAAACACGAAAATCGGACGCTTTTTTCGGGTGAAGAGTGTTGGTTATTTGGCAAAACCCACTGAGCTACTTTAGACACTTTGTACAACGGCGAGGGAGACAGCCCCGGAGATCCCCGCTACGAAAGTGGGCGAGATTCAATCAGCCAACGCGAAAAACATATATATATATATATATGCTACATTGTTGTTGGTTATGTAACGCTACCCACTGAGATACTCCGTCACACAGTGACTACGTACTCTGTTGCTCGGTGAGTAGTGCTATAGGAACCCACAAAGAAGCTCCATCATTCGGAAACGTTTCAAACCAAAAAGTGCTATTGATAGTGTGCCTCTTTCGCAGAGCTCGCCTGAAATACCCAGTCAGTCGGAAATATTTTGGCCACTCCGTGCCGGAGGACGCGCGTCAAAACGTTGTCCACGCCGACTCCAGTAAGCCTGGTGGTAACTCAGCCAAATCACTCGGTACGGTGGGCGCAGCACGGATCGCGGTTTAAACAGGACATAGTCCGTCTCGAATATAGTCCCCCTCGATCGATCATGAAGAAAATACTGAAAAATATCTCGAACTTAGTACAGCATGAATTTATTTGGTAAATACCATCATCACATTATATATTCCGCCTCTGTGAATGTGGAAAACCGGTCGCTTGTTCCGCCTACGCACACTCTACGGCCCAAAAAAAACGAATTGATGATCACCCGTGCAAGCACATGGAGTGTGCGCATGGTGTATGACACAGATTGTCTGACAGGAAGTACGAACCCATCTTTGCCACTCTGCACTCAAAGAATTTGTGATATATCGTGCACCCAGAACCCCAATCAACGCCCATATGACCCCCCGCCGAAGAAAAAATGGCCAAACCTGAACCTACCCGACAATGTTTGCTTGGCCTCTGCCCTTGTCAGGGCCAAAATGCGGCGGGGAGTATGGCATTTCAGGAAGGCTTTTCCCTGCTGGCGAACCGTGCACGAGAGAGGCGTCGTCCTATCGGGGACACAACGGAGGACAGCATTGCACTATCAACACGCGTGTTGTCTGTTGTCTTGAAATGCACAGTAGTGTGGTACATGGCCAGCTTTCGGTACAACAGAAAGCCGGCAGAGCGTGGACGACTACGTTGTTAACCCCATTGCTGTGTGGTGTGGGGGGAATGTGGCACGACGATTATTGTAGCAGTAATTGTAACCAGGACAGGGTGGGTGTTTGACGCCGCTGTCGAGGCATTTTCGCCTGACAAAAATGCCACGGCGCAAGCAGCGGCATAGCACCGTAGCGCGTGATTTTACCTATATCTCCCACGAAAAAATAGAACAGAGGTAGAAGAGTTCGCGCATAGGTTTCGTGTTTTGTTGTGGGTTTCCCTTGGTTTTTGTCCGCTCTCTGGGAATTATCACCAGTGATCGATGTTGTGAAGCTCGTGCTGCCTTTACGTTGTCGGATGGCAAACATAATACCAGGCACTATTGACGGTAGCATGCATGAACATGGTGTCCAACCGTTTTGTGATTCGCAATGGTTGGTACTTCGACCTTGACGCTATAAATAGTCGGCTCGAATGTCGGGGCGGGTGGGCATTTCGCCACTGCCTCGGTAAGTGCGACGTAGCATAGACCATGGCTATACGTACTGTGCGGTGTACAAGTCAGGGCCTAAAATATAAGCCACGTAGCAAGGGTCCCCCGATAAGGCGGTCTGAGTAAGGCGGTATCCCGATGTAAGGCGGTCAAAATCGCTCGGCGTGCCTAGGGAATCGCACTCGTAACCCAGAAAGAATAAGGCGGCCTCTCCCCATAAGGCGGTCATATTGCTCTGGCACACCAACCGCCTTGCTGGTGGATAAGGCGGCCTTTCCCTATAAGGCGGTCGTATTGCTCTGACACACCAACCGCCTTACTGGGGGATAAGGCGGCCTCCCCCTATAAGGCGGTGATATTGCTCTGGCACACCAACCGCCTTACTAGGGGATAAGGCGGCCTCCCCCTATAAGGCGGTCGTATTGCTCTGGCACACCAACCGCCTTACTGAGGGATAAGGCGGCCTCCCCCTACAAGGCGGTCGTATTGCTCTGGCACACCAACCGCCTTACTGGGGGATAAGGCGGCCTCTCCCCTATAAGGCGGTCGTATTGCTCTGGCACACCAACGGCCTTCCTGGGGGATAAGCCGGCCTCCCCCTATAGGGCGATCGTATTGCTCTGGCACACCACCGCCTTACCGGGAGGCTCGTACTGTAGTATATAGACCACAAAGCTATACTGTACGCTATACCAGTCTGGGTCACAATCCAAGCCACTTTTCCTACAACAAGTATAAATGTTGTGGAGTTGGTGT
Organism: Undaria pinnatifida; assembly: GCA_012845835.1. NCBI lineage: Eukaryota > Phaeophyceae > Laminariales > Alariaceae > Undaria > Undaria pinnatifida. The sequence continues at coordinate 10,056,975 of JABAKD010000019.1, forward strand.
CGTACCTAGTTCATAGATATCTGAAGATAGGTTCCTAGAAACGGTCCTCGTGAACCTGATGAAGTACTAGACTGTTTACAGGAGACGCGTGCTACGATAGAGGCGGTCTACAACTTTTTTTCTAATACTACCCCTCAATTTAGGAGGTCAACGCACGTCCTTCTTAACCCCAAAAAAAACTGATTTGTTCACGAAATAAACCTGCTTTCATATCGCGGATGAAAAAAATCCATAGCCTCGAGGTACACGACGAGAACCACGCGAAACAAAATGGCCTAATATTTCCGACGACTTTTGGCTTAAGGTGAGCCCCGACTTTTGGGTTAAGGTGAGCCCCGTCATTCGGAAAGCATTTCAGACCAAAACTGCTGCCTCTATCGTAGCGATTTTTTTTTTCGTCCGTCAGGTGCTGAAGCGGTTGGTTATCCGGCGTTAGTGTCGCGGGAGGGTTGTTGGTAGAATCCACCGCCCCCATCCCGTCACTTAGCCTTGAGCTAAGAAAGAAGCATTTTACGAGTACGAGAAGAAGCCGCTACTCCAACATTAATCGTAAGCTCGACGTGAAAAACATTAAAATTTGAGCTCGACGAGGAAGTTAGGCCATGCGGTGTAACAGTCGTCACAAAACCCCCACGAAGACTCGTTGATGATCATATCCTCATTAACCCCTTTGGAGCCCAATGTGGACCCTATGCCAGTTCCAATTATTTTGTTTCCCAAAACGGTTTTCGAGTTGTGAAGGCGTTAAGATAGATCAAAGGATTTGGAAATATCTATTGGTAGACCATCACCCGACGATGCCTATTTACCATTTTTCCCCTCACTAAGATCTCGGAGTTCCGCACATGTTTCATTCATTTTATTCATGTCGAGAGCTTGTCTTTGTTGTCGGGCTGGTATATAACGCGAAGCGGTGCCTCCCAGCACCGACACCTCCTCCGTGCCTACCACTCGGCAGCACTTTGACATAACAAGTCAATGCTAACGGGGCTGATATCTGGGCCACAAATTGCGCACGGCAGGGGGGGGGGTCACCGTTGACGGCTCTTTTCTATTCAGTGCCTCAGAGCCACAATCGCGCCCGTGGCTGGCTACCAATATTGTGCTTTTGTTTTTTCGTTTCTTCGTCATAGTAAAGAAAAGCAACTACTATTACGGGAACATATTTTTTGTCCCCTTAGAACTGAGGTGTTTGGCCGATAGTACGCGGTTTTCACTCTTCGAGACCGCCGAAAACACCGGTAGACGCGTTCAGGATGCTCCCCGTGCTTTTCCCTAGGGCTTCCTGGCGTATTTTTCCTTTTTCTCCACGGTCGTGATTTGACTGTTCGTCCCATTTGCCAATTCTGAGGACATGATGACTTTTAGCCTAAAGCCCTCAAAGATCCATTGTTTTTTTTTTTTTTTTTTTTTTTTTTTTGGCCCCAGTTCTGACAAACAATACTTTTTCGGAAAACTGATTGGCTGCACCAAAAAATCAAAGTAAGACCCTGAAGGAAAGGAGAACTCCAAAAAGTCTTCGGAAAACTACGGGGTGGATCTTGAGGATTGTATCGTTTCTTGTTCGATAGCCCAGCCGAGTCGGGCAAGTACATTTGGCCTAGAAATCAGTTCTGACAGCCAAAAAAATATGTTTTCTCACAATAGTTGGTGGTGGCGGTGGTGGTGGTGATGGTGGTGATGGTGGTGATGGTGATGGAGGTGGTGGAGGTGGTGATGGTGATGGAGGTCGTGGTGGTGGAGGAGATGGTGGCGGTGGTGGTGGTGATGGAGGTGGTGTGGTGGTCGTGGTGGTGATTGTGGTGGTGGTGGTGGTGGTGTGGTGATGATAGTGTTGTTGTTGCTGGTGGTGTGGTGGTCGTGGTGGTGGTGGTGTTGGTGATGGTGAAGGTGGTGGTGATGATGATGGTGGTGGTTGTGGTGGATGTGGTGGTGGTGATGGTGGTTGTGATGGCGGTAGCGGCGGCGGTGGTGGTGGTGGTGGAGGTGGTGATGTTGATGTTGGTAGTGGTAGTGGTGGTGATGGTGGTGGTGGTGGTGGTGGTGGTGGTGGCGACGGTGGTAGTGGTGGCGGTGGTAGTGGTGGTGGTAGTGGTGGTGGTGGTGGTGGTGGTGGTGGTGGTGGTGGTGGTGGTGGTTGCGGTGGTTGTGGTGGTGGTGGTGGTGGTGGTGGTGGTGGTGGCGGTGGTGGCGGTGGTGGTAGTTGTGGTTGTGGTGGTTGTGGTGGTGGTGGTTGTGGTGGTGGTTGTGCTTTTGGTGGTTATGGTGATGGTGGTGATGGTGATGGTGATGGTGGTGGCGGTGGTGGGTGTGGTGGTATGGTTCGTTCCTCGCCGCCTCTGCTTCATGGTGTTTGGGTTCGATAGATATCGACAAGCACAACATACATTAACACGTTTTGTCGTCTGATCGAGAAAGTAACAAATAATGCACTTTCCATTACACCATTTTACCGTTTTCTGACCGATCGGTAGAGCATTCGTGATGACGCGAGAAAAAATAGACGCACCGCACATCAGTTGCGCTGTAGGTGTCAAGACGAAGCCATCGAGCACACCGAAGCTGGAGGCCGCGACAGCGGCAAACAGGCAAGGGACCAGTGCCTTCACAAAAGCATTACAATTTTTTCATTTCAGCCTTCCGATAAATGTGTAAGTCATAATCCATTTCAAGATAGAACGAACAGTCGTCGCCTTTATTTTTCGGCTGTTCGTAACGCGAAAGCTGACGACACATTACTGGTTACCCAAACACCACCCCTCTCGCCTAAACATGTTCTCCTTCCTTTTCGGCGTGCATTCATTCGAAAACGCCTCTCTCCCTTTTTTTTTATACTACATTCTATGTCGACGTTAACCGCCGTAAAATTCGGCCCGAAAAAGTAGGACAAGCTTTTTCTTGCCCACCAGACTGTGACAAGAGCACCGAGCGCAACCTGAAGTAAAATCCCGCCACAAGAGCAATACGAACCAGATACGATGTGCTACAAAAGAAGTGAACCAAACGTCATACAGTAGGAACCACGGACGCTTTTCAACCGAAAAAAAAATCCAGATTGCTGAAAAAATCAACTTGGTAACCAAACGTCCATGCCGATGTGTCTGTTAAAAGGAACAAGCCGGCGAGCAATCGACGCGTCGCGTTGCTGTAATACAGGTCGCGTAGAGCAGCACACACTAACTTTGCGGTGAGCCTCGCTGACTACAAGCAAATTAAGCCGTTCACCATCCGATTGAAGCCCTGAAACATTGCCAGTGTCCGGCAGCGACCAACTGATTTTCAACTCACAACCGCGCACTCGGGATGGAACCAAAAAAGCACCGTGCTCCACTTCCCTGCTCAGTCTCCAAGAAAGCATCAGTCCAAACACAATGTACGCAAAGTCTAAGCCAACGACATTAGGTCACACACAATTCACGCACATCCAAACCAACGACATCAGGTCAAACACAATGCGCGCAAAGTCTAAGCCAACCACATATCAGGTCAAACACAATCTACGCAAAGTCTAAACCAACGACATCAGGTCAAACACAATGTGCGCAAAGTCTAAACCAACGACATGAGGTCAACCACAATGTATGTAAAGTCTGAACCAACGACATCAGGTCAAACACAATGTGCGCAAAGTCTAACCCAACGACATCAGGTCAACCACAATATATGTGAAGCCTAAACCAACGACACCAGGTCGAACACAATGTACGCAAAGTCTAAGCCAACGACATCAGGTCAACCACAATGTACGCAAAGTCTAAACCAACGACACCAGGTCAAACACAATGTACGCAAAAGTCTAAAGCAACGACATCAGGTCGAACACAATGTACGCAAAGTCTTAAGCCAACGACATCAGGTCAAACACAATGTACGCAAGTCTAAAACCAACCCGCCATCGCGTCAAACACAACGTACGCAAAGTCTAGAAACCAATATCATCAGGCCAAAACACAACAATATACGCAAAGTCTAGAAACAAACGGCATCGGGTCAAACACAACAACGTACGCAAAGTCTAAAACCAGTGACACCAGGTCAAACACAACAACGTACGCAAACTCTAAACCAACGACACCAAGCCACAGAGACAACAATGCATGCAAAGTCTGAAACCAACGACACGCCGACAGACATCCCACGGCAACGGCGCAACAGCAGCAGCAGATTCAAAGAACTTTCTTCAGAGAGCTCCTAACACGATGAGGAGCTTAATCGATATCTGACCCCCGAAAACATGACTTCGAAAGGCGTTCGTTCGCGCACAACCCGACCGATGTTCACCTCTATGCCCTAGCCCTAGACGAAAAAAAATACTCCTAGGACGAGGGTACCGCAGGGGGTGGCATCCTTTTTTTCATTCCCGCGCGTGAGCTATCATATCGCGCATACTATCATACTATCGTACCGTCATACTCGCACGAGTGACTCTGTGCCGCACTGACGAAACGACATAAGGCGATTTCCTTGGCGCTGCGCCGCCAGCCATCCTATTGGGGATTCGTGTCCGCAAAACAGTACAGCACGAGAGCTTATTATGACCGCAAGGAACAGCGGGGGGGGGGATCACTCGCTCGCGCCGAGTGGCCCTGAGCCATGGGGACAAAAAAAAAGGTCACAAAAGGGACCACCCTACACCGTAACATCGGTCCGTAAAACTAGCAGAAAAAACGCAAGTTCGCCACCTGAGGAGCTCAACCGGACGGGTACATTATTAGCCAATACAACAACTGCAACCCCCACCCGTGGGATGAATCAAGGATCGAGCCACAGACAACTCATAATGTAAAGTCTGAACCCACGACATCAGGACAAACACAATCTCTGCGAAGTCTAAACGAACGGCATCAGGTAGGCCACAAATACATATATATATATATGTATATATATGTTTTATGCAGAGTCTAAACCAGGGTCATGAGGCCAAGCAAGCGCAATCCATGCAAAAAGTCTCAAAAGATAGACCAATTTTCAAAAACCCAGAAAAAAGCAATTAAACTTACTCATCTACGTAGCAGGCTCTACGACATGTTTGTAAATCACCACAGACTGAGACGTAACTAGACAATCGTGTTCGAATGCCAGCCGGTGAGCAGCTTTGTCGTAGCCACACCCAACCCACCCAACGTGACTTTCTTTTGACCTACCGTTTGCAAAAAAAAAAAGTCCAAGCCATGCTATGGCCAGTGGAGGGTACATCTACTTTTGTCGCTGAAACTCTACAGCGCAGCGGCGGCATAGACCTCAAGTATGCACCCGCCAAGCTTGCTCGGTGGGTGATTTTACCGCATGCGGACGGGACGCAGGGTGCGCGGACCTCTGTTTGTCCTCCAGACCTCAACCACCTCGCCACAGTCAACGCCGACATCATCGGATTCGTCCCCCTCCGCGGCATCATTTGTCGCTTTCTCGCCCTCACTAACCCCACTATTTTCTAACCTACCCGGTTCTACATGGCTGCTTCCGCCGCGTTTCGTGCCGTCGGTAATGCTGTAGGTAATTCCTCCGCCGTTTGTGTAACCACCATCATGTTTTATGCCGATGGGAGAAAACGTTCGGTCTATGCTGCCTAGAGCCCTGCCATCACCGCCACCGCCACCGCCACCACCATCACCACCACCAACACCAACACCGCCAACACCACCAACACCACCACCACCAAGACCAACACCAGCACCAGCACCACCAACACCACCAACACCACCACCAAGAACAAGACCAACACCAACACCGCTAACACCACCACTGCTGGCATGGCTGGTGATCGACCCGTCACTACCGATGCGTTTAACCACCCCACCACGAGAGACTTTGCGGAACCTCTCGTCTATTTCTTCTTCTTCTTCTTCTTCTTCTTCTTCCCGTCTCATTTCTTCACCGGCGCTGCCACCGCCGTTGTAAGGACTGCTCAGGAGGTCTGACGCCCTCATTGCGGGATATCCGGCCGCGGCTCCTTCTTTCGCACCCACGCGTCCTAATTTTGATCGCGATAGTTGGAGGGCAGCGGAGAAAGATGCCAGAGGGTGGAAAGGGATTTGAGATTTCTGAGTGCCTCGGGGGCATTCCATCCAGGGAAGGGGAGGAGTATTGCTCAACCATGTATAGCGCAATAGAAATACATATATACCTGGTATATATTATTTTTGGCATTGTTATTATGTTATGTCATCCGCCAGCCGACATTGTACGGCACGAGCCGTAGCGTCGAAATCTCGCAAACATCCCAAGGAAGGAGAAGAAGAAGGGGGAAACCGCGAGAGAGAAACTAAAAAAATACCGGGAAGGTAAATGTTTTTGTTTTTCTACGCTGTGTGTTTTGACCCCTTCACAACCGGAAACCCCCCTTTGGGAGACGTGTAACTTGGAATTAGTATAGGGAGAGGTTTTATAGGGATAGGTTTTAGGGGCCCAAAAGGGGTTTATAAAGCAATCGGGATGTTTTGTATCTTCTCTACCGATGCTGCCACACAAATCTCACTCTAAATTCAAGTAGTTAACCTCCTCACCTGAGAGGGCGGCGGCATGAACGAAACTACGACGGGAGCGTAAAGCTTGCGTTCTCGCTAGCACCCTCCCGCCCGACGAACTCGCGGCCATCTCTCTTCCCCCCGAAATCGCGATGTCGCCGAAGGAGCTCAGCTGCAATTTTGTTTTGGCGAGCAACATACGAGAAAAGCAAAAGAAAAATTGGTAGAGACAGAGGGGGGTTAGAGTTCGTTCATGGATAGATTTCCTTCTCTGTTCACTCTAGGTTGTTATGTATGGGGATTTTTAGGAGCGCTCGACGTTGAAGCTCGAGCTGCACACCTTCGGAGTCCACCGAAATCCGAAGTCGAGATGTCATCGAACAGGCCATATTGAAACAGTTTGGCGAACAGCAGCAGAAGAAAAACAAACTCACAAGACCAGGCCCGCAAGTTTCGCGCAAAAGCATCTGGCTCTCGTTACGCGACAGCAGGTGTCAGCAACCAACATTGTAACACCTATAAGTAGTAGCAGCTGGAGACCTACACCGTTCAACCGTGTGCGGTCATGTATTAAAAAACTCGGAGAAATGAAAAGGGGAAAACAGGGAGGCGCGCATCATGTCGCTCGGCTGATACTATCCATGCGACCACTAAGTAGTGAAAACTAAAAGATTAGAGTACCAAAAAAGGAAACAAGGCGTGCATCATGTTTGCTCAGTCCTTCTCCTCAGCCGTGAGCCCCTCCTCTCGGAGGCAGGGACTGGTCTCTCAACCATGCGACGAATAAAGCCTAGAAGTTACGCCGTGCAACCATCGCACCATTAAAAAACACTACCAGGTAGAAGCGACGCCGTTCAACCATGCGACCATTGTAAAAAACTAGAAGAAATAGTAAGCGGGCACCGTGTCCCTCGGCCCTCACCATCCTTGCGAGACCATTAAACAAAAACACTGCAAGCGCGGAAATAAAGGCGCCCACCATGTCACTCGGCCCGCCGCCGGTGGGCTGTTCCCTTAGAAGGCAGGGACCGGACGGCGAAAACATCTCAAGAACCGGGCACGAGTCATCCATGTCACAGTCGCTGGTGTCAGAATCCGAGGTGTCGCTGCCGCTCCCGCGGCCACTGCTTCCACCAAATTCGAGCCACCTTTCGTTTAGGATTTCCCGCGAACCATTGCACCTGAAGGTATAAAATGTGGGCAATGCAAGTAGTGTATTCGGAGACGACGGCAGGGTGGGGAGTTGCCAAAAGAAGGAGGGGGGGGGCGGGGGGCGGGGGGCGGGGGGTAGTTCGTGTAATGTGCTCGCCAGCAGCAAAAAACTGACTGAACGGTGACGTGGCCAGCTCTAAAGCGCATGCAACACAAAATACCTGTTATGCGGTGCAACGGTTCATTTGAACGAAACTAACTTCGAGCTTGAAACCTTGAACCGTTGTCCCGCGTAACCTTGAAACGCTGTACCAGCTAATAGGGGTGACCGAAGCCTCATAATATATCAGCCTCAATCCCACAATACCTCCAAGGATCCTGGTTCGGCCCTGCAGGCCTAACTGCAAGCGATCGCTGCTCAAAATGTGAGGCCACTTGCCCAACCGAATACTGGATACCCCAACTTTTCTGTTCATACAGTACATGTGTGGTGGGCCGTAGAACGTAGGTTTGTAGACCGTAGGTGCTTTGATATCTCACACTGGAGAATTTCTTAAGTTGTTCCTAACCCCTGTATAGGTGCATCCACGTTTTTTTTTGGCCATTTTTGGTTGGAATTAGAGTGGATTTTTTTCGAAGTAGTGCAAGGGTTAGTTAAAAACGCCTCGTCGGAAAAAAAACGTGTTCACCCCAAAAAAACGAGTTTGTCCCACCGTCACCTTACGCGCTTCGCCATCGAAAGATCAGCGCTCCTCGGCAGCCGCCCCGACCTTCCGCACGGGATCAGGGGGGCCGACCCCCCCCCATCCCCCCCAAAAAATCGTCCTCCCGTTGTGGGCAGGCTTGCGCGGCGTGGGGGGTTGCCGGCATCCGTAGGCGTGTGTGTTGCGGTGGGGGTGACGCCCGCCGACCACAAGTTTCCGGTCGACGCGAAAGAGCGTCCGATCGAAGAGGAAGAAGAAGCAGCAGCACCAGGGTGGTCGAAAAGCGGCGATGAAGAAAACAGCGCTTGTGTGTTAGAGGTGCCTGGATCGTTGGAGGAGGTGCTGTGAAGCGATCGGTTGTTGGAGGTGCTGTGGAGAAGCGACGGCCACCACTGTGACGGTGGCATGCCAGAGCTGGAGCTGTTGTCCGCAGCCATGACAAGTTTTCCGGCAACGGGAGCGAGGGTAGTGCTGTCGCTTGTCTTGCTGCTGCTAAGACTGCTGCTGCTGCTGCTGCTGCTACTGCTACTGCTGCCACTGCCCGCTTTTTCTGGCCACAGGTCCCGCCGTACGCCCGGCTTCGGCGCTTCCTCGGCCCACAAGCAACGCGGAACGGCCGACTTCAGCTCTGCTGACAGCCGCCGTGTCGCCGAAAAGGCAACACCCTCGTCGTTCGTGTTGTTCCTCTTCGTGGTACTTTTGAAACCGCCATTACAGGGGTGAAACCGTCAGAATGAGGGCCAGAGGGCACGAGGGAACCGAAAGCACAAAAACAATGAATAACGGAAACGCGAATATTTTTTTTACTGGTACTGGACTGGTGCGGTGGGGTGTTGTCGGGATAACGTTAGGTTGGGAGGGGGGGGGGGTGGTACGGAGCGTGGAGGGGAGGGGAGGGGCGGGCGGGCGGGCGTACTCGTATCACGCATGAGGGGGGTGGAGGGGAGCAAGACAGGGACACAAGCAGAGGGCCAGAAGCAGAAAACCTCGCTTGGTACAAGGTAGCTTCAAACGCTAGCGTGTTGATTCTCTTTGCCTCACGCCGCTACGAATCGGCTGAAAAGGGGTTTGTTGAAACTGAACCGTTGTGGGTCGCCTGATCTCGCCGTGCCGATTTTTCTTCTCCTCTGGCGCCAGTTCGGTACCTGCGTAGGTCTTCTTATCCTAACCCTATGCGTAGGCAATGTTCAAACGCTCTAATCTATATTCTGAACAGAACGGTACGTGGTTTTGAACAACCCAAATTTGACATTGGTGCGCATCGAGGCTCTGATCAAAGAGCAAACGTGGAGCATGAGCTTCAGCATCGATCAACCGATAATATCCACAGAATTAAGGAGAAAACCAAGGAGATATTGAACAAGTGATGCATTTTTACTGTTTTGCACATCTTTGTCGGAAGGCAAACGACATGATTACCAGGTATTACTTTTTTGCAGGACTACCCTTGGTTCTCTTGTGCTTTATTCGACACGTTTATGAAGTGATCGGCGTTGAATCTCATGCTGCAGATTGCCGAGCGAGTAACGTAATATTGAGGAGATCACGTTGTTAACAGAACAACATGGAGCACGAAAAGGACAGAATCTCAGCATTTCACTATTAGTCTAATAATGGCAGAGCTCTCTCATGCCATGACTGAGTTCGTGTGTGGCTCTGTATGAGTGTAGACCAGGCAATAAAAAATCTGAAATGAAAAGCTAAAAAACAAGCGGGGGTGTTTATTTTCTCCCTTTGTCTTCCGTGTTTCATCCTACTAGCAATAGATCTCCGAAAGAACAATGACAACAACGTAAATGAGGCTTATGCTCGAAGCCGCACCTGGGGCAACGAAGACGCGTCAGCCCCCCCCCAAAACCGGCCACGCTGCCGACGGTGAAGCCGCTTTTTTTGTGCCCCCCTCCCGATCGCCCCCTCCCCCTCCCCGGCGGCCTCCGTGCGGAAGTCGGCCGGGGAGTTCCAATGGAAAAGTCAAAAATGCTAGACATGTCCGGGGACTGGGTGCGGGTACCATCCTTGCTGCTGCCGATGGGAGAAAACTTGGACGGCTCGGTACGACATCCGTCATTGTGGATGACGAGGGTTTCGGGGTCCTGCATGTATGTATGGTGTGAGTCAGCCCGCGGAATGAGGCATTTAAAAAATACATTGGGAGAGCGGGAGGGCGGAAAGAAGGCGGGGGGGGGGGGGGGGGGGTGAGGATGGCGTCGAAGAAGAGGTTGAACTTTTTGTCGTGGGGGGGGGGGTTGTCAAAGGGGGCGAACGTGTTTGGATAGGTGTGTGCGTGTGCTGAGTTAGGTCGAGAGGGAATGCATCTGCGGTGATTCAGGGTCCCTTGATGCATACGGCGTCAGTTAGTCCGGAACAAAAATGCCAGGAGACGGCGGCTTTGGGTGGCGGTTGTCGCACCTTTAGGACCTCCCACACTAAACCTGGTACAATGAAGTCTAGACCGCCGTCCGTCATAAGCATTGACCGCCGTCGTCTGACATGTTTGGCTCAGGATGAGACAGCTAAAAACAAAGTGGGAGTGGGAGGGAGGAAGGAAGAGGGGGGAGAGGCGATGACGGCGTCGAGACGTACAGGGTGACCGTTTTGCGTAGGGGATGGGTATGTGCTGAATAAGGTTGAGAGGGAAATGGCAGGGCGAGAGTTTTGGCGCGCGGGCTAAAAGGTGAGAGGGGAGGGGGTCGCGGGCCGGCGAAACATCGGGAGTGGTACACCGGAAGGAAGGTGGGGGGGGAGACGATAGCAGCGTCGAGATTAAGGTGGATGGTTTACGTGTAGGGGGTTGGGTGGGTGTGCCGAGTTAGATTGTAGGTTGAGAGGACAGCAACAGGAAGGATATTTGTGCGGGTTGGTGGCTGGGGGGAGGGGAGGGGGTGCCTGCCGGTGTATGTTCGACGAATCAAATAGTTTCAACCTCACAGTTCACCGACTGATGAATGGCCAGAACGAATCATATTTTGGCGTTGTTAACGGTCCTACTATGATAATTACCAAAAAGTGCAGTAGTAGTTTTCGTAGGAGCAGCGTCATGCCTGGCACTGGGTATGTTTTATATCCGGCATAAAAAATCTATATAGCTAACTGCATCGTGATCGAACTCTCTCGAAATGCAGTAACTCTATCTACAGATCTACAGAGTGGTACGTAGTGCTCGTGGTGGTGTTGCCGGGCCGAGTAAGATACAGAGTTCGGCCAACACCAAATGCAGGCAGATGGGTGCACCACAAGGAGTTTTGCAACACAGATCTCTTGTGCACAGGCTACTCGCCGTACTCATAGGAACAAATCGCAACTATTAATACTAATACCTGAGCCGCACGACAATACGTAGTACAGCAGTATAGTACCTGGTAGATGCTTGTGATGCTGCTGGTTAGGTATACTGGTGCATCATGGTATCTTTTTGTAAGCATAGCGACTATAGAACAAGACGATGCGCTAATAATGCAAGAACAAGAAGAGTATTGCAGCGCTCTTCTCGTGAGATGTGGCTCTCTATTATAGTTTGGTGCGTGACCCCACCAACGACTCCAGGTATACTACTGCAATGTTAGCGCTATACACTTCTGGTGACACGAATTGTCGGCCAGCGGTCCCATCACCGTCGCACATGTTTAGATGTTTAAGAAGTACGAGTACTATAGCGAAGCGCATCCTGCTCCCCCCCCTCCAGCTCGTTCATGGATCACACATATACATATAGGGCAGGCGACAGAAACCGGTATACCGCAACAATTCCGCGCCACAGTGTGGTACAACAGAATACGCACCTAGATTTTTTACCCCGATCCGCGACGCTGATTGGTCACCTACCTCAGCCTCGTAACTGTTATTGACACCAATTCCTTGCGGTACCGTTATAAGGCTTAGTTTGGGCAAGCAATTGGATAACCTTCTGCAAGTGGTCAAACGGACTAATACCCCTCTAATTCCTTAACAAATGGCGTCGTCGACAGACCATGGGTTTTTTGGATCGTGGATTCGAATCCCACCATCCACATATAGTAGAACTTTACGAATTTCTCCTTGTAGAACTTGAAAAATACTATCTCTCCACGTGGAAGTGTGGTGAGCTAAAGCTTTATTTTTCCCCATCCGCCGGAGGATGAAAAAAAAAAAAAAAAACTATCTCTCCCCGGTATGCCCAGGAAATGAAACCGCTTGGACAATTGACAGGTCCGCCCGTATGTCCGGCCGACCTGCTATCCCGCCGTTTCAGGGGGGGAGAGTGTTATAAGGCTTAGTTTGGGTAAGCTATTGGTTAACCTTTTGCAAGTGGTCAAACGGACTGATACCCCACTTATTCCTTAACAGTACATCATATCATACCGCGGCTTTTCAGCTCGGCAGTCACCGTTTTCTGACGTGACCCATACCGCTTTCTGGCGTAAAATATGCCATGGCTCGGTTCTTATTCTTATTTTTCTGTGGGGCATATTTTATATGTTTTAGTGTATGGGCAGTGTATTATTGGTTATTTTTCAGGCATCTCAAGTGAGCCCAAGTTCTTAACTACCAAGTTTAATTCTTAACTATTAATACCAAGTTGAAGTGGTGGTGCCTTCTCCCGGTGTGGATTTCAACAGAAAATGCGGTGCACGAATACGCAAGGCGGACGAGAGAGTGGTGTGTGTGCATCGTCAGGGTCGATGTTGGCGCCATCGGTAGCGAGGATTTCAACAGAATGCGGTGTACGAACGCGCAAGGCGGAAGCGAGGTGGTGTGTTTGTAGACCGAGAGGATCGCCCGCGTTTAGCTGGACTACTGCTGTCACTCCTCCTTGCTGTGTCCCTTTCTTTCCCCCACCCCTTTCCCGCCATGCATACATACGTGTACGTGGGTCGGGCGAGCTATGTATGGTTGAGCAGCGGTTCGTGCCGTGTGCCGAAGAGGTCATGATTGCTCTGAAGGAATCCGAACTATGAAAGCGCGCAGTTCTATGCATGCTACATGACGTGGCGCCCATGGTTGAGAATCGGTCGGAAATTCAAAGGCTGTGTATATGGGTCGTGAAGAGCCTAGGCAAAGACGGTCCGCAACGTATATTTTCCGACAGAAAGCGGTATGAGTCACGACAGAAAACGGTGACGGCTGATAAGCCGCGGTATGATGTACCGCAAGGAGTTGGTGTCGAAAACCGGGGGGTACGAAGCTGAGTTGACCAATCAGCGTCGTCGCGGATCGGGGTCAAACTTCTAGGTGTATTCTGCTGCATGTACCGCACGGCAGCGCGGAATGGTTGCGGTATACCGATTTCTGTCGTCTGTCCACATAAATATATATCCTTAATGAGGACACACAACTCGTAATACGCGCGATCGGTGTATCACACACACCTTGCAAAGATGAGTTTCGACGAAATCTTCGATCTCACAGCTGGAGTGTTTTTTCATTTTTTATATGATAATATATATTCGTTTTTATCAGCTGGTTTTTACTTGCTGCTATAATACGAGTACCAGGAATATATTATTGTCATTTTTGTCTCGCCGTGGCCGTATCCATCTTTCGCGAGGTTCCAATACGAGCAGCCAAAGGGCTGCCCCGCCTATCTGGTGTGCTTGGAGGAGGAGCTCTTCTCTGACGGCAGCAGCAGCGGCAGCAGTAGTGAAGCCTATATGCAAGTAGGTCGGCAAACTGTATACGTACAGAGTATAATAGTACCTTTTCGATATATATCTCCGCCTGTGTCGACCACCACCACCCCCTCGCTACAAACACAAAGATCAGGAACCTCAGAGTATACCATACAACATGTACGAGTGAGCATACTATGTGGGTGCGCGCCTCCTACGCGCGTGGTAAATAATATTATGTGTACCGGTAGTACATAGATACACGTATATTATCGACTATTGCACATAGGAGTCGCCGACCTATATCCTTAATGAGGACACACAACTCGTAATGCGCGCGATCGGAGTATCACACACAGCTTGCAAAGATGAGTTTCGACGAAATCTTCGATCTCACAGCTGGAGTGTATTTTAATTTTTATAATATTTCTTCGGCGTACGCGTGTACTCACAAAATTTCGTAAAGGACGATTCGAAAACAACCCCTCACTCACTCAGTAATTATAACCCATTTCCAACTCTTACGATTATCCTAGTCTAACTCCAAGTGTTTTGTCCCCATGTCGGGAGTGCGGTGCTAAAGGGAGCGTCGGCGGCTAGTGTTATTATGTACCTTGTTCATTCATACATAATATCATAATGATAAGTTTTTCATTTTTTAAATAATACCAGGTACCTTTTGGTAAGGAGAGGAGGAGGAGCTCTTCTCTAACAACAGCATTTCAGCAGCAGCGGCATGCTGCAGCAGAATATACCGCCATGCTCGTAACCTTAAGGAACGTTGAGATATTGGCACCAATACAAAACAGTCCTTACATTTCTGTCCAAAGTGGAAATAAATACCACGTCGTTGAGAATGTGAATGAATGCTGCACAAGAAGCAAGTAGCACCTTGATTTCGATATCACCGCCCGCCGCGGCGACCACCACCACCTCCACCGACGGGTCGCGCTTCTTCGCCGCCTGCCGTTCCAACCGCCGATGATGCTGCTGTACGCCAGGGGTGATGCCGACACCTCTCCTCCCCTCGTTGTCGGTATCATAGGCAACCTGTGCTGCTACTACTGGTACACATAGACCAGCCGCCGCTGCTGACGTTTGCGTTTGATGAGCAGTTCGAAACAAATCATCATGATGATCTTCAGCATTACTAATATTATTGTTGTCGTTCCTTCCTTCTCTGGATGATTGTGGCTGCTGCAGCATTTTCCAGGCAGCAGCAGCAATCGAATGATTTTCGGGCGGGACTCCGCCTCCACCAACGGTGGTGGTAGTTGAGACCGCCATGGATGAGGATATGACGAGGCCACAGCAACCACAACAATGACAGACGGGAGGTGGTAGGAAGTGGTGGATGGATCGAGGACACACCTTCCCTGTGCCAGCTAAAAGCTCGAGGGTGGTTGTTGTCAAAACAGCAACACGGATGGATGCGTCAAAGGGTCATTGGTTTGATGTTTTTTTTGGCTCCTGATGGGCTAAAAATGCGGTGTAGCTGCAGAATTAGGGTAAATTGAACTTGCCGCCGAAAAGAAACCCTCCCAAAGCACGGAAAGGAACAAAATCCGCCGAAAACGAAACAAAACGGACACGCGAAAAAAGGTTCCGGTGCATACATGCGAGCACGTGCCTGCGGCACGATTAGAACCGCAGCAGCACAGGTGCCGCCCCCGCTGATGCTGTTTTACACTGACTGTGCTGCTACTACTGCTACTACTACTGTGTCTCCGTTATGCGATATATATACAGTTTTACGCCCGCTCGCTGGCAAGGTGCGTGCTCTCTTCCCTGTGACTCTCCGTCTCCATATATATTTTGCTCCTGCTGCTGCTGCTACAACAGTTGTGCGTGTTGCCATTTATTTGTCCAACCAAATACCTGAACACCTTCTCTTCTTCTCCTCTCCTCTCAACGCCCTGCTTTGCACAGCAGTTAGTTGTTTTTTTTTTTTTTTTTCAGACAGATTCGCAACCTCAAGCAGCAACACACAGTCTGCACAAACCTCCAGAAACGCTCCTTGCGGTTCAGGTGGCGTTTGTATGCGCATCACACTATATATGCCTCATAATGCACATACAACACATACAACTCCGTTTAAGAGTTTGCCTCTCCCTATAAAATGCCAGGGACCAAGTACAGCAGCAGTGGTAGTAGTAGTAGTAGTAGTAGTAATGATACGTAAGGTCAAGATCTCGGGGGCCATCATAATCATTAGGTGTGCACGTATGTCATTAGTACATGTACAGCAGACCGCGCGGCCAAGGTTTTGGTGAGCATGTGCATGTTGTGGTGTATTATCGACTTACAGGATTCACTTGATAAACTGATGCATTTATTTCCTTCCACACACAGCTGTCAGATTTTGTCCCCCTCAGAAACGGGTTTTATAGTTTCCGCGCACAGACTGACTAACATCACCCTGTTGACCCTGATAGCTGCACTGTAAGTTGCAAGGGGGAGTCGCCGACCTATATTCTTCATGATGAGGACACACAACCCGTAATACGCGCGATTGGAGTATCACACACAGCTTGCAAAGATGAGTTTCGACAAAATATTCGATCTCACAGCTGGAGTGTATTTTTATTTTATATTGCCCATCCATCCCTTCTATTACATCTTGTTGTAAGACTTAGTTTGGGCAAGCTGTTGGTTAACCTTTTGCAAGTAAGGGGTCAAACGGACCAATACCCCACTAATTCCTTAACAATTGGCGTCGTCGACAGACCGTGGGTTTTTGGGTCGTGGGTTCAAGCCCCACATCCACCATAATAAACTTTTTCAGATTTTCCCCATCATGTCGAACTTGAAAAATATTATCCCCGGTATGCCCAGGAAATGGAACGGCTTGGATATTGACAGGTCCGCCCGTATATCCGACCGACCTGCTATCCCGCCGTTTCAGGGGGGAAAGTGTTATTATAATGCTTAGTTTGGGTAAGCTACGATTGGTTAACCTTTTGCAAGTGGTCAAACGGACTAATACCCCACTAATACCTTAACAATCTACTGCGCGCTTTTCCTTTCTTCTTCTCCCTCCCTAGATAATCTAGACGTAAATCAGATCCGGGCCCACTATGCAGAGACCCTTCTCCCCCCGTCCTCACTGCGATAGGTGCCTTTGTTTTCTTCGCGAGAAAATTCCAGCTAGATTTCTCCCCTCGCCGAGACTCGCATCGAATTGTGCCTACTCACTCATCACGCTGCCAGGCGCTCTCACCACAGTCAGTCACAGTTAAAATTAAAAGTTGATTCCTTTGGCTTTTTTTTTTTTGCAAAAAAAACTCAAAAAAAGTCCGACCCACACGGGGGAATTCGAACCTACTCTCAGAACTATACAGCTACCAGTACTTGTAACTCTTCTGTGTTAGTGGTATCCGAGGGTAACCACTCTTCTTATTATTTTATTTTGTTAATAGACTACCGGGTCGATATGTAGACTAGGCCTTTTATATCATATTATTGCCCAAAATCTCGCGCCGGAATGTTCTTGTTTGGCAACAACATACATGCCATATGGATGGTTTGTTTACCATGTGATATCTTAATGAGAATCGAGTCTCAGATAACAAATGGTGCTCCGCTACACCGTAGCAGGTGTACTTTACTACTGTGGTACCTGGGAGTATGTGTCAAGGGTCTCGTTAATGATGTTGTGCTGCTTATAATATTTAGTAGTTACTTGCAGCTTCGCCTGTATTAAAGTAGCATAATATCCGTTCGTTTCCGCGTGCGCAAAAAACAAGCAGGCTGAACGTCTTTTTTTACTGCCTACTCGTTGTCATGTTGAACCTGTGGCATCATCATCAGCAGATGAGTCGCCGACCTGTGTATCCTTCACCGAGGGAAAACAAACCTCGGGACACACGCGCGTTCGAAGTATCACACGCACGCCGCTTGCAAATATGGGTTTTGATCAGTACAATGAAAGTGAATTGCCTTTTAATACAAATATTAAAAAATTGTAGCTGCAAGTAGGTTCAATTGTTTTGACTCCAAACCGTGGGCACGACGACGACGGCACAGCAGTTCTAAAAGCATCATATTATTATTATTATTATTTTTGCCCTCCGACAATATAGCGTAGATGCCTTTCCGATATAAATCGAATATCCTTCCTTAAGGCAGCAGTAGCACCTAATATGAAGTCGAATGATCGCACCATAATGCAGTGGTATCTTCCGCCAACCATTCGCCCATTTCCTTTCCCCACATCTTCTCCTTTTATCTACTATTCCCTTTCCCTATATATACCTGGTATGTTACAGCTGGGAGTCTACCTCAATCCTCATCAACATTGCCACCCCAGGCCAGTGGCCTTAGTCCTCCCGATTCTTCCTCCCTATATATTATTATTTGAGGACGTACAAATCGACACAGCAGGAGACCAGGTACATGCTATTATACCTTTGTAGGTAGGTGTGCACATAGTATAGTGAGCTCCTGTAGCGTGTGTCACTTGTCGAGGAGCTCTGCACCTCGCCCAAAAACAAACCCCGCCCCCCCCCCCCCAAAAAAAACGCGAAAAAGTGCGAAAAAAAAAAGAAAAAAAAAATGTGCAAAAAAAAAAACTCGACGGAACGTGTTTGGGCGTTTCCTCAAGAGTTGGGGGGGGGGCAAGAGGGTGGACACGTCAGCTTATTTTGGGCGCGGGAAATACAATAAAATCAAATCAAATGTGTACGTACGTTCGCGTCCCTATCGTATCATTGCTAGCACGCGTCATTTACCAGCTGACGCATTCCACGTTTTGTGGACTAATCGCTTAGGATTTAGTCTGGGTCACGTTTTGGGGAGTAAAAAACTCCTCTACAAAGACGTTATTATCAGCACAGCTGTTTGCTTGACTGCACCAGCAAGAAGATATACTTACACAGATACCCGGTATACAAGGTATACCAAGGCATTAATTTGTGGCCCGGCGCTTGTTGGGGGGGGCAAGAGGGTGGACACGTCAGCTTATTTTGGGCGCGGGAAATACAATAAAATCAAATCAAATGTGTACGTACGTTCGCGTCCCTATCGTATCATTGCTAGCACGCGTCATTTACCAGCTGACGCATTCCACGTTTCGTGGACTAATCGCTTAGGATTTAAACTGGGACACGTTTTGGGGAGTAAAAAACTCCTCTACAAGGACATTATCAGCACAGCTGTTTGCTTGACTGCCCCAGCAAGAAGATATACATACACAGATAGCCGGTATATACGGTAATACCAAGGCATTAAAATTTGTGGCCCGGCGCTTGTTGGGGGGGGGCAAGAGGGTGGACACGTCAGCTTATTTTGGGCGCGGGAAATACAATAATAACAAATCAAATGTGTACGTACGTTCGCGTCCCTATCGTATCATTGCTAGCACGCGTCATTTACCAGCTGACGCATTCCACGTTTCGTGGACTAATCGCTTAGGATTTAGACTGGGACACGTTTTGGGAGTAAAAAACTCCTCTACAAAGACATTATCAGCACATCTGTTTGCTTGACTACCCCAGCAAGAAGATATACACAGACGGCCAGTATATACGGTAATACCAAGGCATTAATTTGTGGCCCGGCGCTTGTTGCGCGACTCGGCGGCAATAAAAAATGTCCCACGTCAGTTTGTTTTCTTTTCGGAAGTCACAAAAGCTAATTTTGGTCGATTATCTTCCAGTCAGCCCAACTTCCCTTCTTAGGTCGGGCCAACACACACCACCACAAGAGTCATGGGAGCTCCCCCCCCCCCCGCCCCCCCCCTCCCGCCTACAGCACGCGCACATGAATCAAATTGGTACCAGGTACAACTCAACAACTCAACGAAATGCGCATGATTTGTTTACACACATTTGGGCAGATAGATAGATGCACCCTTTGCTCTTTTCGGCTAGTCAAGTATTAAACGAACAAATGCCGGCAGCGCTGCAACGGCAGCAGCGACAACAAAAACGACCGGCCTAAAAAATCTGCGATCCATAGCACATCCAAAATGTGTGCGACAAGAGACAGCGGGGATCACCGACTGACTGCCCAACCTTAAGAGTACAGGGGCCCGCGAATTTTGATATTCCTACCAGCAATAATATACAAGATAAATTGTAACTGTATTTGACACGTGAAGAGGGCGCCACCAAGCGCCACTTAAAGGTCACTTGCCAACGTAAAACAAAAAAGTTGCCATGGCGACGATGTTGTCATATTCATAATTCGTTTTTCACCATGATGACTCGTCTCTCCCTCCCAGAGACGGGGCTACTAAAACACTATCATCACCACCACAACACCCTCCCTTTTCCTCACCGACCAGCACCACCCAATCCTAATCACAAACCTGCTCTATGGTATTCGTAAGGCACGCAACCAGCAGCTCATCGTGCGTCACACCACCCACAGTTCGAAGAGTCATACAACCGATAAGCTCGTGCGTATTTTTTTCGAAGCCTGACGCACTGCTGCTGGCTCTAGATCCCACGATACACACGACACGATACGAGGCACATTTTTGATACAACAGACGGCAATCACACGCCCTATAGAACAACAGCAGCAGCAACAGCAGCAGCAAGTAGCACCAGCACTAGCACCAGCACCAGCACAAGCAGCATCATCACCACCGCCACCGCCACTACCACCACCACGCAGAAAGGCAGCCCACTACAACATATCTTCCGGCCACGCGCACCGCTCATACACATACAGCTCCCCCTCCGCCGTCCTCCCAATTCTCAGCTGCTGCCCCACATACGTAACCTCCTGTGTCGCCACCTTTTCCAACCCCGCCCCCCCCCGAGCCACCTGCCCTAGTGCACTAAACAGCGACTGCGGTGGTGTCGCGGAGGGCACTCGTGTGTGCCCCATCCCCGAGGTGGCCATCGGATCCCTTCGGACAACAACAGCGGACCGCGGGGCTACCTGCTGCCGCAGCAACAACCGATCCCGCGAGTCGCGCTTGTGGGTCGGTGCATGCGCCCACCCTCTCAAAAAGTACGCCACGCAAGCTTTCTTGCCGCTCTTAGCAGACCCGTGGCGTGCAGGAAGAGGGTTGGCGGAGTCTGAGGTGGTGGTGGGAAGGCTGCAGTCCTCGTCCGCTGTGCTTTTCTTGGACCAGCAGAACGGCCGCAAGAGGACTTCGCACTGGAAGGAGGCGGCAGAGGTCTCGCAGGGCTTTTTCGCGATCTCCGTGATGGGCGGGGTCAGGCGCTGGTAGAAGTCGCTGCCTGAAAGTTGTAGAAGGCGGTGGCACGAGGGGAGCGGGGGGGGGGGGGGGTCATGCACCGCAAGGGCGTCGTCGTTGTCGTTCGGGGGGAGGGGGGGGAGGGGCACCCATCGCATGCGCGTTGTCGTTTGTCGCTGGTGTATGCGCGTCGTCGTTGATATCGAAATAAAATAAAAAGTACAAGGAAAGCAGTCCCCAGATATCGTGGTCTAGCCTAGCCCGCGGCATGGCCACCAGGCCGAGCTTACGTCAGGGAAACATAGAACCAGCATTTTGTTTTGCGTTGAGTAAAAGCATGAACTGCAAAAAATCATAAAGACGCGCTCGCGCCCGCAATTTGGAGAAAAGCGCACTGCGTGGCGTCTCTTGCATTTGATACTTCAACCCAACCACAGGCTGGAAAATGCCGGTAAGACTCGGGAAAAACTGTCTCAACACATTAATTCAACCGCAGGCTGGAAATGTATTGGAAACCAGTTGGATTTATGTGTTGAGACAGTTTTTCCCGAGTCTTACCGGCATTTTCCAGCCTGTGGTTGGGTTGAAGTATCAAATGCAAGAGACGCCACGCAGTGCGCTTTTCTCCAAATTGCGGGCGCGAGCGCGTCTTTTTCATTTTTTTGCACTTCATGTTTTTACTCCACGCGAAACAAAATGCTGGTTCTATGTTTCCCTGACGTAAGCTCGGCCTGGTGGCCATGCCGCGGGCTAGGCTAGACCACGATATCTGGGGACTGCTTTCCTTGTACTTTTTATTTTATTTCGGAAAGACTCGGAAAAATTGGCTTTACAGACCACGCGCTTGACACCGTAAGAACATCTGCATCCTTATTTCCTATCATGTCAACCGTCTGACTATTCTCGCCGTTTTCAGCTTGATGCCAATGCCTTTCGCAGCCAACACGCCCGACGTCAGCGTCGAAAAAAAGCGGAACGAAGTTCTTATAAAAAAGTGAGTTAAAGCATTTTGAGGTCTAAATGAAGACCCTCAGGGGCTACAGAGAAACGGTCAATCGAAGGACAAAAAGAAAACGAGAACAACTGCAAATTAAACTGTCAAATGACAAGACGAAATAAAAGTGCTGTGAATATTAATATAGAGCAGTGTCAACAATGGGAGGGGAGGGGTGATTAGGGGAGGGGAGAAGAGGAGACAGAGAAAGGGGCAGGCGGGAAGAGGGGAGCGGCGGCGGCGGCGGCGGGGAGGGGGCGTAGAAAAGGGGGGGGGGGGAAAGAAACATACCTGCTCGGAGGAGAATCCTATCGCACGTCGTACACGTAGTGAAAACCAGCCGCCAGCTCCCGCTCAGCTCTCGCTCCCCCTCGTCTGCCCCAATACCACCGGCAAGGCTCTTCCCCATTTTCTCCAACCCACCCGCTAGTTCCTCAAACCGTGCCGCGTGCTTCGCCATGACCTTCTCGCGCGCGTCTTTGCACACGCCCATCGTGGACTTTTCATGCTCCGCGGTTAAGTCGTCCCCCACGGTTTTGCAGAGCGCGAGGAGGGCGTTAGAGAGACCGCGCTCTTTCTCTGCGGACAGTGCCCGGGTTCGGCTGTCCAACACGCAGTCGGCCGCCCGCATCCCCGAGAGAACCGGCTGCGGCGGCGGCGATGCACCAACACCACCATCAGCAACCACCACCGCTCCCGCCGCCGGCGCTCCAGCCGTTGCTGCTGCTGCTGCTACTACCGCTTCTGCGCTCGGCGGTACCGCCACCGCAGCAGATTGCAACAACGACGACGACAACGACACCCGTCCGCGGGAAGAAGAGGCATCACCGCCAACACCACGTGCGCCCGACACCAAACCAGCTTGACCGCGGAGCGATGGGCCCCCATCCCCACCCCGAACAGCAGCGCCACGGTTCTCAGCAACTCCACCAGAAACGTCACCAGTAGAGGACGGGAGAGACACCGCCGAAGAGGCGTTACTCACACCAACCTCCCCGTTCGACAACGCCGACCGCACCGCCTCCACCGCAGCCTCGCCAACGTCCTTCCAGTCCAAAAAAACGCGCCACTTCAAGATGTCGGCGTGCCGCTTTGGGTTGAGTGCGACGGCGCGCCGCAGGAGGGCGCGGGCGGCTTTCCTAGAGCGTGCATTGTGGATCTTGCTCTCCATGAGGGCCCAAGCCATTAAGAGGGTGTCCGAGCTGGGGCAGGCTTTGGTTCCTTCCTGGAATAGTGAGGGGGGGGGGGGGGTCGGTAGGAGGGTGGCGGTAGTGGTAGGGTGGGGTGCATGACCAGATTAGGATTGTTCGCATGTATTATGGCGGTTGGAAATAAATGAATGGGGTGCAAGGCGGGAGGAGGCAAGGGGTAGCGGTAGGGTGGTGGTGTTTAATCAACGCAAGGAATTCTCAGCAAAAAACGATGGGCGGGACACACGAAAACTGTCAGAAAAAAGGACAGGGCGTGAGAGACGGGAGGGCGGGCTTCGGTTCCTTCCTGGTATGGTGGAGGGGGGTAGGGGGGGGGGGGGGGGGGGTCGGTAGGAGGGTGGCGGTAGCGGAAGCGGGGGGTATGGGAACAGGGATCGGTTCGCTCTCCTAAAACGGTGTGCGTGTATTCGGCAGGGGGGGTTGGGTTTTCGTGGCGTTTGCGAACAGGGTAGCATGATATTTTTATGGTGCTCGTATCATATATGAGAATTTCAGAGAAAAAGGGTGGGGTGGGGGAGGCGGGAGCTGGGACGAGCTTCGGGTTCCCCGTTGGAATGTGGTATCACATGCATGTGTTTGTTCGTCGGGGAGGTAGCTGTAGAGCGGAATTCGCTAACAAGCTACGTACAGCAGTGCAAATGTGGCAGTTTCAGATAGAAGGGCCTAGTAGGGGGGCGGGAAGGCGAGAGAGGAAAAGAGGGTGGGCAGATGCGAGATGCCAAGCTGTCGGGATACGATAAGTAAGATGGAAATACATGTTGCATCAAATTTGTAAAGCATGATACGTACCAGGTATCCAAAATGCCAGTAGATCTCATCACTTTTTCGACAACATGGTTGACGCACACTGTGTACGACACGGAGGGGGTTTCACCGTACATTGGTAGGCTGTTGCGTTCCATTGGGTGGGCTGCATTGGGTTAGGATTAGGGTTGTTAGGGTATATGTAGTTTAAAGACTATGTCAACCATGATGTCGAAAAAGCGGGAAGGTACGTACCCTTATGCACCCAACCGTGACTGATTACAATCGTCAAGCAACACATTCGAAAGTACGCACGTTTCATTCTGTTAACTACACTGTTTTGGGGACAATCTCCATCTATCTGTGCCCACGTCATCTCGTTTGATCTTTCGCGCGCATACACATGATACGATACTATCCACCATGCATGGTATCTATTCCAGTTGAACCTTATTTCCGGCGTGTGCCAGTGTTGGCATCCCAGCTTCTAGGCGACTAATAAAGATTGTTCCGTGGGTGATAGTCTAGTTAATAGTTAGCCGCTATACCGCGACGAGTACCGCCTGGTGTGGTATACTACGCCTGCTCTGCTTCTGATGACTCTGTATGACCACAACATGACTGCTTGTGCTGCGTGCTGTTCCCAACCCTGACTGATTTTGACGCACGTTTCATGCCGTTCACAGTACCTGGTGCTGTTTTTTGGACGCGCCTCATCTGTGACGGAGTCAGCTCGCTTCATCTTTTGCGCGCGTTTGATTTGATTTGACGACACTATCTACTCTGCTGTTGTACTTGAAGTTAATTTTCGGCGCGTGCCGGTGACAGTAAAATAGTTAGGTAGCCGATATTCCGCGACGGGTACCGCCTGGTATTTTTTGTTTGTTTTTTTGTTTCACACACATCGATTTTCCAGCTTCTGGACAAGCCGTGGTCACAGGTGTCGTCCCTGCTCCCCCTCGGTTCTTGCCTTCAATTTTTCGCGCACAGGGTTCAGCAATCCCACTGCTCGTCGATTTTTCATCGAGTGTTGCTAACTCACGCTCTCGCGCTTTCCGCAAGTCAATTTGTGCACAAGAAAAAGTCCCCACGAATTTATGCGAGTACTTGTATGCACTCGGAGGGATTCGAACTCACGAAACCGACCTATACCAGGCTCGAGGATAACTTGATACGCCACCGGGGCGACCGGCTATATGGTACACCGGTACACGAGTACCGAGTAATAACTGCCGTAGGCTTGCATTGTTTGATGGTTTCGTTTCATTTTTCAAAAATATTTTTTTACACCAATTTTAAGTAGACTATACTTTGTTTACATAAAAAAACGTGGGTTCAACTCTACAGCAGAAGCACAACACAGCATGATATCTTTGTACACGACACTATGTACCAGGTATTAATAAGTCGAGTAATAAGTACCTGTGTCGCTGCTATTCTCGTATGGCTGTTTGCGGCGGAAAACTTCGCTGTTTTGAACACTCTGCACACTTTACAAGTGCTGTTGCTGCGGTATGATACACGCCCTAGTACAGCCTGAAGTGACTGCTGCATGTTGATATTTGCTTGAGGGGCAGCACCACTGCCTGTACTGCTGCTGTATGACAGAGGAGTGTATGATTCGTGCTCGTTGCTCTTATGACCTTGCCTGTATCATCGTCTGTGAAATCTTGATGGGATCTTTTATCTTTTATACGAGCCGAATACGATATCTTACCGGCAAAGTTTTACCCTGACAAGAAGTGTACCTGGTACGTACTCGGCTGGACGAAGGAACACGTATAAACGGAACTTTTTCCGCACTCGAGAACGAACTACGTACAGCAGCCGCAGCAGCAGCAGCAGAAGCAGCAACAACAGCGAGAGCACGTCCAACCACAGCAACCGTCTCACCACCAACTGCATACTTCCCAACCTCTCACCTGGAATGCTTTTCGTGCCGCATCCACCCTCTCGTCCTTCTGCTCAGCAAGTGCTAGCCTAAGGTGTGCTTGTTCCACAGCATTCCAATCGTCGGCAATGTTGATCACGCTTGTGCACAGCCTCCTGACCTGACCCCAATTTTTTCGGTGGTGTTCTCGCTTAGCTAGATTGAGGGGTTCGTCCCACCGACTCACAGCACGGGTCGAGAGGGATGGCACTCTCGTCAAAGAAGAAGCGGTAGAGGAGGAGGAGGAGGAGGAGGAGGCAGCCCTCATGAGGTGGGGTTGTGCTGTCGTCCAAGCGTTGGTGGTACTCAAGAGGAACGAACAACCGAGCATTGCTACGAAGAGCGATGCTGCCCTCGTAGAAGGTGATAGCATCATCATTTGTTGTGTTTTCCTCTCGAGAAGTATCGGTGTGTGGCTATCACTCGGCGTGCACACAGAGAACAGCGTCAAGTGTTGCTGTGATTCAAGCTGCGTGAGAGCAATGTGATTGTGGGCGCCCATCTCATCGTGGCATCACACCAGGCACACTCTGCACTCTGCAGGGGGCACGAGCACGGGCCTCGCGGATAAATTCCAAAAATGGAAGGCGTGTGCCCGCGGCACACTCCAGCCAGTATAAATAAAAAACGTTGTCCACCGATTTTTCAGATTTTTTATTTTAGACTTTTCAAATACTCAAATGAAATGTTTTTCTGTTTCTTGAGGTCACCTCCAACCACCTGCAATCCCTCCGCTATAACTAATCTCGAAGAATTCGAATTTTCATGCCTTGTGAATGAAACATTTTTCGGTTCTTCCGAGCTCGAGGTTCTTCTCAAAATTCGTACGTCCCGCACCCAACACCACCGCACCACCCTACAACACGTAAACTCGAGAATACCGCTGCTGGTGGTAGGTCCTTTCGCAGCAGCGCACACAGACACGCAAACACCCAGCAGCAGCACGGACACTGGATGAGCAACACCACTGTTGTAGCAGGTAGATACTATACGTGTAGACTAATGCGAGACGAGACGTACGTCCGACACCCAAAAAACTGTAGCAAAATGCGGCGTACTCGCGATAATGGGTGTGGTATAATAAAACTATATATCTAGACCTCGCCCCCCTCGGACGTCTCGCTCGGCATATCCTCCCCCCTCTCAGCCCTTCTCAGCCCGTAATTGCCGAAAAGAAAATTAGTTGCTGGGGAAAAGAACCGTCCCGAAGTTCCTTGCCTTCCTTGCTTTCCCTAGTCTCATTCTTACTTAGCTCTCATTTTTCTCTGATCTTTACTGCTTGCTCTGATATTTTTATTTTGCTTTTTCAGCAACTTCTTTTTTGTACCTTTACTTTTAAAGCTGGCCAATTGCTGGCTGTTGGGAGGGAATTGCCGTTGACGGCTGCAAACAATTTGAATTTGAAATTTGCCGGATCGGCAATAACAATTTGAAGTTGAAATTTGCGAAGCGGACCAAGGCTAGTGCGGGAGGAGGCTCCGCCAACAGCAGTGGGGGTGGTGGAGGTTCAGGATCAGGCGTGTGGAAGCTGGTCGGGCAAGAACGGGACTCAGCTTCTTCTGGCAATCCTGACTGGCCGTGCCCGAGCAAGGGTTGTGACGGCTTCCTCATCGCACGAAATAGGAAAAACAGGAGTTCCCAGGACGCTGTCTGCGACACCTGCAGGAGTGACGAGCCTTCCACGTGCCAAGCTTTTCATGTAACCTTAACAAGAAGCACTGGGAAAGCGGCGACAACCCTCGTGTGAGTGACTGGTGTGACGCGGACACCTGTGATTCACCTTCGATCGGCGTCCCTAACGAAGGAGCTGAGAGCTTGACGAAACGTGAGTTTCATTTCTTCGTGTTGTTGGAATTTGATGTTTGCTGTCATCTACTATACTACTGATGATGTTGAGAGTTGTGTGCTGCAAGTTGTGCGCAATAGACTACCAGTATGTGGTTTTGGGTGTTGGTGAACTCAAGCGAATCCTGTTTCCAATAATGATGCACATTGAAATTTAAATTGTTTGACCTTGTGTACCTGTCTGCAACGTCTGCTGTAGCATGTGTGTGCTACACCAGCGTGGTCGAACTACCACACGGTGTGGAAGCTGTGCTCGGGGACGCGTAGCCTGAACAAACTCAAGTTCGCCTTGGTGGTCACGGAGGGCAGTCCCGTCGTCGGGGTAAGCATGTTGTACTAGTTGTCTACGCAGTTGTGTGCTGTGATTTCTTTTTCATGCATACAAACACACTTTTGCATGCACGAGTACGTGTACGGGGCAGTCATGTCATCGAGGTATAAGCGGGAATTGTACAAGTACTCAGGTCTACGAGTAGACCTATGCAGTGACGCTGTGTGATGCGATTTCTTTTTCATACGTACAGCCAACCAAACACACTTCATGTATGTACGACTACGAGTACGGGGCAGTCCCGTCATCGGGGTAAGCGGGGGTTGGACAAGTGGTCCATGCAGTGACGCTTTGTGCTGTGATATAAACAACGTTTTGGATGTAAGACTACGACTACGTGGTATCTACACATGTAAGACGCAATGAAAACGGGCAAGTCTCATCACGGGGGTCAGCCAGGGTTGTAAAAATGGTCCATGCAGTGATGAATAACACAGCAGCATGATACCTCAGCACCAGTCGCAGTACACACTGGAGGTTGATATATAGCAGTAAACAGAAGCTGAAGTTAACCTGGGTGATGCTGGAGAGCAGTCCCGTGATTGGGGTTAGCGAGTTGTTCATGTAGTGACGCGGTGTACTACTACTGTTACTCATTTTTCATACAACCACATGAACTCTTTGTATTAACGAGTACAAGTAGGGTGCGCAACCTCTTCAGGAATCGCAGTACACGTCGATCGTAGTAGTGTTGATAGCAGCAGTAATAGAGTAGTACCGAACAATATATACAGCAGGTACTGTATCTTACCCTTCGTTGTCGGTATTCCGCCGGTAGGCCTTACATAGCAGTATACCGGGGCTTACGCTTACCAGTTGCGACTGTGAATCCCGTTCGTTCCTGTCCCAGTGGTGGTTTCATAGGTGTTAGCAACGTTGTGGTACCAGGCAGGGCTTTGCCCATAAACGACCGCCTTCATTACAACAGCAGTGTTAAATTGTACGACTTCCTTTCAAACTTTGGAAATCGACGACAGCTACGTGGCCTTACTATTTCGAACATTCACTGAACGCAAGGTATTCCCATCCGTTGTTGTCGTTTGCAGAAGCCCTGCGAAGCAGCCGCCGAGGGCCGCCAAGTCGGTGAGGACATAAACACGAAGTGCACCGGCGACATCAAGGTCGGTGACCTCCTGAAGAAGGCAGGCGACCACTTGCTCGATATACATCCCGCATTCCATTCCCACGGTGCCACGAGGGCGTTCGACATCGAGGTACGTTCTACTCTTATCTTGCGTCCTATGTGTCACGAGTCGAAACATCCATGTCTCTTGCTCAAGGCTAGGGGATGGCGTGCGGATATAGTCTATGAAGTGCGGCTCTTTTTCCGAGTACCAAGAGCAAGTACAACAATACCACAACAATTACTAACAACGAAAGGAGCTCCAATAATTTGGATGGCTACGACGTCTGCTGGAGAGAAGTACGAATACTTTTTTACACATACTTATCGACGTCCTCCCGCCATGCTTCAACGTTTGTGGACAGATCCACAAGATCATCGACAAAAAACAAGAGTGCAAGGTGCTGGGTACCTCCGCTGAGGAGGAAGAGTCCAAGCAAGCCTGCATGCTCCTTCGGAAGCAATGTTGACAGCACGTTCTTTATAGAACGTTGAGTTGTGGTTTATTATACCAGCATCGTTTTTTAAGAACTATGCCTAAATTTAAATGCGTGCTCTTCGTCTTTCAGGAATACAAATGTACTTCACATGTTTGCGGTGTGTGCGTTCAAGTTTCTGCTTCCAGCATGTTTTTTTTGGCACTGCGCTCCTTTACATCTTAAGTTGTAGTTTTCCTGTCTCTATCCTCGACAAGCGCGTGCCTGGTGTTTATGCACTGCGATAATTTATTATTGATGATCGACTTAGAGAGAGCTATTAATGAGTTTACAGGTGCTACCTGAGAGGTGGAAGGATATGCCAAGCAAGTCCTCCGACGTGTCCATCATGGACTGGGCGAATGGATAATAATAACAAACTCATAATCATAATCGTCTCTATCCTGTACCGTTGAACTATATATTGACCTCTTGGCATTTTCAAGTCGCCAGTTGCGCCATTTGTGCTTCTTTTCCGCCTTCCTACTGAATGTCCATTCCTCCTTCCGCAAGCGTAGCGGGCGGCGCCCAGCCGCCCGCGAGCGAAGCCCTTGTACTATTCATATGTTGCGTCGGATGTTGTACATGTACCACGCGTACACCTCGTTTCAACAAGTACTCGAACATTCAACTAGTTGTGTTCCTGCTACGAACGAACGCAAGGACGCAACCACATTAATCATTGTACTCAGCACACAGCACACAGGAGCGCACCCAGCACGGACGCTGAATGTTGGCTACTGGATGTGTTGTGTTGGATGTTGATGGGTAGTACTGCTGTGTGGATAGATCGGTTTTTACTGCGATGCAAAGAGAGCAGTCCATTTCTCTGTATTCCTCAAATTCGCATACGTACGTACGTACGTACGAACAACGTCCAAACCCCCGAGAAACTATTTTATTGTTGTTGCAAATACATCATGGTATTTCCTGGTACATATCCCACCAGAGTGCAACTTGTTTTTTCTACCCGACAACACAACGACATCATCAGTACATGGGCGCGCAGGCGCACAGACGCAGAGCGACCCAGCAGGGATACGTATCTATCTGTTGTTGTTGTTGTTGTTGTTGTTGTTCTCACATTAACTCGCATAATCAAGTCCGTGGTCACAGGACAGGCTCCAGTCACTCTGGAGCTGAGGAATACCCCAGGGAAAAGCACATCTATTCAGACGTGATGTATGTCCGGATGTTGAAATGATAGAGATGTGTAGAGAGAACGATGAAGAACAACAACACTGCGTTCTGCAGATGAACGAAAACTGGTACACAAACGAAAGTGTATGGACTTTTTTTACCCGGATCCCCAGGAGGATCAAAAAAAAAAAAAAAAAAAAAAAAAAAAACAGTAGTAGTAGTATAGAGGGGCTGTGCACGGACGGTAATTACCTGTACCCCCTGGTGGAAATGAAAATATAGACTACAGTAATGACTTTGTGAACATCAATATGAAAACCAAATGATCCTTACATTTCCGTTCATGTGTACCAGGCACTAATTATATTTACGCGTTATGTTGGCACGCTCGAATGCGTTTGATGTTCGACCTTGTTCTACCACACAGACCGGGTATTATTATAAAAAATGAAAATACACTCCAGCTAGCTGTGAGATCAAAGATCTCGTCGAAACTCATCTTTGCAAGCTGTGTGTGATACTCCGATCGCGCGCATTACGAGTTGTGTGTCCTCATTAAGGATATAGGTCGGCGACTCCCCTTACAACTACAGTGTAGCTATCAGGGTCATCAGGGTGATGTTAGTCAGTCTGTGCGCGGAAACTATAAAACCCGTTTCTGAGGGGGACAAAATCTGACAGCTGTGCAGGGAAATGTATGCTTTTATCAAGTGAATCTTGTAAGTCAAATAACCGGTGAGGGGGGGGGGCGGAGTTTTGAAGGACGTGGGGGCCTGGTTTTGATCAAAAGCGAGCGGGTTGGGAGGGGGGTGGGGGGGGGGGGGGGGGGGGGGGTTGGGGCGGGGGGGGGGGGGGGGGGGGTGGTGCAGCTCAATATGTGCGTGGAAACTATACATTATTTTGAGGGGATAAATGTGACGGTTTTGGAAATAATGTACGTTCACCTTATCGAGCCATCGATGCATGCATGCGGTAGTTCCAATTCACTTTTTATATGGTCTTCAAGAGCTCAAATTAAACTTCCCCCGCCCCCTCCTTCCCCGCCACCCCCACCACATCCCCTATACATCTAGTCTAGTCTATAGCACCACGCCTACAGTACATAAGCTCCTACACATTTATTATGCGACCTAAGACTGTTGTTGTTGGAAAACTGCCCCCCCCGCCCCTCCTCCCTCCCCCCCCCCCCCCCCCCCCCGCCTCCCCCCTTAAAACCCCGCCCTCCCCTCACCGGTGATACGACTTTTTAGTATTATAGTCTATACATGATAAACTGATGCATTCCTGAGGTGGTTCTACAACTTAATATATAATGAAATAAGAAGAGTGCAGGTATATATACGTATTATGCAAGGCAGACGCACACACCGCCACAGGCACCTCGTTCCCCATGCCAAACGCGTGGAATCCGTCGATGTAGATGGCGATGGGTGCGCTGGCAAACGGCAAGTTGCTCACGTTGTGCCTAAAGCCGTCTTCGCGGATGCTGAAGAGCGGTTGTTCGGGTGTCTCCTCTCTCAACCACGGGGTACACGTCACTCTATATGGCGGTAGTGCCACACACAGCATTATTATCGGGATCGCGGCTACGTTTCCGTTGATTCTGCTTCAAGACAAAGCACTCGTCCACGCACCCGTCCCACTCTTTCGATCGTACCACTTCTGCCTGATCCCCTTTGTGCAGACCCGATAGGACCTCCGCCGGTGTGTAGATTTCCAACAACGCAGGAGACAATTGACTGCAAGACACATCTGATACATTATTAATCTCGGGCAGGGGGCCCTCCTCTTCCCATGTGCGACAAGCAGGCCTTCGCGGTGAGTGCTGTTCTCAGATTCTCCCCTCCCCCGCCTCGCGAAAGCGACGTTTCCACAGCCGTCAGATATTTTATTTTGTCTACAGTTAAAAGAGTTTTCTGAAAAATGGGAACGGAGCCTAAAATGAGAACGGACGGGTTTTTTTCAGAAAGCAACAAACAACACTAAACAGCAACAGTAGTAGTCCCAAAAACGAGTTTTATATAGTTCCC
Organism: Undaria pinnatifida; assembly: GCA_012845835.1. NCBI lineage: Eukaryota > Phaeophyceae > Laminariales > Alariaceae > Undaria > Undaria pinnatifida. The sequence goes on from JABAKD010000019.1 coordinate 10,089,857, forward strand.
GCGCACAGGCAGGTTGATTACAACATCACCCTGTCTGTTGACCCTCCTGTGAGGTACAAGCTACACTCTGTATGTAGCAGTTCTAAGGGACGAGTCTCCGACCTATAGACTATATATCACACACCCCACAGCAGTAATAATACGTGCGATCTGGGAGTATCACACACAGCTTGCAACACAGATCAAGGGCGCACAAGAAAAAAAATCCCGGACACCTAACTACCCCCCCCCCCCCCCCCGCCCCCGGGTCCGACACCGAGAAAAACGTTTAACGTTGTCTTGTGGCTTTTTGGTCAGCAAGAAAGCACCATGGAGCACGATCGACGGGGGTTCGGGCTTTTGCAAGGTTTTGCTGCCGTACACAAGCGTGTACTGCTGTGTCAAGTCCTGTTATAATCTTGCTTTTGTCCAACTTGGTTTCTCGAAAAGGCCTCATGCATGTTGTACCAAACTTGGATTAAATGGACGCCACAGACAGACAGTACAATACGGTGGTAGTGAAGCGGATGATCTTGCTTGCTATTTGTCGTTGCTCCCCCGCCTCCCCTCCAAGCTTTCCCCCCCTCCCCCTTTTTGCCCGAACGGCCAAGGTCGGCCGTTGATGGAAAAATATGAGAAAAAAAATGGCCGATTTCGGCCGTGCAACAATAATAATATTCGCTGCGATCATAGACGGACACCTTCAGGTGTTTGCAATGGTGGTTCCCGCCGGGAAGAGGCTGGTTGAAGCAGCCGCAAATTATGCCACATTTGACCATTGCGCCGCTACAACTCGTACGCGTCAGTCCCCATCCGCTCCACTCAGACAACTTGACTCAGAGCTTGAACCGAGAGGTTTTGGGCGTTGACACCACCGAGTCGACACGAACGAGCGTACACCCTTGTGCAACCTTGTGTACCCAGAACTTGGCAGAACTGGTCGGAACGAGGAAGCTCGTCGGTGAAATTATGAAATTATAGTCGATCTTGTCTCGCCGCGTTTTTGGCGGTTTCAAAAGGACATCTCGCCGCATTTTCTTTTGAGCTTGTGTTGGCTTGTGCAAGCTTGTGTACTGGCCCGGTTCGATCTCGTGGTGTCGGCGGCGTCTCGAGGCCGATGTACTACGCCCGTACATTAGTGTCACCAAGTGTCACTGACCTCACACCTACGTTGCCGAGGGTTCGCCTCTTGTTCGACTAATAAACCCATTATCCGCAGCGGCACCCAGTGCCTAGTCTATGGCCAAGTCACTTTGTTTTATATGGGAATTAGTGTTGCATGGTTCTTTATATAGGAATTAGAGTTGCATAGTTCTTTATATAGGATTTAGTGTGCTGGGAGACCCCCCCCTCCTCCCCACCCCCCCTCCCCGCCGACCAAATGCAAAAACTGGAGTCAGTTAGGTGTCCGGGTTTTTTTTTTTTGTGCGCCCTTGCACAGATACATAGTCTAAAAAGTTTCTAGCACGAAATCTTCCAGTGATGGATACAATTCTAGCACGAAATCTTCCAGTGATGGATACCTCCTGTGGTACACACTATATTATAATATTTGTGACATTTATTTCTAGATTAAACATTTTACCCCCAGTGATCCAATCAATGATGAGATGTCGTCAAGGGGGAACTTGGACTGGTATTTCTCATGGGATAGGGCGAGGGTTAGGGTTAGGGTTAGCTAGCATGCTTGAAAAAAAGGACAAGATATATATACTGTTGTCAGACACAACCCAAATCTTCGACCTCTCACACACAGCTGATTGGAGGTGGAGGAGTGAGTGAGTGTATTTTTATTTTTATAATAATACTTCGGATTATCCGGAAACAGAGGACAGGAATGATATCAGAGTGACGTCACCCCTGTGACGCCTAACAAGCAATATCTATTACGGGGGACCCTAGTAAATAGGACCTACGGTGGACACAAAAAACCTATATATTCATCTATTTTTACCAACAATATTTGGTCATATTTACTATCGTCCTCCGTAATAGTCGAGTTCACCCCCTACGAGGTTCACAACAACTAAAAAACCCGAAATTCCCGACGAAAAAGACAAGAGAATGGGGAACTCGATCAAATCAGCTCAGTATTTATGTAGTTCAGTTTGAGTGTCGGCACAGCAAGCAACACGGGACACAGGACATTTAAAGATTCCTATTCGCGACGGGATGGCAACACCGCCCGCCGCGGGAGGTGATGCCATTGTTTCGACCCACACTACTATATATATATACCGGAGGAAGAACAGGCGCGAAGATACTGTTGTATACTTACGTTCAAACCCATTTTTTTTCACCTTTCCCCTCATACAATGATGTAGCGTCAACAATGCCGTTCCGATGTAAATCGAATAACCTTCCATAACGCAGTAGCATCTTTTATTATTGTTGTATGATCTTATCTGCCAAAAAATTCCCTATTTATTTCCTTGCCCCATATCTTCTCATTTTATCTAGTACTAGTCCACACTACTTATACTACACTACTACGATACTACACAACACGACTATTGATACTACTTGTATTGTAAAAAATGAAAAAGATATATAGTAATACTCCGGAGTACTACCTAGACAGTTAGCGTTTTTTTAGCTATATAATAAGTCTACCCTTCCTACCCTAATCCTCGTCATCAATATTCCCAACCCCAGACCATTGGCCGCAGTCCTCCCGATTCTACAGGTATACGAGGTACGTATTAAATAGTATTGTACCCATTATTCTCATTTCGGGGGAGAGTAGGGGAAAAAGGCGCCACCAGGTACGAGTACTTACAAAGAGCAGTAGTACCTGTTTGTTGTTGTTACAATTTCGCACGAATGGCTAGTAGTCTAGTAGTCCAGACCAGACGATCGCTGATCGCCGAGGGTCAAACCTCTTACCTGGTTGATACTGTTAATCAGTAATATACGACGAGTTGATGAGCTGCAGAGTATAAAAATACGACATACAAAGAAGAAAGAAAGAAAAAAGAAAGTGACCGGAGGAAGTCCTCCTGTGACCACGCGGGCTTGATTATGATGCGAGTTAATGTGAGAACAAAAAAAAACGAGAAGAAGGGCGTATTCTCTTTTTTTTTGCCCAGAATCCTGGTGGTGGTGGAAAGTTTCCACAGGATGGGAAACAAAAAGTGCACCCACAGCATGCACCACTGACTAGTCTGCTGTGGAGCAAACGTACAGTATGTATAAGTAAGCCGATTGAGCATGCATGTGCATCGCCTTTTAATCCCGCTCCTAAATTTTGATAACGATCTTGCGAAAAAACTGCGGAACCGGTCGCAGGGAATGCTTGTTTTCGAGGCATTTTTTATTCACATTATTATGTAGTAACAGTATGTGAACATGTGGACTAGCCCTGAGGGACCGCTAGGCCGCGAGGGGAAGGGCGGAAGAAGCCGGAGGACTGCGTGCGGTCAATGGCTCGGTGTTGTAATGTTGATGAGGAGTACATGCATGTACCTGGTGCAGGGTAGAACATATATGATTCCCGATCGGTAACAATGTAATAATAGAAAAATAAAATGAAAAGTCAAAAGATGTGGGGAAAGGAAGGAGGAGGATCTGTAGCTACTAGTAGTAGTAACAAGGAGCAGAAAAAAAGTGGGGAAATCGAATAAATGGGAAAAAATGGCTGGCAGATTATCTGATACCAATCAATACACCGCTTTTTAATATAAAAATAAAAAACACTTCATACAGCTGTGAGATCGAAGATTTTGTCAAAACTGATGCCTGCAAGCTGTGTGTGATACTCCGATCGCGCGTATGACGGGTTGTGTGTCCTCACTAAGGATACAGGGCGGCGACTCCCCTTGAAACTACAGTGTATAGCTTGTACCAGGGTCAACAGGGTGATGATGTTAATCGGTCTGTCTGTGCACGGAAACTACAAAACCCGTTTCTGAGGGGAACAAAATCTGACAGCTACTAGCTGTGGAAGGAAATGCATCACCATCAGTTTACCAAGTGTATCCTGTGAGTCGTATAACCGGGTGAGGGGAGGGCGGAGATTTCAAGGGCGTGGGGGCCGGGGTTTAAACAAGACGGAGCGGGGGGGGGGGGGGGGGGAAGGGCGGGGCAACAATCTGTGCGTGGAAGCTATAAATCCTTGAAGGAGACAACTCTGACTGTTGTAGAAGGAATGCATCAGTTTACTATAAGGCCATTTCTTATACAGTCGGATTCCGCCAGTCAGTCGAAAACGGCCCTTTTCGACTGGACTTTTTTTCGACTGGATTCTTCTGGTCCTTCTTCTTATCGTCAGTCGAGTCGATTTTTGTGTTGTTGTGCTCTTCCTAGAGGCGGTTGGTGTGATGGAGTACTGCTATATGGCGCTCGAAACTCGGTTGGCAGCCCTGTGCTTCGCGCGTTCCTCGCGAGCAACGCGTGCTTCACGCGCGACGAACCTTCGTCCAAGCGGGTTGGTGGCGTTGGGCTTGGCCGAAAGCTGCCAACGCTACGTTCGTGGCGTTGCACTCAGCCGAGAGCCGCCAAAGCTACAGCAGGCGTAGCCGTTGTTGGCAAAATGGCATCGATAACGCGCGCTACTGCTGTCGTGTGATACACGCTGCTGCTGGCGAGCGGAGGGAGCTAGGAGTGCGCCACGCTGACTTGCGGCGAGAAGCAACAGCAGTGATAGCCAAGGCAGCGTCGGCGCTGTTGTATGATACTGCTGTGTGGTACCTGGTATGAGTGTGTGGGCGTGTGGGTGCGTGTTTTGTGGTGGGATGAGCGATGCGATGGGTTCAAAAAACAAGTGTAAAACTTTTTCGACTGAGTTTTTCGACTGACAGATCCAGTCGAAAAAGTCGAGTTTTTCGACTGGATCCCCCAGTCGGAAACCTCAGCCGAAAAAAGTAGAATTGAAAAAGCCCTTTTTCGACTGTGCAAGAAAGCCCGATTTGGGCTTCAGTCGAAAACGGCCGTTTTCGACTGACAAATCCGACTGTATAAGAAATGGCCTAATGTATTATATCCTGTAAGTCGTACAACAGGTGAGAAGAGGGCGGAGTGTTCTAACGGGGGGGGGGGGGGGGGATTTCCAACAGCTTCATTAGGTCGCATAGATGTAGATATCTGTTAGGAGCTTGCTGTACGCGTGGTGCTAGGTCTAGGCTATGGTACGGGTGGTGGGGGAGGAGGGGGCGTTGGGGGGTGGGAGGGGGGTGGGGAGGGGGGGGGGGAAGGGGGGGGGGGGGGGGGGTATGAACTGGGGCTACGGCATGGATGGCTAGAAAAGGAACGAGGTGATAACAACTGTCTGGTAGTGTTTATTACTCTGGTAGATTTTCCTTTTAAGGTGAGGCGGCGGGAGAGAACAAAACGGGGGGGGGGGGGGGCGAGGGGGGGGGAAGGGAAGTCAAACCCCTTTAGGTCGCATGAATGCATACCTGGGAGGAACTTTACCATACGTGCTAGGTCTGGGCGATGGTGCGGGTGGCGGGGAAGGAGGCGGCGCGGAAATAGAAAATAAATTTACTATATGTGTTATATAGAAGGATTCGCGTTCGATTTACATCGGAACGACCTCTACGCTATATTGTCGGAGGGCAAAATAAATAAATAAATAAATAAATAATAATAATTTGATGATCGTGGTTTCATTGGACAAAGGAAAAAACGGCAAAATACGCGGCGAAAACTGCCTCGAGGATCCCATGCGCCTCCAACCCCGCCCGGCGGCTCCTCCGGCGGAACCTCCGACAGGTCCTCCTGTGGGCGTGGAGCTTCGTGTTGAGAAAACATCGTTTCCGCTCCGTCCACCGATTATAACTAGCTAGGTTATTACCACTAATTAAACCGAACAATAATGGTTGACCAGTCGTCGACGGCTGGGAAACTTTTTTCGTTTTTTTTCGTCTATCATCGGTTCCAATTGCCAATAATACCTGGTCCAGAGGTACTACTACTGTTGTAGGTGCACACAACAGCTAGCTGCTGCTATAGTCTATACTAGTAGTAGTATTATTACCACTACAAGGAGGACCTTCGCCAACGGTAATAGGGGGGTGGGGTGCGATCTCTCCAACGATTACTATCATAAGGCTTAGTTTGGGTGAGCTATTTGGTTAACCTTATGCAAGAATTGGTCAAAACGGGCTTTAATACCCCACTAAAATTACTTCACAAATGACATCGTCGGCATGACCATAGGTTTTTTGGGTCGTGGTATTTGAATCCCACCATCCACAATAATGAACTTTTTCAGACTTTCCCCATAGTCGAACTTGAAAAATACTCTTCTCCCCGGTATCCCCAGGAAATGAAACCGCTTGGATATTGACAGGTCCGCCCGTATATTCGGCCGACCTGCTATCCCGCCGTTTCAGGGGGGGGAAAGTGTTATAAGGCTTAGTTTGGGTAATCTATTGGTTAATCTTTTGCAAATGATCAAACCGACTAATACCCCACTAATACCCTAGCAGTAGGGCTCGAAGTCAACAACAAATAAGCATAAATAAGTCACCAAACAAGAAGCGGCAGTTTACTTGGTTTACGAGATGCCAAGGGTCTGTTGAAAATGATCGATGAATCCCTGACACAACGAATTATACCACGGATAGATCTAGTAGATGACGCAGAAAAAGCGCCTCCATCAACAAAGCGGTGGCGATGCCGATCGATGCAACGACGCTCTGATAAACGTCGATGTCATGCAACACCTCCGGGACAGTTCCCTGGAAATAATCAGGGCTCACTTCGGTGTTTTTACCGCGCGGTACTGTTACCGCGATAAAACCACGGTAATTGGTAAACGGTACCAAGGTGGCCACAGTTACCATCCAAACATTACTGTGCATTACCGTGGTGGCCGGTTCCTGTACCAATGAGTACCAAGGTGGCCAGTTACCATTCAATGATTACCGCGTATTACCGAGGTGGCTGGATACCGCGGTATCAACGATACCAACCCAAGAAAGGCATGCCGAAGTGAGCCCTGGGAACAATCTCCTCCCAACGGCGGTGACATTAATTACCCTCTCTCCTGGGAAAACTGCAACACTACTCTCGAATATGCTCCTGAATCAACATCAGATCTGATATAAAAAATCGCTTGTCCTGCAATACATCTAACAATGGCAGGTTAGGATGAAAAAAAGCGGAGGGGCGTCGTAGGCAGTAGAGTTACATGCCACAAGCAAGCACTGAGAGCCATAATAATTCAAAATAGTTGGAGCGCGAAGGAGAGGGGGCGGAGAAAATATACCTGGCAATAAAAAATAGTACAGAGGCAGCAACAACAACTGGAATAAAGTATTCGCGGGGGGAAGGTGGTAGATCTAACATCTGATGTTAGAGTTATACAAGCCACAAGCACTGTGGGCTGTAATAATTGCGGTCAGTACCCGAGGGGAGGGGGGGGGGGGGGGGGGTCATAAGGCTTACTTAGTTTGGGTAGGCAATTGACTAACCTTTTGCAAGTGGTCGAACGGACAAATTCCCTCTAATTCCTTAACAAATGGCGTCGTCGACAGTCTATGGTTTTTTGGGGAGTGAGTTCAAATCCCACCATCCACCAGCAATAAACGTTTGCGTCTTTCCCCAAGTCGAACTTGAAAAATAGCCTCCCCGGTATCCCCAGAGGAAATAATAGATTTGCATAGATACTGACACGTCTGCCCGTGTATCTGGCCGATCTGTCCTGTCCCGCCGTTTCAGGGGGGGCGAGTGTTATAAGGCTTATGATGGGTGGGAAATTGGTTAGCCTTTTTTGCAAGTGGTCAAACGGACTAATACCCTCTAATTTCTCAGCAGCGGGGGTGATCGGAATACACCCTATCCACTGAACGTATAAAAACAGTAGGCATGTATGTACTTCAAAGTATGTGGCATTGTGGTTATATATACCACACCCTGGATGATAAGTTCAAGGTTAATTCGTAGGCAATCGATAGGATCCTCTTCCAATAATAGGCGGCCGATTGGTTTTTGTGATAGGCATCGATTGGCTCTGTTAGAATCGTATGGTGAACGGCAATAGGTATCGATTGGCACCGTCATTGATCTTCTGTTCGGCCAATAGCATATTATTGCCGTCTAATGCCAGAAGCTATTGCTGAAACAGATACGAGTAGCTATCCATAGTCTTTTCCAGAACGGCAGTGTTTGAGCGACAGGACATTGAAACCGAGAAGCGAAACCTAAAATGATTGCCTCCGGTATGAGACTGAGAAGAAGCGAAACCTAAAATTATTGCCTCCGATCATAGATATCGATAAACCTTTCTAACGCGTTCTATTATCTCCAAGGCAGTAGGTATCGATAGACCTTTTCGCCGTTCAATTGTCTGAAACAGTAGGTATCGATAGACCTATCACTATTCTATTGTTTCTGGCAATAGGTATCTATATGGAGCCCTGACCCCAACAGATCACCGGGGAGACCTATGATATTCGTTGATTACCTACTATTAGGTGATGGGATTGTTCCTCGTGTTGCACTTTCGTGTTTCTCCGAGCAAGTTTTCGGTTTTTGTTGGAGAGCTCTTTTGACGTGAGTTGCCTCAAAAACAATCGGCGCACCCCTAACGTATACCGTGCGTCACACCGGCTCTTTCTTGTAGATCTGCGCGATTTACTGTGAGGTGATGGGCAGCACGCGGAGCCGCAGCGGGGGAGAGGGGATACGATAACATTATACATTTGTTTCCGATGTGCTCGTCGGGGTTTATATAGAAGTAGGATGTCCTCGGTTTTATGTGGGATTTAGTATTTGTTCGGTTTGATATAGGATTTAGCAGACCGATTGGGGGAGGGGACGGTGTCAGGCATCCCCCCCATCCCTGTCGGGAGGCTCGAAGTTGAATAATTTGACGTGGTGTCGGGAAAAAAATACGGGCCCCTTCGTTATCACTGGTATGTTTTGCCCTCCGACAGCAGGGCGTAGAGGTGAGGTTGCGATATAAATCGAACATCCTTCCGTAAAGCAGTAGTAGTACCTCTCCTATGATTCTCCGCCAACCGGTTCTCAGTTTCCCTTCCCGACACCTTTTTCACGTTTAGCTATATTTGTATCCTGTCCCTCATCAACGTTGCCATTAGATATCTGAGTGTTCAATCTAAACCTTCCCGAGCGTTCCATCCCCAAGTCATTGGCACAACATTACATCCAGTAGGATGGTTTTGTAAGGCTTAGTTTGGGTAAGCTATTGGTTAACCTTTGCAATTGAAACGGACTATAATACCCTCTAATTCCCGAACAAATGGCATCGTCGACAGACCATGTTTTTTTTCAGGTCGTGGGTTCGAATCCCACCATCCACAATGATAAACTTTTTTTGGACTTTCCCCATGTCGAACTTGAAAAATACTCTCCCCGGTATACCCAGGAAATGAAACGGCTTGGATATTGACACGTCCTCCCGCATATTCGGCCGACTTGCTATCCCGCGGTTTCAGGGGGGGGGAGTGCTACAAGGCTTCGTTTGGGTAAGCAATTGGTTAACCTGTTGCAAGTGTGGTCAAACGGACTAGTACCCTCCAATTCCTTTACAATGGTCGAAGCACTCCGGGTTCGGCGTGTTCCGAAAAATAAAACGTTCCCTGTGGTGACCACTGCTACTATTAATACTACTACTACTACTGCTACTACTACTGCTACTACTACTACTGCTACTACTACTACTGCTACTACTGCTTCTGCTACTACTACAACTACTACTACTTCTGCTACTACTACTACTGCTACTACTACCACTACTACCACTACTACTGCTACTACTACTACTACTGCTACTACTACTACCACTACTACCACTACTACTGCTACTACTACTACTGCTACTACTACTACTGCTACTACTACTACTGCTACTACTACTACCACTACTACCACTACTACTACTACTGCTGCTGCTGCTACTACTACGACTAGTACTGCTACTACTACTGCTGCTGCTACTACTTCTGCTGCAACAACAACTACTACTATTAAAAATATTGCTGCTGCTGTATCACCATCCTGCGAAGAATCTGATCCTTACGAAAGCTACAACCCGTTTCCGGGAGGACAAACGACTTGGTAAACTACTAGAGTCGACGCATTCTTGCAGTAAGTCTTGCAGTAAGTCAAAGGGTTCATAGGCTTCCCACTTTGGACGTGCGCTACGATAGAGCAGAGAAGTGGCACGTTTTGCCTGCAACGTTTTCAGAGTGACGGGGCTCCTTAACGCCAACTGGTTGGAATTTCGTTAGCTTTTTAGCAACGAATTAATTGAGCACGTAAGGCCATGGGACTGCCGAAATCAGGAGGAGGTGTTGAGAGAGGCGTAGAGCTCTCCCTCTCATGTGAGGAGCTCTACAGGCAAAAAAAAAAGGTACACCCCTCTATCGTGTAGCAAGCGTCCTCAACGTCTTTGAAAAACAGCTGAAAGGGTAACCTGACGAGCACTTCTCACGGCCTCAGTAAATTTTGTAACGAATGCGATGTGCACCACGGGGAGGGCGTAGCTCACCAATTCATTGCGTAATGATATATCGCAAATTACCGATGACAGTACTCGAAAGTTTAAGGCCGCAGAGGGACCGGGAGTCACTCGCGCGCGTCACCCCGAGTGACTGCCAAAACAAAATCCTCAAAAAAAAGTGACCCCCACGGCGTGGCCTCTTATCACAGGTGAAAGTGCGGGGGAGGTTACACTTTGGGTTTTACTGTCTGCTCTTTCGCCGAGGGACTAAATTGGAAAAAAACAAAACAAGCTGGCCTTGGTAGAGGCTCAAGTTTTTCAACTCCCCCCTAGTGAGTCGTGCGGGGTCCTGGCGGGCGTGTTGTCTCCGGCAGCTGGTCCAACGAAGTTGTGTCCGCGGCGTGGCGGCCCCGGTTGATCAGCTCGTCGAAATATTTTTTTGGGATTTCCGGAGGTCAGCAGTGACAGCATCGTGCCCCGCGAGCATGGAGACTTCTGGGGGCCCTAAGGTGGCACCCTCTGCGCCGAGACCCACTAGAGCCGAGATTCAGTGACGATGCCGACCACATCGCTTCCTGTTGGTTAATTCTTGTAGCACGATTCGTACGCGAGGTAGATTGTGGAGTTATCGTGGACACGGGATTTCTAGTAGCGGCATATTGAAATGTCGGGCCATACATGATGAATATCGTGTCCCGAGAATTCATTATGAGCCTTCCCCTCCATGTGAGGCATGTCAACGGGCTACTTTCTACGTCACGATAATACAATAAATACCTCTGTTCTTTGTCGTTAAGGAAAATCTCAAGTATTTTGCACCTCCCCCTCGCTCCACTATCTGTATAAGTGCTGATCAACGCTTTCGGGTCAAACTAACACAATATCAAACAAACGTTTTGTTTTGGGACTATTGGTTGACCCTTAGCTTTCACAGGAGCAAAACCAACAAGGATCCTCCAATGTGCCTCGCATCAGCCCCTTCCGAGTTGGGCGATAATGCTCATTTCAAGGCGCCCACTACTCAATTGGTGTCCCAACAACCAATATAACTAGTATATATATCTAAGAGGTAATAGTAGGACTAATGCTGGCAATAGAAGTAGTAGTAGTAGATATCTCTGATTAAAACGTTAAATAGAAGGCCTAAAAAGTAGAAGTAGCAGTGGCAGTAGCGTTAGAGACAATACTCAAGTGCATCGATAGATGGCGACAGAAGGGGCGAAACGCAAGGCTTTGCTACAAGGAGACGTTTGTCTCGCCGTTAAATATAGGGCCTGCCGCGATCAGGATGGACTGCGCGGCAAAGCAATAAGCCGGGTCCTTGATGTTGTGCCATCAACTGCTCCGCGCCGCAAAAAAATATCAACAAATCTGTGTGCCTTGGTGGTGTGTGTCCAGCCACCAAGAACGCGACTGGCTACCTCCTCGCTTCGTGCTACATCCCGCCACAAACCCGCTCAATGAACAACAAGGACAATCATACGGACGCGGGCTACGACGACACACGTGTGTATGTAGCACATATAAATGCATTTTCACGTAAAACTTGTTGTGACTCCTCAACTTGGCCCCTCAATCGGTCAACGCAATACCGTCGGTATCCCGTTGGTGTCTTACGACATTTTTCTGTGCGTACGTAGGCCATGGGATTTGCTATCCATCGGGTTAAGGGTACAATTATATTCAAAACCGGTATTTTGGGAGGGGTACAGTACAGGACTCAACCGAGGAGCCTCGGCAAAATCTGGTGCGGAGGATACCGGCCTTTGAACCCTGGCGCCTCCATTTCCAGCACCCCCCATCGAGAGCACATTTGGCATCGCTACACGTGAGGCGCTCCCCGCCGTGCCTAACTGTGTGCCTGGTACACGTCATACGACCCGCTTGGGCGTCGTACGATCGCATGCATGTGGTTGCTTCCGCTATTTGCTGGGCTGTTGAGTCTCCGTCCACGTCTTTGCATTGGTTGTACTACGTGATGGTGTTATGCAACCCACGCCACCACCGCCGTCGTACCTATGCCTCTCCGATCTCGGTATCATTTGTTTCAACGCGCCCCATGCACCATCGCCCGACACTCTTACTACACCGTTCATTTTTTAATTTATGTTATATGCTGTACTGCAGCCCCAACGATGTGTTCCAAATTTATTTAAAGATACGTAGTCTATACATGTTGGAATCGATTGTCTCCTTCCGTTCCAGCCCCAATAGCACACACAAAATTGTCATCGTTCCGATGGGTCTACTACAGCCCTCTACGCTGTTCTCCTAAGGGCAGTCCCCTTGCCCTCCAACGAAAAAGACGGGGCACACACCGCAACAAAGCCAGCCCCAGCGACCAGCCACAGCAGGCAAACTACACGCGCCTGGCCAATCTCCATGGAACAGGTATATCACAACGCACAACGAAAGAATGCACACAAAACCAAATAGATATGACGAGCGTTATTCGTTCTGATGTTTTACATCGTGACGAAGCATGGCAGCAGAAAAACACACGCTGCTGGCAGCAGGCGAGCAACATTGCTCATAGCAGTGTTTCCTCTCTCCCTCTCCCGGTTACTATTGTTTGCATGCCTCCCTCCTTTTGGAACTGTTGTGGAACCATACCTTGCCTTTTCAAAACGCAAGAGCGTTCGTCGTAATTTCAAAACATAGCAGCCAGTAAAGTCTACCATGTTACACGTACAATACGGACTGATTGGGCAAACAAGCCAACTCCTCTCGTTACTCCTTAAACCACACGCCCGTCCCGTACGTAGTCGTGTTTCTATGGCGTTCGGGGAAATAACAAAGAATAAGGTGAAAATCTCATCACACCAACCAGACCATCGAACCAGAAATGTCGTAAGCAACTCCCCCCCCCCCCGCGCGCGCGCGCCCCGCCAACCCCTCCCCCCCCGTCCCCTCCCATAGCCCATCAAACCAACAAAACCATCCGAAACAAAAAAACATAAAAGCAACCCTCCCCCCCCCCGCCCCCACCCCCAACACCACCGCCCCTGTCACCTCTCTCCCCGTCTAACTGGTTCTTTTTTGGCGTTCGCTTCGCCACCGCTTCTCTAGAGCTTTCATAGGTACGATGAAGTTATGTATTCGATTATTTTGACAGACGGCGTCAACAGTAAGCAGTTTCGAAAAGCAACACCACTACGGAGCAACAAGCATTCTCTCCCCCACCCCACTTGGAATCGCTCTTGTGTACAGGCAACATCGGTCAACGATGGCCACAATACATGCTGCAGGGACCGATCGATTCCGTAATATTTCCTCGCCCTCAACCAGCCGCCAGGACTTGGACTGACCATGGCAATAGCAGTGGACGTTCTAGCGCCAAGTGCGCCAACTAACTTCGAAAGCGTCTTGGCGCATGTCCACCGGGAGGGGTCTGCATCATCTAGCTCTTGTACACAACACATTCATGGCGAACGAAAACGATCTGGATGGCTTCAATCATGGTCTGTTCGTGGTGTGGAAGGTTAGGTCCCGCTCGGTACACATGCAGTCTGCCTCGGCCGCGTGCACCAAAAAACTACCATTTCTTTACGCGGTGAGCTCAAGCTACGATCAACGAAACAATCCGAACAGATGGTGAAAAACCGGCGAGCTATGCAGTGAGTGCAAGCTGCAATCAGTGAAAAATTCAAAAGGGCGGTAGTTAAACGGCGAACTAAACAGTGAGCTCAACCTACAGTCAACGAAACAGTTCAAACAGGGATGGTAAAACAATCAGCGAGTTGTACCACTTTACGTACACAGGGGAGCGTGCGACAACCATAGAAGAAACACCGCTATTAATACCAGAAACCGACAATTTTTTCTCCATTCGACGAAGCATGCCATAACAGCAGCAGCATCACAAGCGCAAACGCTTTCATCCACCAGCGTCCGTGCTTCGTGTCGTATAATTTTCCTTCGTTTTATCCTCCGGTGGATGGGGAAAAATATAGCTTAAGCGTATCGCTTACCAGGAAGGGGACATATATTGTAATGTACTTCTGCTTCTCTCCCCATCAATCACAGCGTGCACTGTGAAGTCAATTCGCACCGTCTACGCATACAAAAAAACAAAAGTACTGACTAAAGGGTACAGCTGACTGAACAGTATACAGAAGCGGGTGCCATCAACACATTGAACCATTTTTCTGGCCACCGACCAATATCCGGATGAAGGCGTTACGTGTGTGCTTCAAAACCTGGGTTCGAGGTGGAGGTTGCAACGTACAACCACAGTCTAGTTCGTGGTATACCTTTGATTCACTGTCTCATGCAACCACGGCCACATCAAGCACCACACACAGCTGCCCAAACTGCTCCCCTTCCCCGCGCGTCCCACTCTCACACCCCCCTCCCCTCAGTAGACTCCAACACAACGATACTAGCAATGATACTGGCAACAGGCGTGGAACTTACGTATGTTTTCGCCGTTCCCTGAGGTAGCCCGACAGCAACACTATAGTACTGGCAACGGTAATAACAACAAGCGTGGAATTTGCGCACGGCCTCTCTGTCTCTGTACAGTACAACAATGATGGCGACCCTAAAGCAACACGCGTGGGGTTTACTTATGACCCGTCTGTCCCAGCAACAGGCATAGAAACTACGCGTGACCAATCTGTACTTGTGCAACAAAAAACGACAAGGACCACGTGGGGGCAACATGCGTGGAATTTGCGTATAGCCAACCGACCTGTGCACAGCATGCCAAATCACAATACAACAAGAGTGACCACGCGAATGAAAAAAATGCGGGGGACTATGTATGACTAATCTGTCCCTACCCAGTATGCCGTATCACAGGTGACCACTTCGACCGTACGCGAACCTCTCTTCCTCCGCTCACACCGCGCTGCGCTGCGCTGCGCGGCCTCACTTGCCCCTCAAACGCAGACGGACGGGCGACGACAACTACACACAGATATACCCACGAACCACACGAAAAAATGTACCGGCTGAACCACGAATAAACCCAAGGAACCGCATCAGACCGGGCGGGGCGCACCGACCCCTCCTTTCCCACCGCCCACCAGCCCCGAACAGAAGGATTGCCTTCTGCCCTTCCAACTACTTTAGACCACCGACACACGTTCTCCTGGTTCAACCGAAACGATTTCCGCCTTTTCCCTTCCTACCACCATAGACAACACAGATTATACACTTTTCCTGTTCGTTAGCTCGAACCGACACGTAACCGTCATTGTTGAATAGCCACGTTCGAACATTCTCCTGGTTCAACAAACCGGTCTCGCTGCCCAACCAGACCGTCCGCTGCCCAGATGGATCGTCCACCGCCCAACCAGACCATCCGCCTCCCAACTAGATCATCCTCTGCCCAATGAAACCATTTACTGCCTAATCAGGACCATCCCCTGCCCGATTAGGCCTACCAACCCAAACGCAAAAGAACGTCCTGCCATGCACCCGAAATACAGAAACAGGTGAATCTACGTGCGTTTCGTCCATGTCACAGGGTAACCCGAGCCCGATGGACACGCACTCGAAACACAGATAACACACAGATCTACATGAGGCTTTCTTCCAATCACGGGATGCCACGTTGCGCCTCTTTCTCTTTGATGGCGAGGAGCCTTTCCAGTTGGCGTGACCGGAAGGAGTCCTTTTCGTCATTGCCTATGGTGGCGATCGCGTTTGCTATCTGCCACGCAAGACACATTTAAGTGCGCCAGGTGAGGGAGAAGGGGAGAGGGGTTAGTGCGAACTATCTGCGGATGTTGGCCGGAGAGGATGGGGGGGGGCGGGTGTACCCATTTCATGCATAGCCTTAGAAGTATGATCATCGACACTCACACCCTTACAATGCCTGGACGGAGTACTTCGGGTTTCACCGACCAGGCGGACACCGCGTGCACCGAGCACAAAGCGCTGTGAGGTGTTCGGCGAGCCGCATGAAGGGTGGGGGTGGTGGAGGGAAGGGGATTTGTGAACATTTTCTTGGCGGGGGGGGGGGGGGTAGCGCACATTATCTGGGCGGGGGTGAGGGCGGGGGGGGGGGGGGAGGTAGCTGCAAACTATATGGTATGAACCCGGGCTTTAATGACAAGATACTGCCCGTACACATGAGAGGGTGGAGCGTGACGTGACGACAGGTCCGGCTCATCCCTGTGTGGTTTATGTGTGCGGAGCCTTTGGCAGCAGGTACTGAGCTTCTTTTGTGTGGGTGTGTGTTCGAGAGTCCGCGATAGTGCGGCTCCGTGTATTATATATTGCGCCCTCCCCTGCTACTCCATCGGGGCAAGCCATGTGGTTACAAAGAACACGTTATACAGCAAGCGAATTCAAGCATACTCCAAAATTAGTTTTTTCCTCAGAAGGCAAAATAGGCAATATAGGCAATACAGGCAATATAGGCAATATAGGAAATATAGGAAATATAGACAACATAGGCAATATAGGCAAAATAGGCCATATAGGCCATATAGGCCATATAGGCAACATAGGCAACGTAGGCAGTATAGGCAGTATAGGCAATATAGGTAAGATATAGGCAACACAACTATTAGTAGTCCTCAACAGGCCAGGGGCCTCAGAAAAAAAAAAGGTGCACACACCTGTACCGTAGCATGCATCGTTCGCGAACAATATCCTGCGATTGTTACTAATAACCATTAGGGACCACGGACAAGGAGAAAAAGACTGCTCTCCCACCGATACCATGAGAGAGGAAAAGACACGGTCATCATACGTCCCCGGTTCCCCATGTAGCGATTTTTGGCAACCGAGTTCGGATAGAAAACACCGAAACACAAGAGCCGCACGGCACGGCACACTGCGTCGATACAATTGGCGGTCTGCATTTGCGGTGGAACCTAAATCAATGGGCTTCGAGACACATGTAGATAGTCTGTGCGTGACACCCGACACATCGGAACCATGCATGTCCCGAGTTTTTGCCCATTGCGTTCTTAGGAAGGTTCATCGCCTCACCTCGGCCATTTCTTTGCTTCGTGCAATCTGTAGGCATTTGTCCGCCGTGAAGCCGGGCACCTGGAGAATGAAGTGGGAAAAACCCAAACAACGGACGCGATAACGCACGATGATCCACTTATCTGAAAAAAATGTCTCTGGGCTGCAATTACCGCTGTGCTATGTCGTCTCCCTCGCACATGGATACTGAAGTTGACTAAATTGTTTATGCAGGGGTGATGTGTGAAACCGAAATAATGTTTATATTTCGAGAATTTAAATTTCTTGAAACATAATAGTAAATTCAATTTCACCACCACCCCTACATACAAAATTAGTTCAACTCGATCACCCCCCCCTGCGTATAAAACTGTTTCAACTTCACCACCCACCCTACATATGTATGCCAGATACCGGTATATCATCAAGTGGGCGTGAAGGAAACAATCAATTTCCACGTGTATGTGAGGGCGACGACGACATGGAGACCTAGAACCTGGTGGAAAGCTATATTTCGCAAGGCCATGCTGATGATTTTTGGCACTTGCACGCGTTCTGTCATCTCGAGCGTGTGCCACGCTGTTGCCTAGGGGTGGTGTTCGTAGGAGCTAGGCTGCGTCTAGCCCTTGCATGTGTTCGCTGCGCGCGCAATTGGATCACCCTGGGTGCGTATTTAACAGAATGTTGTAGTCATCTACTTTGGCCGTGGTGTGGGGGCGGTGAACAATAAGGCATCAACCACGACACGACGCTAAGAACGTCCGCCCCGACTCTTGTCTCTTTCAGGCAGCAATCGAATAGGGGGTGCAACAATTTTGGCAAAAACAGGCCAAAAACAAATAAACAGAACGTTCTCGTCAAAAACTATATAAACAACTGCATACCGCACCCTCCCAGGCTTACATTGATCATTTGGGTGATAAGCGAGGGCAGATCCGAGGATCCCAACATTTCTGGCTCTCCTTTGTCGTCTCCATCAGCGTTCTTAGCGCTTTTCCGAGGTCCTCCCTGCGAACGGTGCCGGAACGACCACGCGGTCACTTGGTCAGATGTTACTGCTGTTGTACCATTCCATCGTCACTTTTGATCCAGACTAGCATACAATTTGGGACAGACGAGATATCTCGGCTGCGATCAGCCTGACACTCTCACCAAGGGCTACTACCCGCCACCCCGTTGATTCGCCTGTAATCAGCGCGGCATCTCGTCGCCGAGACTGCACGCAAATACCCCCGGTAAAAAAAGCAACACTACGGAAAACGAATGTCGTTGTCGCGGTGCTGCCACGCTTACGCTTTTAACAAAAGTATCTACATGCGTTGAAGCTCACTGGTTCAGGTCGTCCCGCATTTTTTCTTAGGTTGCGCCGCGTTTTGTGTGTAACGGTACAGACCAACATTACACCGACACATTTTTGACGCAATCAGAGCCATGCTGCGGTAGAGATCGCACTTTCGAGCGCAAGCATTTTTCATCGACGGGGCTTCTCAATTACACAAACTTCCCAATATGGCACGGTTTTCCCACGGGTCATGACTCGACCCTTCGATCGTGTTAGGGGGCTCCCAAAATCTCGCGGGTCGAGTGGAGTCGGGTCAGGAGGTAGTTTGAAATATCACGGGGCGGGTCGAGTCGGGTCGGGAGGTTGCTTAACCTCCCGGGTTGGGACGGGTTGCCCTTACTCGACCTGAACCGTGTAAAGCCCTGCAAAATAGTTGGACTCGATGCAGATTTTACCATAACATTCGCAGGTCGGCATCATCTCTGGGGAAGGCGTGCTACGATAGAGGCATAATGGTACACCACTTTCTGGCTGAAACGTTTTTTTGAACGACGGGGCTCCTCACTCCAAAATCGTTCGGATTTTTGTTTCGTTTTCTTTTTTTTCCGGAATGTTTCGATTGTTTCGCTGTCTTGTTTTTTTCGGAATGTTTCGTTGCAGCCCAGGCCGTAAAATTGTCCGCTTTTTTCTTCTCCAACAAACGGCTTTTTGGGGGGCGGGTTTGGAATAGAGACGCGTGCTACGATAGAGGTGCGTGCCACTTTTTTTCTGAGGTTCCTCACTTCAGGAGGGGGTTAAGACACGTCCTTCTTAACCCAAAAAACTGATTTGGACGAAAATAAACCTGCTTTATCGCGGATGAAAACTCCCATGGCCTAGGTACACAACGAGAATCATCCAAAAAAGAAAAATGGCTTATTTCCGACGAATTTGGCTCAAGTAGCCTCGTCATTCAGAAGCCATTTCAGACGAAAACTGCTACCTCCATCGTATCTATGTGCGTCAAGAGTACTTTGTCCAATGGGGAGCCTCAAGAGGAAAAAAAGAGCGCCTCTACCGCAGCTTGCGTCGCGGCTCATTCCTCACCACGGACTATGGTGCCCCCCTCGCCCCCATCGTTCTTGTTTGTTGTAGATCACTATCCACTACGCCGCCCAGTCTCAGCGAGTTGCGTATTCTAGTGGATGGTGCTAAACCGTCACCTCTAGAGTACGTGTTGTGTTTGGCCTATATGGCACGATCCATCTAGATTACCCAGTCTCAGCAACTTGTGTAGTCTAATGGACAATGCTATACAACCAACTCTAAGTATATGGTGTGTTTGGTTTACATGGCACGATCCACTAGAGCACTCAGTCTCAGCGAGTTGTGTAGTCTAGTGGACAATGCTATACAACCAGCTCTAAAGTATATGATGCGTTGGTTCGTTGCGTTGGTTTATACGTGACTTTCCACTAGACCACTCAGTCACGGTGAATATAGTGGGTGACGCGATTTAACCACACTCACGGGAAGAGCGGAGAGCGGTCAGATCGGCATGTCCATCCATACTAAAATCCAGACATTTCCAACTACAGATGAGAGCAACACGTGGATATAAGAGCGCCTGTTTCGGCTTGTCATAAGGTGCTCTTAAACCGCGGTACTCACTGTAACTAGTCTAGCGGATGGTGCCATACAACGAACTCTAAAATAGACGTTGTGTTGGTGTTTTCTACTAAGTGGTCTACTGAATAGGATAGTGCTATAGAACCAACTCCTCACCTTTTCAGCACCGTACCCCCGACACGGGGGACAAAACACTTGGAATTAGACTAGGAACATGTTTTGAGTTGGAGAGGGCTTAAAGCATATATATGTGTGTTGCTTATATAGCACCATCCAGCAGACCACTCAATCAGTCACCAACGACTTATTCTCACCTCCGCGTCTTCCGCCGGGCGCTTAACGCTGCTCTTTTCCGGCGACGCCCGCGCCTTCACACCCCCACCTCCCTCCTCGCCAACACCGCTCGCCGCACCGCCCGACACATCACGGTTGTTGTCACTAATACCGCCGCCCCGCGAGGGATGGAGCACGGTGGAGGCAGCAGTGGCAGCCGGGGAACCGTCCGCCGTCACCGACGTGGCGGCACCTCGCGACCCCGCCCGCGCGGAGCACCGCATCTGCTGCGAAGCGATCGCGGCGGCCTTTCGCGAGGACCGACGTTGCTGTTCAACTGGCGCCGCCGCCACCGCCGCCGGCGCTGACTCGGTGTCTGAAGTTGGTGGCATTTTTTGTGTGTGCGGTCTCTCAGCCTCTCCTTCTTCCTCTGCTGACGTCCGTTCCACCCTAGAGGTGCGCACTGCCCTAGTTTCGCGCGTTTGTGGTCCGCCCGCCTCCTCTCCTTCGTCTGCACTGCCGTTCTTCAGGATCGATTCGTCTTGAGCCTCGTTCTCTGTAGTCTGCAACAACGGTGGTGAAGAACGGTTCTCGTCGTTGCTGTTCCGGTCTTTGCCGCTAGGGTCTGGGTGGGCTAGTCCTGCGGCGGCGCTAGCGGCGGCGGCGGCAGCGGTGGTGGCACTCATACCTGCGGCGGCGAGGGCGGCGGCGGCAGCGGAGGTGGTAGCGACGCCGGCAGAGTCAACCTCAGACAGCAGCTCGTTCTTCGTACTGCCGATTTTCTTCGCCGGGTCATCATTATCGGATACCACATTTCTTTCCGCGTCTGCTTCTCCGTCTTCAGATTCTGTGTCTTCGCCGTCTCCGGCGGCATCCGCCCCTGTGGCCGCGGTCGGGAGGGCGGCTACCGCCTGCTTGTCGGAAGCAACAGCCGAGTCCTTCTGAGGCGACGCAGATTGCCACCCGATGATTGGCACACTCCCCACCGCGTTCGATGCCTGCCGTGCACCAGCTGCGGTGGTCGCGGGTGTGGGGGCCCCTTCACGTAGCGCGTCGGCCAGTGACGTTGTTGTTCTGCCGCCCTGATTCTTCGCCTCTACAGCCGCAAGCCTCCCCACCATGTGCTTCGCTGCCGCCGCTGCAGCTGCCACTTTTGCGGCCGCGGCCACTGTGGCTGTTTCTGCTGCCGTCAAGATGGTGGGTGGGGTTGGATTATGCGCAGTGCCTGCCACGGCCGCCGCCGCCGCCTCTGCGACCGTCACCGCCGCCGCTGCCCCCGCCGCTGCCGCCGCCGCATTAACGTGTTCGGCCGTGCCTTTCAGCAGTTCCGCCGGCGCTGCTGACCCACTCGTGTCGCCGCTAATGCGTGGTGCTATCGGGGTAAATCGCGACGTTTTGGACACTAATTGTCTTGCGACAGTCTTCGCCACCTCTTGGAATTGGCGCTGTCGAGCGTTCTCTTGAACCTGAGAAGGCGTCCAGAAAGAAAAGAAAAAAAACGGACGAAAGTTATGGGCTCGAGGTAAGAATCGGTGGTGTAAACAACTCATCATGCGTTGCTTGCCAGCGTGGTCCACCATGTTTGTTTTTATTTCTTGTTTATGTTTTTCTCTGGCGGATGTGCAACACAAAAAAAAACATACCAATGACCGTTGTGTCACCACAAAAATGAACTCGCACTAAATTCAATTGGTTTATCCCCCAAAAAAATGCCTGGGGTGGAGGTTCTAGAGGAGTTTAGCTCACCGCACGTTTGATCGAACCTGACCACAAAAAAAAAGGCGCCTACGTCGAACAGTAGTCGAATCGAATTTTTCCGATGTATCTAGAGCACAGCTATGTCGCGGTGCTGACAGCCGGATATTTCGGTTGTTCTGTCGCTAGCATCTATCCCCACGTCTCTACAGGTCGCACAGCGCAAGCCGGTCAAAAAACGCGGTGCCACACATGCCGTCTCCCTCGAAAATGGGAAGTGTTTAACGTCTTCAATTTGTACGGGTTCATTAAATACTACACCCCCACCCTACTACTTCCCTGTAGACACAAAAGTTGAGACCAACACCAAAAAAAACTCCAAGTGCGATAATCTTGCTTCGGAAACGACGTGCTCTAACCGGGCTATTATCCGGCTGGGGCAGAACAGGCATGCGCACTGCTACATCCCCTACATATCGCGGTCACTTGGTGTACAGCGCAAGACCTCCGAAACCGCCATTTTGTCCGCCTGAGCCAAAGTTCAGCCCGCGCACTCCACGTCTCTACGGGCCACTCAGCGCTACACTGGCAACAACTCTGCGATATCAGTCATAGCACAAGCAGGTACGCGCACTGCTGTATATATTTATCCCTGCATGTCACCATCTGTGAAAACAGCTGTTGATATCCGCCTGAGCCAAAGGCAGACACCTGGTAGACAGCGCAAAGACGATGAAAAAAAACGCTATCTGTCTCAAGTTAAAACTGGCGCGCGCATCTCTGCACATCGTCTCCCTCAAAACCGTGGAACTTAATTTATGTATTGAGTTAAGTATGCACTAATGTACTCAACAAACTATTTGACCCTCACGACCCCAAGGACAACCGTTTCTCTATTAACAATAACATAGGATCGCCCTGCCAACAGAATAACATTTTGTCTATCTAAAAATACTCCAATAGCATCCCCTAAAACAACACCAGGCACCATGGTAGCTATTTTCTCTAATTAAATGTATGCAATAGAATATCCCTTACCTGATAGAGCGCCAGGCACGTTGCTCGCCTCTGCGCTGCCGCGTCCATCACCACTTCCTCCGGAGGACCCGCCACTACATCCGAAACCGACCCAGTTCCCGCCTCCGCTGGGTTTCCACTACCGACGGCATTAGCGCTAACCGCTGCCCCATTTTCGCCGCTGTTATTTCCCTGACCCCCGGCGCTTGTGTTCGAGTTAGCAGCGCCGTTTGGTGCGCCCACCGCGCCCTCCACCGAACCCTGGCCTTGTGCCACCTTAGGCTCTGGGTCACCTACCCGCGGTGACGAGAGCGAGGGCGTTGGGACCGGGACTGCGCCCGCGCTTGCGGCCGCGAGGCTTGGTGACGCGGCAGGGACACCAGAGGAAGGCGCTTTTTTCGGGAGGGGTAGTGCCGCAGCAGCGCTTCCTACGGGAGGGACGTTTTTTGGAGCGAAGGGCTTAGGGGTGGTGGCGGGCAAAGCTGCCCCCTTAGCTACTGCTGCTGCTGATTTCACTGGTGCTGGTGCTAACGCCGCTGCTTTTGTTGATGATATGGCAGCAGCTTTTGCGGCGGCGGCGATGGCGGGTTTGAAGGGGACAACGGCGGACGCGGCGGGAGGCACCGTGTGGGGCGGAAACGGCACCTCCTGGGCGTTCCGGAAGAGGAGCACGGAGCCGTGCGAGAGACAGGCCTCCTGCACCGTCCTCTCGCCGCTGAAACGACGGACTTCTTCGGGCGCGAGCTGCTCGAACACCTGTGTTTGTTGCGGGGGCACACACCACGGCCAAAAAGAGGGGGGGGGGGAGGGGGTGAACGCCGTGCCGATGAGGAGCCCCGTCTGTGAGAACATTCTTGGGACACAAAAAATGCTACGTGCCCATAATTGTAACAAACGACGGAGGGGTTGGGTGGGATACCGTGGGGCATGGGGCAAAAGACGAAAAGGGGTGAGGTTTGTGACTGTGGATGACCGCTGTGCCGTTCACGTTCGGGACCCGTTCTCGGCATGTGATGCGTTGGCGTGGATACGTGGAATGCACAAGAAACAAGATGAAGGGCGAACGGATGCGCAGAAGGATGAATATATATCCCCTCGCATTTTTTTTTTTTTTTGCTTTTTTCATTTCCCGTTTTTCCCTCGAAAACGTGTGCGAAAAGATGGATTCGTGACTCAACACGCGCCACGATCGCGCTAACACGTTCTCACTTTATGGTCCTTTCTCTGGCTAACGAGGAGGAAGTACGTAACATCACTGACGCACCAACCACCTTTTCCATATTTCTTGTTAAACACCTAAGCCATGGAATTTTTTCATGGATTTTTCACGGGTCGGTTCCATTCCCGGTACACCAATCGGATCGGATCAGGGTGATTCGGCCCGACCCGACCCCGTGATATTCGTGATATTTGAAAGCCTCCTGACCCGACCCAACTCGACCCGACCCGACCCGTCCCGTGAGAATTTGAATATCTCCTGACTCGACCCAACTCGACCCGCCCGACCCGACCCGTCCCGTGAGATTTTGAATACCTCCTGACCCGACCCAACTCGACCCGACCGGACCCGTCCCGTGAGATTTTGAATACCTCCTGACCCGACCCAACTCGATCCGACCCGACCCGTCCCGTGAGATTTTGAATACCTCCTGACCCGACCCGACCCGACCCGACCCGACCCGACCCGACCCGTCCCGTGAGACTTCCGACACCTCCTGACCCGACCCAACTCGACCCGATCCAACTCGACCCGACCCAACTCGACCCGACCCAACTCGACCCGACCCGACCCGTCCCGTGAGACTTTGAATACCTCCTGACCCGACCCGACCCGACCCGTGAGATTTCCGACACCTCCTGACCCGACCCGACTCGACCCGTGAGAATTTTCCAACACCTCCTGACCCGTCCCGCGGACCGGGTCATGACCCGTAAAAAGCCTTAGAATGATTTCCGTCGTGAAGCGTTTTCTTTTTTTTTACTCTTCACCCCTTTGGAGCCCCAAGGTATTTCCCTATACTAATTCCAAGTAGTTTTGTCCCCAAAAACGGATTGCCTGTTGTAAAGGCGTTAACGTCAGTCCTGGGTGGGATATGTAGCTCCTGGAGAACGAGGGGGCTCAGAAACCTCGGATGCATTCCGGCCGGGGCTTTCGTCACTCAACGAATGGTGTATTGGCGTGGAGACGCGGGTGCGCTAGGAGAGAGGGAAAGGGGATATTTAACCCTTTGAGCACCGCACTCCCGATATGGGGACAACGCACTTGGAGTTAGACTAGAATAAATTTAGGAGTACGGTGCGGAAGGGTATACCTCGCTTCATTTATGTTGCGTTAGTTCCCTTTTTTTCCCCCTATGCGTGCGAGAAAGGAAAATCCGTGAGCCATGTCGATTGCTTACCGATACCGCCTGACCGCTGGCAACAACCGTCTTCCTTGCTTGCTTCTGCGCACACACCTCGAGCTTAGAAATTTACTCAGGACCAGCAACGCAGAGCCCGCCCCAAAAACATGTCATCACGAACCACCTACAGCTGTGTTCTTGCGTAGATTGTTTTTAAAGTTTTTTTCCCGCTCCACAGTTAGTGGGACCTGCGCGTATGTTCTTCGTAAAGCAAACCGACATCGACGTATCATTCACATTCAGTGTCCGAGCTCATTCTTTACGCCAGAGAGACACAAGCTCTATGGTCACGAACTACCACTGACGGATCGGGTATACGGGCGATAAGTTCATGCGACAACAGCAAACAACAACAACAAAAATACACACATAACTGGAGGAAGCGCCACCGTGGGGGACACACACGAACTTTTCGCTGGTCACAACATCACAACCGGAGTACGTGTCTCAGCAGTAGTGGGGAAACGAATGGAACCGCCCTCTTAAGATGTTCGTTTTAATGGAGGACAAACGGCGTTTGTTTTCCGAAAGAGCATAGCGGGTGTTTATTGATTCAGTGGAGGACAGCTGATGTTTTGTACGCACCTCGAGATTAATGGTATCAGGGAGATTGGCAAGGTTCCGCGCGATGGGCACAAGCTCGCATCCCCGGTCGGACTTGTGCGCCATCGCCTTCCCGATAAACACGAACTCCGGCTCGCTGCCGACTGTCCCATGATGTTGAAGGATACCGTTGTGACGACCGTCGTTGGGGAGTGCCGCCGCAAGGATCTTTCCGACAGGGGACAAGATACACACATCAAAAGAGGGGGAAAAAAGGGGGTTTCCACGAGTTGATTGTTACGCCTGCGGTTGGCCTTTTCTTCTGTTTGGACAAAAAAAAACAGTCGTTAAACCCTGTTCCAACTCGTGAAGAAATCCCAAGTGTGTGTGTTGTCTCCAAGGACGCGTGCGACGGCAATGGGGGCGGCCTAGCCTCTTTTCTTGTGGGGCCTTTCACCGGAGACGTTCCACACTTCACCCAAAGCTGACTTTGACGAAAAATGAGAGCCCGAATCACGATGACCAACCTCAAAGCCTACAGCTGTAGATATACTACGAAGGCCGTTGCAAAACGAGAACCACATTCGGGCGATTATGGCCTCAGGAGGCCCGATTATGGCTTAAGGAGCCCCGCCAGAAGCTGATTTCAAGGGAAAATGAGAGACCGACAAGCGCCTCGCCAAAAGCGGATTTTTAAGGGAAAATGAAAGCCCCGACCACGTGAGGAAAAATGAGAGACCGAACACGATGACCAGTCCCATGGTCTCGGTATACAACGAAAGGTTGCTGAAAAACAAATAATGACACATTCGGACGATTTTGGGTTAAGGAGTGCCGTCATTCGGAAAATAATTGCTTTGCCAAAACGTTATTGCCTCTAAGGTAGCACGCGTCGAAGCAGCTTGTCTCGAAAAACGAGGGGGCAGTTCTAAAGAAGTTCATGAAAGTGTGCGGGCCAGGGACAACCAGACAGGGGGCGAGACATGCGGCAGGGGTTTCCATGGGTTGGATTTTGCGTAGGTGGTGAAATGGAGCGCAGGGGTCAGAGGAGAACAAGGCACGGGCGATAAGTTTACTGACATTTGAGTACTTCGTTGATGGCGGTGATCATGGTCGTACTTCGAATCACATGTACCCCAGCGCTAGCTCCACGAGTGAACAGGATCCACGTGTGCTTCGTCCGTTACAGGTTTGGAATGAGCCGAGTTTTCGACGCGTGAGATAATGTTATTCATGGATGAGAGCGTTAACGCGCCGTCACTCACCCTCCTGTCGATCTTAAGGAAGACAAGGTAAACCTCGTTCGGGAGCTGCGCGTAAGCCCGGCCAGACAAGAGCAGCTCTCCGGCCTCCTTCGATGGCAAGTCTCCCGGCACCGCGCGGCGTCGATCCCACACCTCCGGTAGGGAGTCTACCTCTTCGAGATAAATGTGGTATTGGGGGCGGTCTCCTAGAGCCTGGTCCGCGGTGTGGTCAGGCGGGGGTGGGGAGGGAGGGGGGGGGGGGGGGGGGGGGGGGGGGGGGGGGTGAGCGGGGGAGGGAGGGGTAGAAGAGGCATGTAGACCCTCTCAGCCCTCTGCGTGCACAGATGGCGCAAGGCAGGGATGTTCTCAAGCTTTTGATTCTCAGGTTGTCAGATAAAATGGCAATGGTGTCGGATTTTAAAAACCGTGGTATATCAAGGGAATAAGGCCATTAACCCATGTCCAACTCCGAACGTAATCCTATTCTTACTCCAAGTGGTTGGTACCCATGTCGGGACTGCGGTGAGTCGTTCTACGGTAGCCCCCCCAACTCTTCTTTAACGAAATCGCCGATTTCAAAACCAGCTCCCGGCCGTATCTCCTGAAATACGGTGTCCCTCGACACCTCGCACCTCGACGTCGTCGATCGTTAGACCTTTGCACACAAGAAAATATACTGGTATGGATACTCGTTTCCCAATGGTATCCTTCCTTGTGTCGAGCAGCCATGAAACGTTCGCTAAACGACAAAATCGTCGGTTTTGGGGGGGGCTATCGTGGTAAGAATCAGTCCGGTGCTAAAACAATCAAATACAAAAACGGTTTCCCGCGTTGGAGCACTTTTGCCGAAAAGGCAGCCCGTGGTTGGCACCCTCTCACCCTGGGAGTATAGTCAATGATGCACGCTACCATAGAGGCAGCAGTTTTCGTCTGAAATGGTTTCTGGATGACGGGGCTCCTTAACCCCTTTACAAATGAAACCCGTTTTTGGGGACAAAATCACTTGGATTTAGTATGGGGAGGGGTTCGGGGGCTTTAAAGGGGTTAACCCAAAATCGCCGGAAAATAAATAAATAAATAAATAGACAATTTTTGGATCAATTTCGTTGTGTACCTGGGCCATGGGATTTTTCGTCCGGTCTTCCGTCTCATTTATCTCTAAATCAGTTTTTGGGAGAGGTCTTAAGCTCCCAAATCGAGGAATCTCAGAACAAAAGGAGTGCACCTCAGTCGTAGCACGTGTCCAATGTTGCACATAGGTAACCATCCCCCGCGAGCGTCACATGGGCCTGTATTCCACCAGGCAACTATAAATAGCGATACAGTGGCGGTCCTTCTGGTATGCAACACCCGGAAACGCCGGCACTATACCGGACACACCGGCACTGCTGGGTACAGTACCGATATTAGTACTAGCAAAGGGCGAAATATCGATGAAAATTGACGAGCATAATAAGCTAAAAACTGGGAATGCTGAACCCTATGCGCGATAAAAATGAAGGCACGTGCCAAGGAGGGAGAAGGGAAGAGGCACCTGTGACCACGGCTTGTCCAGAAGGTTGCCGAGGGGAAAACCTCCTACGAGTTGAGCTGGGAAATGAAAAGCGACGATGAAAAAAAAAGGCGGGCGTCCCGTCGTGCCAAGCGACTCTATCAACACCATGTCCGAAATCGGTAGCAATAAACCCGCACTATAGGCAATACCCTACCCTATTTAATCATTTCGACAACAACACGCCTTGCTGTCTGCGTCGTGTGCGGGTGCTTCTCTCACATCGCAAATGGTCATCTGTAGGTGCTGCGGGAGCAGAGCCGCCACCGGGCGAATAGCCCCCGCATTGCGCGGCATGCACAGCCACGGCCGGCAGCTGACCAATGGCACTCCCGTTAATTCGGACACCTTTTGAATCTGCATTGGGGTCATAATTCAGGGCGGGAAAAGCGCGAGGGAGGGGGAGGGGGGGGGGTTCTGGATCTGCATTGGGGTGAAAATACCAAGAGGGGAACTCAGGAAGGAGGGGGATTCTGAATCTTCATTGGGACAATAATTCAGGAGGTGAAGTAAAGTGGGGGTGGAGGGGGGGGGGGGGGCTTCTGGATCTGCGTTGGGGCTAAGGACAAATTGAAGTGAGGCGGTCGGGGAGTGTGGGGTGGGGGAACTTCTGAATCTGCATTGGGGTATTAAACCAAGAGGGGAAGCGAGACGGGGGGAGGGAGGGGGGGAGGGTACTCATTTGTTGATTGCCTTAGTCATTTGTCCATTGACCACACACCCCTTTCGACACGGAGTACCGTTTCTACTCCTGATAAAGACAACCCCAACATTTGGGCGCTCAATACATGTCTCCCATGTACCACACAAAAAAAATGCTTGACGTATCCCGTTCCTATTTGGCTGTTTACGGTCACCGTCTATCTCCTAGCATAGCGATAGTTTTCTCGCTACTTTCTAGTATACCAAACTTCTCCATGTCAAACTCTTTCATGTTTATCGTCTCCCCCTCCAACACATCAAAACCCCTCCTTGTACATTGTTCACGGAATACAGTGTACATCTAGGGGGTGAGCCGGCTGTAGTTGGCGTTGTTGTGCTTAAATAAGCTAGCTCATTGCCATTACCTAGCCCAAGGCTCCAATAGCGAGCTTCGTCTTCTACAACTATCTGCTTTCTTTTTAGACGTTGAAGGGTGGGGGTATACTAACTTCACGCATAACCGTAGTCGTATGACCATAGACCCTCGCATCCCCACAATGCCGGGGCGGAGCACGTCGAGTTTCACCGACCGGGAACACATCGCGTGCACCAAGCACGAAATGCCGTAAGGAAGGAGGAAACTGCACGACAACTGCGTCAAATGGCCAACACTTTCACAGACGCACCAGCCAGCAGGGTAACGGTCCGTGGCGACAATCAGGCCCGCCCGCTCATCCATCCCCCAGCGGTCGGCATTCCGCTAACATTTACGCCCTACGCATGTACCTATGAACCACAAAAAAACAATCTCCACAGGCCAAATATGTCAGGAGATGACACTTCCACCCCTTGACAGACGGCAGTTTTTCAGCGATTTGCCTTGACGCCAAACTACTAGGTTTTAGTATCGAACGATCGGTTTGACGCCCTTGACCGCTGGACGTTTTCCCTTGACTGGCCGTCTCCGGACATATTTATCACCGGCAGGAAGGTCAACACAACCCGATGGCGGATGCCCTC
The DNA here is from genome assembly GCA_012845835.1 of Undaria pinnatifida. Lineage (NCBI taxonomy): Eukaryota > Phaeophyceae > Laminariales > Alariaceae > Undaria > Undaria pinnatifida. Next base: position 10,120,452 of record JABAKD010000019.1, read on the forward strand.
AAGCGTCGCACGCGTGCAGCGTCGTAAGCATCGCGCGCGCCGGAAGCACACTCACGACATAGAGGAGCTGATCATGCTTGAACGACTTGGCCGGCAGGCACGCCCTCCAGTCCGCAAAGTCTCCGCCACCAGCCCGCCCGGTCACACTGCGGGCGAGGTCGGCGTCGGTGGCCACCCTAAAGTACGCCTCTCTCACATCTATGATCTTCACGCTGATGCGGACGTACCCTGCCAGGGAACATAATTTTGAGGAATTTTCGCAGAAAATGGGGGGGGGGGGGGGGATTGTGAGTGATAGGGGAGAGGGGGAGGGGTAGATGATCCAGGATGGGCCGGCGTCGGTGGCCACTCTAAAGCATGCTTCCCTCGCGTCTACGATCTTCATGCTGGAGCGGATGTGCCGTGCCAGGAAACAAAATTTTCGGGCCATTTTCGCTGCAAATGGGATGGCGGTGGTTGTGATGGTGGTGGTAAACGTGGGGGGCGGGGGAGAGGATGGGGGTGTTAATAAACAGACAGCGGCATTTCAGCAGCAGCAGCAGCCTGCATACAAAATACCGTAAACCAGAGAACATCAAGGTCACACATTGGCTGAAATACCGTAACCAGAGAACATCAAGGTCACGCATTGGCTGAAACAGCCGCAAAACAAATAGAGAGAGGGCTAGGGCTAGCGGCGACATACCCTTGGGGTGGATAGAAGCAGCAGCCACAGCAGCAGCCTACAAACCTGAAAACCGCAAAACCTGAAAACCGCAAACCAGGGCAGCCCATGGTTCCTCGTCACATCAGCGCAAACAACTGCCGAAAACAAACATGAGATAGAACTTGCGGCGATGTACCCCAAAGGTCGACGAGAGCAGCAACAGCAGCAGCCGCCTACAAACAAAAAAACGAAAAATGTTAGTAAGAGCAGGTTAAGGTGCCGCGTCACGGCAGCGCAAAAGTTGCGGCAACTTACCCTGGGGGTCGATGAAGATGTTGCGCTGCGCCATGATGTAGTCGTGCTCGAAGGCCCTTGTGTAACCGAAATCCGTAGCTTGGGCGTTAAACTTGTGGAGCAGGAACTGAGTCTTGTTCGGCTCCACCTGCTTTGGCGGGCAAGAAAAAAAGGACCACAAAAAGGACCCATGGCAGACAACCCGCACCACACAATAAAAACGGCTTAAGAAAAACAGAGCGGCCAATGTCGAACTTCTTATGAGGCCGGGAACTGAATCTTGGTCGGCTCCACTTGGTTCAGAAGGAAGACCAAAACACCCAAAAGATGAAAAAAAAAGTAAAAAATAAAAGAAGGGCCACAGCGGACAACTCGCCCCGCAACAGAAAACAGTTTAAAAAAACGGGGCTTTTCGCGGGTCATGGCCCGACCCGCAGATCGGGTCAGGAGGAGGCCAAATATTGCCGAATCTTATTAGGTCGAGTCAGGACATTGTTCGAAATATCGCGGATCATCGGGACGAGTCAGGTCTGAAGTTTTTCAAATATCACGGGTCGGGTCGGGTCGGGCCGGGTCATCCCGACCCGCGAGTGGTGACCCCACCCGTGAAAACCCCGGACACAAAAGCAAAGACCGACAAGCGTTCAAGTTAATGTGAGGCAGGAGCTGAATCTTTCTTGTTTGACTCCATTTAGCCGTCGAGGGCAAACGACAATTCGCCACGAAATTGAAAAATGCCACGGCGAACAACCCGACCCACACAAGATGTAAGGGAAGACAACCACGGCTTTTCACGGGTCATGACCCGGCCCGCGGGTCGGGTCTGGCAGTGTAAGAAAAATAGCGAGTCGAATCGGTCGCGTCAGGAAGTGTTCGAAATAGTATTGGTCGGGTCGGGTCGGGTCGGGTCGGGTCGGGTCGGGTCGGGTCGGGTCAAGAAGTTGTCAAATATCACGGGTCGGACCGGATCACCCTATTCGATTCGACTCGCAAAATGTGATCCGACCCGTGAAAACCCTGCAAACAGACCATCAAGAAGAGACGCATGGTACGGTAAACAGTGCGCCGAAAACTCTTGAGGTGCCTTCTTTCAAGATGTTTATACCTCATACACGCACTTGACTCCTCTGAGAAAAAAGAAAAAGGACAACCCAACGAAAAATTCCATGGCCTATGCGAGGGACGCGTGCTACCGAAGATACTACAGCACTTTCTTGGCTGAAAACGTTTTCTGAACGATGGGGCTCCTTAACGCCTTTACAACTGGAAACCCGCAATAACGCCTTTACAACTGGAAACCCGTTTTCGAAAACAAAATCACTTGAACTTAGTACAGGGAGGGGGGTTTCGGGGTTCTAAGCGGGTTAACCCAAAATCGCCAGAATTGTCACTCTTTGGTTTTGCATTATTTTTCGTTGTATACCTACTGTGGTCGTGGTTCGTGCCAGGTATAAGACACAGCTCCGTAGGTTGACAACTTATCGCTGATCACGCTCTTAAACACAGAGAGCACTTAATAGCGGTGGTTGCATAGATATGTCATGGGATATTTTCCTTTGGGGACACACGTAGCTCTTTGATTTTTCTCCACATCAATCTGTTTTCGAGTAATGCATACTATTAATAATGTTGATAGTATACAGCTCCTCAACTCAAGAGCCTCATAAATGAATGGCTCAACCTCCACAGTAACACGTGCCTAGGGTATACAACAAATTAGATGGTAACACAAGGTGTCAGGGTTTGAACGTACAGGATATACCCACCACTTTCTTGTGCTCCACCGTGTATGGTTTGCTTGTCTACTACCCGCCGTGCCCTCGTCTCTCTTCTGAATGATAGCTGATCTCCACCTAATCGAACATGCCTCCCAAATATATTAAGACTCGTTCCCACTCCACTACCCCCCAGATTTCCTCAACTCAAGAGCCTCATAAATGAATGGCTCAACCTCCACAGTGCGTTCAAACCCTAACACCTTGTGTTACCATCTAATTTGTTGTATACCCTAAGCACGTGTCACTGTGGAGGTTGAGCCATTCATTTATGAGGCTCTTGAGTTGAAGAAATCTGGGGGGTAGTGGAGTGGGAACGAATCTTAATATATTTGGGGGGCATGTTTGATTAGGTGGAGATGAGCTATCATTCAGAAGAGAGACGAGGGCACGGCGGGTAGTAGACAAGCAAACCATACACGGTAGAGCACAAGAAAGCGATGGGTATATTATCCTGCTGCTGCCGTGAGGTTGGGGGCTGGAGACCAAAAAGTACCGAGGTATTCTAACCACGTTGAAAAATAGCTCGTCACCTGAGGAGGTTCGTCCTACCTTTCAGAAACATGTTTTGACCAAAAAATGCTACGGCCCCTGTCGTAGCACACGTCGGCGATTAACCCCTCCCTATGCTAATTCCAAGTAATTTTGTCCCAAAAACGATTTTCCAGCTGTAAAGGCGTTGATAGATTATTAATAATAGCATCGTTTCGTCTTGTACAGCACCAGTTTGAGCCGACATACAAGCCATGTTTACATCGGCTTACAGTTAGGAAAAGTGGCGTGTACTTAGACCCAGACTGGCGTGTGGGAAATGCTAAAGTCCAGTGGTTGCCTTACATCGCCACCTCAACTATTTAACAGGAGAACAAATAACGCTAATCAGAACCAATTACCTCAACTACTTATAGGAGAAAAAAGAGTAGCAGTCAGAACCAAATATGGCTAGTAACAGTACAAATACGGGAACAAGGTTCACCACCCGGATGTAGTTGGCTTGAAATCCCGGGGAGTGTCACAAGTTGACAACGGAGGGGCACACGATGTGGATACCATGTCCCCAGGTTCAACACGCCTACGAATATAGCCGAAACTCCGGCTCCATTCAGAATGTCCCGAGAGGGTTCCTTGCGTACGTCGGGACAATTACCGAGCACGTAGCTGGCTCGTCAGCCCGCTACGTAGCACCGGTGCGACGGATACTCCGTCCACACATATAGAAATTATCTATAACCAGGCATAAACGTGCCAAAAAAAGGCTCTTGGAACCCAAAATGAAGGACAATTATGCACCGCGCAATTAAAAATCGACAAGTAGCGGCGTTTAGTCTACATACCGGGTACAATACCAGATAGTAACGAGTCATAGTGTAGCGCAGTGTAGTAGTATACCGGTATAGTACATAGGACCCATTCCACGGCAGGGATTTCACTTTTTCGGCCAGGCGTTTCTGACATTCTGATTGGTTGAGCTGCTGACACAGGCTACGGCAGGGGGTCTCGCCCCGGTGGCGTATCAGGTTATCCTCGAGCCTGGTATAGATCAGTTTCGTGAGTTCGAATCCCCCCGAGTGCATACTCGTATAAATTCGTGGGGACTTTTCCTCGTGCACAAATTAACTTGCGGAAAGCGCGAGAGCGTGAGTTAGCAACACCCGAATGAAAAATCGACGAGCAATGGGATTGCTGAACCCTATGCGCGATAAAAATTGAAGGCAAGAACCGGGGGGAAGAAGGGATGACACCTGTGAACACGGCTTGTCCAGAAGCTGGAAAGTAAATGTGTGTGAAAAAAAAAGAAGGGGGGGGTCACATTTGGGCCTTTTTTTTGTCAGTCGCTCGGGTTCACTCGCGCGAATGATCCCCCTGTTCGTGCCGCTTAAATTTTTGCGATTGGAATCCGCAATGGCATGTTAAGCTATACTGCACAAAACATAACGCCGTTAGGTGTTTTTCTCGGTGGAGCGCAGAGTCGCTCAAACACGGCAATGAAAAAAATGAGCTGTGTCATAACATCCTTTGGCCTTGGTCTCCTCAAGCCTGGAACTATCGTTTAGGTATGATAACACTAAACGCGTATATTTGTTTGTAGTACTAGCGCAAAGAAGCGTTCGTCGCGTTGCGTGAACTGACGTCTTCGTAGCCATCTTTCGAGTGAGATTTCGAAGCCATGTCAGGAGCTGAGAACCTTCTGCTTGGTCCCCGGCGGTGGATGACCCACAGCTTCTTCTCTTGATCGCGGGTGCTGATTGCTATGGTCCCCCGTGAAAAAAACTACCAGGTATATGTTGATAACGAGCTGTCAAGTCGAGCCATCTCACAGCCCTATCGTGGCATGCGTCTGTCTCCGGGGCGTGGACTCACGTGGTACGCTGTGTCCCAGGCGTGCATGGCGAACTCCAGCTTAACGTAACGCGAGAAGCCGGCAGGCAAGCTGTCCGCGTTTACCAGCTCGAGGAAAGCACTGTAGCAGCCCCTCGCGTCGTGCCCCCAAGGGTGAAGCACCAGTCGCCAGGTCCATCTGGCACGCGTTTTTTCAGTGATTTTCAGCCACAGGAGGGCGACATTGGGTGGGGGGTGGGGGATTGGGGGAGGAGAGGGGGGCGAGAACGACAAGTCGGGGGCGGGGGGCGGGGCGAATTCTATCGGTCATTGGCGGGGGGCAAAGTCGACCGATCGGGGGGAGGGGGATACTTCAGGGGGGTGGGGGGGGGGTACGCATTTGTTGCTTGCCTTAGACACTTGACCATTGACCCCGTAGCCCTTTCGAGACGGAGCATCGATGCGTCAGCGGGGGGGGGGGGTTACGGGAATGCTTCAAGTTCCTGCGCGGGACCGTTTCTTTCTGTTTTTCATCGATGCGATTGGTCAGAGTCAAGGCCAACGCCGCGTTTTCGGCGTAATCCACAAAAACATAGTTGTACGCGCACTCCGCCAGCGATAGAATGTTTTCTGGTTTGGTTTTGATTGGAGACGATTTTCCTGCATCAGATCCACCGAAACGGAGCCGGTCGTGGCTCGTGCCGCCAACTAGACGCTTACTGGGGTTGTGAGTTAGCCGGACTTGACGACTACCAGGTACCAGGCACCTGGTTGTTACTAGTTACTAGTTGGATGGGGAAGCAAAAATGAAGTAACCAACCCCAGTCTCATTCAATAGGGTGTTCGCGATTTCCAAGCTCGGTTAGGTTGACAAAAAATGTGAAAAATGGTACTGGAATCGTCACCATCTTAACCCCTAGGCCAAGCAACCTACGAAAGAAATAGGATAAAAAGATGAAGAAAAAAAAATGGTAGGAAAAATAACAGTCTTTTAAACTAAACTTGTGGCCGATTTTTCGTGTTGTTGGGTTGGCCTCGGATTACGACGTTCGACGGTTTGAACACTAACAATGTCACACGTTTTCGTGCCCGATTCCTACCCACACAAAGCTGATACATCGCAAACACTGTGACAAACACCATACGTTGAGCCACAAACGCACCGGCCAGGTGCAAAGAGGCAGAAACCCCGCAAATTGCCGGACGCAACGAGCTGCCAAATCTAGTCAAGACGCACGCTACGGTAGAGGTTTTCACCCTAGGATTTTTATGTGCTTTTTCTCACTTGACGCATTTACAACTAAAAACCCTTTCGGAGACAAATTTACTTGTAATTTAATATCAGGGGGGGAGGGGGAATTGGGGCTCTAAAGGGGTTAAAGAGCTCTCTGTACATTTTATTCATAACCTGATACTTGGAAGTGTTGATTTAAAAGAAAAAGCGAAAAGTGCAACCCGAACAAAACATGCCATCGTCTAGGTACCGAAAATATTTACTGTCAAACATGCATGACATTCTGACGATCGTGGGATAAGGAGCCGGTCATCGAAAAACATTTCAACCCAAAACGCTGCTTCCGCTACATCGTGGCGCGCCATCCCAACTACCTAGCAGCAAACTACTGTAGTCGAAACCCTGTACCTATATATGCCAGTAAAGTCATAGCCATACATAGCGCTTAGCCAACTAATAACGACAGTGGGTACCCCGGTTTAAGAGCGCTCAATATAAGACCACTCCAGACTTGAGAACGGTCAAACTGGCATGTCCCGCCATACTAAAAGCCATATACTGCCCACTGCAGATAAGAACAGCGTGTAGTTAAGACCACTTGCTTCGGCTTGCCACAGAGTGCTCTTAAATCGGGACAACCACCGCAGTCGGCGACCTATAATCAGCCAGAGTTACAGCCCTATAGCTCACCCTTGAGAGTCCGTGTGGTCCACGCTGGTGATGCGACGAGCAGGGTTGTCGTTGCCTGTGGCGGGAAAGTGTACCTGTCAGGGTTTGCACGTAGCAGAGCACGGGCATTGTATAACAGGGATGTGGGAAGGTTGCACGTAGCAGAGCACGGGCGTTTTGCAGCAGGGGAATAGGGGGGGAGGGGGGGGGTGTACTCAGTTCGTACATGGCCGCAGTCGTATGACCATAGACCCTCGCATCCCTACTATGCCGGGACGGAGCACGTTGGGTGTTCACCAACCAGGCAGACAGTGCTTGCGCCACGCGCGAAACGCCGTGAGGTGTTCGGCGAGTCGCATGAAGGGTGAACTGCATCCTTCCAAGAACCGCTCGTAAGACGGACTTCGGCACCTTGTGGCTATTTTCTTGCTTATGGATGACAGCGCCAATGACTTATATTTTGTTTCCTGGTGTGGCCACTCCAGAGACAGCAACGGGTATTACTATGTAAATGCCTCGTGGGTGCCTTACCATATTCACACTACGTGATGCGATCACTCCTCTCGTGCAGAGTTAGGGTTCTCCACCCCGCACAATATTTTCCTATTCAATAACCATCACGGCGACCGCCAAAAAAACAACAAAAAACGGTACCCTGGTTGTCTAGCTTACGCATTGATTGGCATGTTTACAGCGTCGTTGCCAACCAACGCCAACCCCAATATACATATCAGGTACCAGGTATATTTTTTTACAGCGTCCCGGTGCCAACCGAGGCCAACCATTAAATGGATATCTTATGGGGGGGATAGGGGGGGGGCGGTCCTTTGCTGTTTTCCTTGGTCATTTGACTATTGACCGCGCGTTCCTTTCGAGACGGGGCACCCTTTCCTATACTCCTGAAGGAGACGCCTCCAGCAATTGGGCGTTAATAACGTTTTTCCAAGGGGTGCAGCTCTCCGTGTTTTGTTGTCACAAACTGTTGACTTGCATTTACGTCTAATCATCACTTTCATCTTGCAGCTTAAATCGTACCAGGTGGTAGGAGGTTTGGTCTGACCCTTAGCGGCCCTCTTTCTGGGCAGGCCGTGCGCTGCCGACTGCATACCACACCCCTAAATAAAAACTGAACCTTTGCACGGGCCGAATCACTTATCGTGGGTCAGGTTGGCTCAGGGTGACCCGACCCGACCCGACCGGACACATAATAACCTAAATATCTCCTAACCTGATCCGACCCGACCCGTGAGATTGCAAGCACCTCGCGACCCGACCCGACCCGACCCGACCCGACCCGACCCGACCCGACCCGCGAGGTTTTAAAAAAGCTCCCGAACCGACCCGCGGTTCGGCTCATGCACGACCCGTGAAGGGCCCTGCAAGGGGCAAACGAATGAACGCCTCGTGCTATACTTTCGACGACGAAAAAAAAAATGAAAAAGAAAATTCGACGAAATAGATATGCCCCCTCTCGATCGGGTCGCACCTGAAACTTGGACATGAAACCCCCGACAGTGGCGCCCTCTCCAGCGTTCGCCACTGACTCAGGCAGGGGCACCACCTTATAAGCAGTGAAATAATACAAGGGAGCGGGGGGGGAGGAGTGAGGAGGAGCAAGGGGGGGTGGGGAGGAGTAAGGGGTGAGGAGGAAGAAGGGGGCAGGGGGAAGGGAGGGGGAGGGGGGGGGAGGGGGAAGAACGAGGGGGAGGAAGTAGGGGGGGGCAGGGGAGGCGAGGAAAAAGGAGGGGATGGGGGGGTTAGGGAAGAGGGGGGGAAGGGGGTACTAGTTTCGTTAATAGCCGTTGTCGTATTGCCATACACCCTCGCATGCCTACAATGCCGGAACGGTGCACATCGGGTTTTCACCAATCAGCAGGCATCGCGAGCACCAAGCGCGAAGCGCCGTCAAGCGATCCGCGAGTCGGAGCGGGGAAACGGGGGGGGGGCGGGGCGGGAGGGGGAAGAGGAAAGGAGGGGGGGGGGTAGGGGGATGGAGGGGAAGGGGGAGGAGGGGTGGGGGGAGGGGGAGTGGCAGAGAAATGGGGAGGGGGAGAAGAGGGGGGGGGAAAGACGCATGGACCTTACCCCCCAGGAGAAAATGAAGGAAGGGCATCGACTACGGAGGTACAGCCAATATACCGATACACGCTTCTAACTGAAAGCACGAAAGCGAGGGTGGGCAAAACGCGATGGGCGAGTTGAGCTGGAAAGTAAAGATGATTTTTGAAAAAGGACAAAGCAACAAATAGTTAATCTACGAGGTACAGCAGTAGTATTGCTACGGGACACGTATGTGTGTAACCTCACCGGATACACCTCTACTTCGTATGATGCAGCAGCAGCAGTACGAGTGCACACAACGACGGACTGGCTGCTGTCAAAATGGCAGCGAGATAACGAAAAAAACGCATGTGGTTGCGACCATTTTTGTAGAATGGTCCAGTCACATACATAAAAGGTGACAGGGGAAGGATCAGCACCAAAGCAGAAGGTACCCGACACAGCCGAACGGATTAATCCGGGGGGAATCTGAGATCGAGCGAGCTAACAACATCATCATCAGATCATCCGATCACTCGTACAGCTTGGGCCAAAAAAATACAACCATGCACTACCAGGGTACTCGCACGAAAATGAACGCAGCGCTGTGAGGTATGGTGTGCTCTCATGGTGACAGGTATCCAGCCAGCTAGCGAGCCAGGTGTTCGTCGAAACCGTCTTCCGTTCATTCTCGAAATGCATGATACCCCAGCAAGAAAATCCAGACAAAACGCGTGTTTTTCTTGGAGAGATACTGTAGGGGTATGTACGGCCGGGACATACGACGACCAGAAGCCGTGTGCTCTAACCATCCATACAGGGGGCAGCAGCTGCTACTACTGCTGCAATCGAGCGCCCTGCTACAGTAGCAATCGCAGCCTTTCTTTCTCGTCTGACATCGTCTACTATATGATGCGTCTCAAGACGCAAAAGCCTGCTGGGAGTCTTTCTGGGAGGATACGGTGTTGTTTTACGCACTTGAAATTAGAGTGCCTCGCTAATGGGACGGAGCTCAAACCAAAGAGGAAGATGTTCGGCCAGTCACGCATGTACTTTTTCATAACAATAATAATTCAACGCTCTGTAGCTCTGGAGTTGCTCTACCGAGAAGATCCGCCAACACCTTCCACAAGAACCCCAGCCAGAGGTCCTATCCCCACCACTACCACCGCCCGAGACACCTTTGGCTTCCCATCGAGATCAGCCAAGCTTTCACAACATCAACACAACCTGCACTTGAAAAATTGCTGCAGCTTTGCTTTGGCTTGTACTTTAATTGCGGCCTCCGGTGCTGCCTGCCGTTCCCACTAAAATCAGGTACAAAAAGACAAAAAAATCCACAGTTCAAATCTCCAAGTCTCATCAATCCTCGAACACCAAAAAAATCCAATCGGTCCACCCGTCAGTCTCACGCCGAAATCTTACTCGCGTGCCCAGCCAAGCCCAAGGACGCCTTGGGGTGTACGTGGGAGAAGCACACACAAGCATATGCCTTGCTTGATCTTACCTCGGCTGCCTGGACTCCGACGGCAGGCATCCCGGGTCCCGCCTGCTGCTGCTGTTGCTGCGGTGGCATGTAGTTGGACATAGCTGACGATGCTCCCAGCTTTCACCTCTCCTCTCCTCTCTGTGTTGACCGGGCAGCAAAAAAAATGTTTGCTTGGTCCCCAAGCTGTCTAGGTCTACAGTATCGGCTGGGATAGAGCAACAGTATGGAGAGAGAAGAGCGCACACAGCAAGCAGCACTACTAGCTTGCGGGCGCACACAGGGCCCAGGCACAACACCGCACCGCAGGCTCTGCCGTTGTTGTAGCTTTCTTGTTTTAAGCTCGCGCGGAGAAGCAAAACTACGACGACGACGGGAAGAGCACTCGCAAAAAAACTCACAACCGGACGGCGGCTGTTGTCGTTGTTGCTACTGCTGCTGTTGCTATCGTTGTTTCGCGCTTGCAGTTACTTCCTCTCCCTGGATGGGGGTTGCCGCAAGCGGCAAGTATACAGCTTTTTCAGGCCAGGGTGGGTGGATGGGGTCGGTATGGTACCGGACGAGCCTCTTCCACGATGACAGTAAGTACCGGGCAAGTCAGAAAACATGTAGGATAAAGTGTGGAAAAACGAAAAAATACCGGACGCATGGCGATGGTTTCACTTTTTCTTTCATGGCCACACTAGACTCGAGACAATAGCAAACGCGATCTTACCCGTCTCTAGTGTCGTGCCTGCTTTTGCTTGCCGCGTCGAATTTGAAAATTGATTGATGATTGTGATGTTGATTGGTCGTGCGTCGTGCCTTATCATCATAAACGAAACGATCGCACTCTAAAACTGGCTTGTTTTTTACCCGTTTTACCGTTTTTTTCGTGTTTTGTTTTTCGCTTTTTCCAGTTTTTCCTAAACTTTTTGCCAGGTTTTTCGACGCGGTTTTACGGTTTTTATGTCAAATCACAGCAGCAGCTAGCTGACGTTTTTCTTTTTTTTTTCTGAAATGTCAAGCCATGCCAATCACATGGTAGCCAATTGACAGAAAACAAAGCATGGCCGAGACACTATTTCTATGTTTTTTGTGAAATCCCCAGCGCTACACTCTACAGCCTTGGCAGCGCACGTTTTCCCTTGCTTGCCTTGTGATCTTGTGATGCATAATATCATGTGATATGACGGCTTTGGTTTGGCGTTTTGGTGTTAATAGCGGAGATATATTGCCGGTTCGGCATATGTTTTTGTAGTTCCACCGCATTGGCAGTTTCGTTGATTGGTTCCATGATTTGTTTTCAAAACTTACGAAAGACGAGAGGCACCGCACCGTTCCTTGTCACCCGAGGGTGCAACTACTTGGTGAGCGTTGGAGCGCAGCATTGTAGGAGGACGGCAAGGGAGAAGAGCAAAGCTTAGCAGGGGGTGTGCTTGAGGGAGGCTATACACATGTCTGCTGGACGAGAATGCAAAGGCGATCTAGCCAGCGAGAGCAAGTACGCCGACGGTGGTGTTGATCGTGATGCAAAGGTTAGTCAGCCAGGACCACGATGGCGGAGCATCGAGCTCGTGCTGAGAGTATCCCACTTCTTCTTTCGTCTCGAGTTCCTTGGCTGGGGGTTGTAGACAATCACTGCCCTCTATAAGAGTGAGACGGGGAGGTGTCCGAGTCAATCCAAAGGGCGTAAATTGACTGTCAGAACGTTGAAAAGCTGCAGACAGACAACAAAGAACACCCTGGTATGATTGTAGTCTAGACTATTACACCAAGCACCATCATCTCAAGCAGGTACTTGCAAGTGCCGCTACAGCGCTTGCTTTTATCTTGTGCACTGCCAGCATACCAGTCGCGACCTTTGCGACAGCTTGGTGCGCTCTCTATCGATCGCCTGTGGTGTGGTGTGTGACCGGCTATTGCAGAGAGAGTTGAACAGATACCTTTAGCCGAGCTGTTTATTTAGCTTTGGTATGCTGCACCGCGCCGGTAGGTCCTTGTTACAGACAGCAACGCTGTACCGCTGCAACCAGGCACGTTCGAAGTTTCATATTCGCCACGCAGCACATACCATCAGACAAGTGTTTTAGGTTGTCGCCTTTTTACGAACTACACCGCGCGCCCGCAGTTCAGCAGTTACAGCAATAGGGATGACGATGTATCATTTGTGTGCTTTTATGTGTCCTGCGCACTGGTCACACGTGGCAGCTCGTAAAACTGGCTCGCACCGCTGTGTACCAGGTATCATCCTGGGACCCGACTGCTGTGTTTCGTTTGGTTTGTTTTGCTACGGACCTACCTGATGTACCCGTAATAAAGCTTGAGACTCGTAGACCTCTTGTGCGTTTTCGTGACCACAGGCTAGGTTGCGATGTACTTCGAAGTAGATCATCAACAGCAGTTGCTGGTATGTACCACAGCTGCAAGCTTGTCTGATGTGCGTCTGCTATGAGGTTTACCCAACTGATCGATCGGCCAACCTTGCCGCAAGCCTGGCAAAGCTGCAGTGATGATCTGCGAAGAGAAGAAGTGGAGGCCAGCGTAGCGACAACCCCTTACAAGTACCCGTGAGATAATACTCGTAGCGCCGGAGGACAGCGGCGGTACTGACTGCTGTTCGAGTATGTACACAGCAAGACATAAATTAGTAGCGTACACGTACACGCACGTTTTCCATACCACAGCATCAGCAGTATATAACGCGGTCCTTCGTCGTCTGCGTACAATCGAAGCTGAACTACGCTAGGCGAGAAGGCATCCACGGATAAACATGCACCGGTAGCTTAAGTATACCGTGTACGGCGCGAGATACTCGTTACTTTTACTCGTCAGCGTAGCTTGAAGGAGTTTTCTTCCCGCTTGTGATGTTTTGAACCACAGAAACACCAAGACCCCGGAGGCGGGGGCGGGGGCGGGGGCGGAGGCGGTAACCCAATACCGCCTCCACTTCTGCAACTCCTCAGCGTAGAGTGCGGTCCAAGCGACTGCCCAGTGGACGAGAGGCTCGAGCTCTCCATGGACTTCACCCTCGACCGACCTCTAAGAGGCGCCTTGTGGGAGATCAAGGTGCGCGGAACGTTTTGTCGTTCAATATGGTTCCCTGTTTTTTCCTGCACCGCCAGCCATCAGGCGTTGCTACTGATACAGTAAGAAGTACAACAGTAGTAGCTCTACTATATACCTGGTGTGGTGTTTTGTACGATGTCGATTACAATATTAAACCGATACAGTACGGTTTTGAAATTCGATATCATACACTGAAGCTTTCGTTCATATTTTTCTGGCATAAATAACATTGGTCGGGATACCACAGGAGGTGGAGAGCAAGGCACGCGTGCGCTCGATACGATTTATCGAAGAATCCGATATTTCGGTATTTCCATTTTTGGATGCGATGGCCAACACTACGTACGCTCTACGTACGACGTAACGACGCCAAAAGGGCAGGAATGAAGCCGATTGTCTCTGTAGTGCCCGTCTAGAGCCAGTCGACACGCTAGCCAGGAAGCCGAGCAAGCAAGCTGGTCGGTCTGTTGGTGGGTCGATCGACCGATCGGTCCGTCGGTCGGTCGGTCGGTCGGTCGGTCGGTCGGTCGGTCGGTCGGTCGGTCGGTCGGTCGATCGGTCGATCGGTCGATCGGTCGGCCGGTGATCGTCAGCTTAGGCATGGTGAGAGCGGCCGACGGATGGAGAGCTGCAGAACTATATCGTTACGGACTTGGTTTCTCTTTTCCCCCTTCAGATCGCCGAGGCGTACATCGCGTGCTTTCGATATTTCTCGAGGGAAAGCCTAGCAAGCCTTGCATAGCACCGTCTATGGAGTAGTATTTTTCCGGCCGAATAATTCACCGCGAAAGTGGCATCGCTGTTATTGTATCGTACTGCTGTGTAGCGGACTCAATAGTGATGCGAAGGCGTTTTCATCGCAAGGTGGAACACGTCAATTTCACCCTCTCATTAGTGGCGATATCGATATCGATACCGATACCAACACAACATCGTTTGACGGTGTGAAGGGTGTGTTTAATAGGGCATGTACTCTGGGGGTACCCGGGTACGTAGCCCGAGTATTCTTATGACCGAAACAACCAGGTTTTCGTTATCGGGTACCCCAGAGCACGTACCCTGCTAAAACCACCCTCGGACGATATCGACATCAAAACCGGTCCCAAAAAACCTGGGTGACGACACTCACCGATTTCCACATTGCAACAAGTATCCATTCTGATTCGCCTGATATATGACGCCCTCTTTTTTGTCGTGTTTCGCTTATGTCACCCTGGTTCCAGTTTTTAGTGGACTCTGTGAACGAGCGGCACCTCGTGCGGCTGGGAGCAACCGACCCTACAGATTACGAAAGGGGTGCTTGTTCCATGCACTTTCAGGTAAGCCGGTCTCTAGACGAGGAGACGGCATATGTACCAGGGTACTCCTGTAAGCTTGGAATACGTATTGATGCAATTTCAGGTGAACCGACCTCTAGACCAGGCAAAAGGCACAGCACCCACAGGTGCAAATGCGGAGAGACGGTGCCGTACCATGTACCAGGGGCTCTTTTCGAGCTCAGATTGCTTGTACACGACTAGTGTAAAGTTGGCTTACTACGAGTGAAAGATACCGCAGCTCTCTCTAGGATTTCGCGCTTGGGTACATTTGTAACTGTAGTCAATTGTGTGCGCTGCTGGGAAGCTTTCCCATGGCACCTGCTGCTGCTGTGACTAGCTGGTGCTGTGGTTGCGGATAACGTGTGTTTGAAGAGAATAACTCGACCGTTCCTCGGTTTGTTCTTTTCGAGAAACTCCGGTCGTCCGATGGGACACGTAGATTCGGACACGCGAGTCCAGACATCAGGCCCTATGTGTTGGCGCCGTCGTAGATTCGAAACTCGTTTCGCTCATTCGAGGAAAGTAAGCTTTGACTGCTGTCACTCTTCTATTCGTGGACTACACTGAGGCTGCTGGAAGACTGACGCCTTTGGAATTGAACAAGAAATGTCTTCCGTTTCCAACCCTGTTCTTATTTACACGCGCTTTTCCTTTCCCGCCGGCATTCGTGTTGTGCCGCACGAAGGTGTCTAAAGTGCCTGTGGAAGGGATACAGCCGTGCACGCTAGCGAATACAGGCCTGTTAGTTGCGGTGCTCAAGCGCTTGCGCGACGGTGGCGGAAGGGGGGATGCGGAGGGAAAGGGCGAGGAGAAGGCGGCAGAGCGGTGGGGGGAAGGGCTGGAGGATGTAGCGACGGTAAATCTGGTGGTTCAGGTTGCGGACGCGGGGGAAGGGGGGCTAATGCGGTGCATTTACAGCCCACTGGAGTGACCTTAACTATTTTGGGGTTTAGAACTTGAATATAGTGTGAAAAAAAATGACGTTTAATTAAATAATGTCGACTTCAGCGTCGACCGTACAAAGCAACGCGGGCCGCTGGGTTGGAAAACATTCGATATTTGTGTGCCAACTGAGTTTTACGCCATGCGCGCGGCATAATATGACGCTACTTGAAGTCCTGCGCGCTACGCGCGAACGATTGAGAAGACCGTATTTCTCATATATCCGGTCGCTTTACATGGGTTCCAAAAGAGAGCACCTCTCTTTATGTTTGTATCATCCACGAATGACTCACGCGTAAATGCTTGATTTTGTTGCCTGGGTGTTACCGCTGCTTGATGCCGGTGCCCTGCGTCAACCCTCGGCTTCTCGCGGGTGCCCTTCGCGTTGAGTCCCGATTTTTGTTTTTGACTGATTTTCTCTTATCAGTTCCTTTTCAGTTTTAACCCGCTTGTCACTTCTACGGTTGGTAATAAATGATGGAGACAAACGATGATTACAGCATCCACCTAACGAAGCAGCCCGGTCTTCTGGATTTGAGCGCATTGGTTGTCCGAACTGAGCTGTATGAACACTCGCGCTGCAAGACACAGCTCGCGCCATACTAAACCGCTGATAACATATGTTTTCGTTTGTCATGACTGGGTCCCAACAACAGTTCAAATCCATCATACCCATCACTGTACCTCGTCCAACCCAGCTCGCGGGAGCCTCTTGTTCTCTACGGCACTCCGAACGAGTCGTGGTGTTCGCAGGCGTCTGCACATCCCTGTCCCCCCTGCGGTGACTGCCTTGGCTTTCTATCGCACACAGGGTTCGGCATGTCGTATCCACAGCTCGTCGACTTTTCATTGAAAGTTTACTCTTCTTACTGGCGCTATTGAGCTATCGACCTTTCCACGAGAAGAACGAGAAGAAGAAATCACAGCAGACGCGGCAACTGCAAAGTGTGGCAATTTCAAATTCGTCAAACTGCTTTCGCTCGTTCGCGCCCTCCCTCGAATTATCGCGGTTTCTGCGGGACGCCAGAAAAAGGTACCTCTTAACAAAAAGCGCCAAAATTGTACGAAAAAACAACGCACTCCGAGCTTCCGCTATAACAGGGAGTGACATGCAGTGTACAAGCATTATGTCTCTACTGCCGACCTTAATTCCGCACTGGATTGCCTAGCGCAACTTGCTTTGGGCAGGGAGCGGGGGGAAAAAAAGCGAAACGCGTAGTGTCCATACTCGCGCGCGTTAGGTGGACTTCTGAAGGGACCAAGGTTGAGGTTGAGGGGTCACACGTGCGTGCGGCTGGCTAGCGCAAGCAGCTTCTACCCTGTTTCTTTGCAATCCAAAGCTCAACACCTCGGACAGATCACGATCCAGATTTCATATAGATATATCAATAAATCATATGTAGATCTTTTACAGTAGTAGCCTATGGCTGCCGTTCTGACATGTCGTGCAGGATCTGTGAATGAGGAGTACAGATCCAACCCCGGACACATGTTCTAGATGATGTGCACAGATCGTACACGGCTCCCACCCGGCGGCATGAGCTAGATTGATCACGCAGATTTTTCTGAAAGATCTAGATCATCAACTGGGGATAATTCATTTGTCCGATATGTGGAAGCTTTTGTGCTTACAGGTTTCGCGATATATATTATATGCACCGCCGCCATGGGGTTTTTTATGACGCTCTGCCCCAACAAAACACCTAAGTCCTTAGAGCGAGGCACAGAGCCACCCGCGCGACTGGCCTATTCTCGGTAGGGAGTGAAAATGGGGATATAATAGTATTACAATACCGTAGCCTTAGTCAGAGGGTGCTGTATCACCCCCTCAAACTTCGCTCTTTGCCCGCTCCGGTACGCAGATGTTATAAGGCTTAGTTTGGGTAAGCTATTGCTTAACCTTTTGCAAGTGGTCAAACGGACCAATACCCACTGAAACCCCTTGACAAATGACGTCGTCGTCGACATACCATGGGTTTTTCGGTCGTGGGTTCGAATCCCACCATCCACAATAATAAACTTTTTCAGACTTTTCCCCTGTCGAACTTGAAAATTATTCTCCCCGGTATTCTCATCAATAAATGAAACTGCTTGGTGGATAATGATACGTCCGCTCGTATATCCGGCCGACCTGCTATCCCGCCGTTGCAGGGGGGGAAAGTGTCATAAGGCTTAGTTTGGGTAAGCTATTGGCTGACTTTTTGCAAGTGGTCAAACGGATTAATACACCCCACTAATTCCTCAACAAATTTCAGGGGGGGGAAGTGATATAAGGCTTCGTTTGGGTAAGCTATAGGGTCTATTGGTTAACCTTTTGCAAGTGGTCAAACAGACTAATACACCACTAACTCCTTAACAAATGGCGTTGTCGACAGACCATGGGTTTTTGGGTCGTGGGTTGGAGTCCCATCCACCATAATAAACTTTTTCAGACCTTTATGTCGAACTTGAACAATGCTCTCCCCGGTGTCCTCAGGAAATGAAACCGCTGGGATATTGACGGGTCCGCCCGTATATCCGACCGAGCTGCTATCCCGCCGTTTCAGGGGGAAGAGTGTTATAAGGCTTAGTTTGGGTAAGCTATGGGTTAACCTTTTGCAAGTGGTCAAACGGACTAGTACCCCACTAATGCCTTAACATAGGATGCCTTGCAGGTATGCTACAAAAAAAGCTAAAAAAATAACTTATCGCTTTTCACCGGAAGCACACGTACCGCACGAAGAGTGGCTCTATAAAGCTGGACGCCGCCAAACATCAAGCTTGCTAACAATACACAACGCCTTCTACAGTTGTTGTGTGTTTTCGCCTTTGTCTGACGCCACCACCGCAAGGGGGGGGGGTATTTTCCCACTGCAAACACCATCCCATATTAATTCCAAGTGTACTTCTGCTCTCAATGAGCGGGCGGCGTTCCAAAAATGCGAGGGTACGCGCGGTAATGGTCGGGTCGGGAACGGGTCGGGACGGAAACGGGAATCCCGAGTGTATTTCGTTCCCGACCGCGACTTCCCAACCCCTGTTCCCGACCTCGGTCTCTGTTCCCACCGTCTGCTGTTCCGACTGTTTCCCGTCCCGCCGTGTAATGTGCTCCCGACTTTTCCCGTCAAGCCGTCCGCCGAGTCGTTCCGATCCAATCCCGACGTTCGCACACAATTTCTTCCATCCCGCAACTTACTTATCTTGCAGACGTTCCCATCCCATTTATACCATGGGTTGCATCTTTCCCCCATCATATGACTACGAATGCAACTGGATTATCCCAATTTGGATTATTCAACTTTGGACTGCTGCAACAGCTGCAGCAGCGTGGCCTAATATCTAGGTCTACACAGTATGTAGAGGAGATTGTCCGCTTTATTTTTTTTAATCTTGTTAATGCCCCCCCCCCTCCGCCTTTTTGTAAAGAGTATGACTCACATAGGAGAATGTGAAATACAAAAAGGAACGGGATGCGGTAGAGAAAGGAAATTAGACCTATGTGACGGGAAGAGGTCAGTAGGCTAAATAGTAGCGAGAAAACGATCGCGCTATCCTAGGAGATAGAGGGTGGCCGCAGACGGCGAAACAGGACGGGGATCGGATAAGCAAAACAGTTTCTATGTGATATATGGAAGAAGCGTAATGATCGCCCAAAAGTTGGAGGTGTCTCTCTTAAGAGTAGGAACGGTGTTCCGTCTCGAAAAGGATGCGTGGTCAATGGTCAAATGACTAAGGCAAGCAACAAATGAGTACCCCCCCCCCCCCCCCCCCCCCGGCCCCGCCCCCGCCCCCCCGCCCCCCCCGCTTATTGTATTTTTTTTATTAACGTCAGCTATGAGTCGATAAATAAGTGCTTGAAACTTTTTTCGAAGCACAAAAAAGCACAAAAAGTTTCAAAGAACTGTAAAAATATAGTTTGTTTTTCAGAACAAAAAAGGCGGCCAAAGTTCGTTTGAGCAATTGACAAATAGCACTCGATATCCTTTTCCTCTCTTTTCAACCGTTGTCTCCAGCCCGCGTTCCCGATCCTGTTCCCAACCATTCCTGATTGCATTTCCCGCCATATCCCGACTACGTTCTCGACCGATTTCCCGACTGTGTTCCCGACCGTTTTCCCGAACATGTTCCCGACCGATTATCGACTGTGTTCCCGGCCGATTTCCCGACTATGTTCCCGACCGATTTCCCGACTATGTACCCGACCGATTTCCCGACCTGTTCCGGACCCGTTCCATGATCCCGTCCCGTCAACCAAATGGCTTCCCGCCTTCCCGTCCCATTCCCGTCCCGCGGTAAGCAAACTGGAACCTTGTCCCATACCGTCGCTTGGGAAGACCCAAAAGCGTTTCCGCCTGCGGCGGGCTAAACGGTTACCGTCCCGTACCGACCGGTACCTTCGTTACCGCGCGTACCCTTGCAAAAATGTTATCCTACGAAAAAAAACATCAAAATTCGAAGTTTGGACACGGCAAAAAAAACACGCGGCGCCGGCTTTCACTTCCTGGCCTCCTATTGTTTGCGGTGGTTGTTGCGATGCCATGTATCATGACATGCTGGTAGGTCATACCCCCCTGCCGTGCTCCCACGTCCACGGCACCCCCGCCTCGGCTGCTGCGGTTTCTTCCAGAGGGATCCCGTACTGATTACACCGAAGGGTCTTGCAGACGCCCCCCCTCCCCCCTCCCCTCCCAACACCTTCGTCGCCCCGGTCGACAGTTATTCGCGTAACCGACCGCCGGTCATCTCCCGTCTTGAACCGACTGTCCTTCGGGACGCGGTAGGTCACAGCGCCAAGAGAAAGGCCTTCAAAGTTTATGGAAACCCCGCTGCTGGAGCTGGTGAAGAGGCGGACGGCGGAGGCCTCGTCGGCGGCTTCGGACTCGCGAATCTTGGATTCTTGATCTGGGGATGGGGTACAATCGTCTCCTTCTCCTCCGTCTCCCTGTCGTGCCCCCGAGACGTCCGATGAGGGCTGGCACTCGCAGGACACGGTGACGTCGGTGGACATGTCGACGGTGATTGTGTGGCACCTGCGATTTCTCGAGAGTGATAGGAGCGGCACGTGCATGGGCGAGCGGGCGGGTAGGCGCGCGTGCGGGTGGGGGGAAGGGCGGGCGGAAGGGCGGAAGGGAGAGCTGTTACTGCATGAGCCCTGCCCCGTCTTGCCGTCGAAGCTTGGTTAGCCCCTTAGCAACTGCACCTCCCCTCCCCTCTATGTCTCCGGGACAAACATCTACTTAGAATGGGGGTTACTTTGCAGCGGTAAACTACTGCACTGGTAGGCCTAACAAGCAGAATTTTTTCAGGTTAAGCCAGTCTCGGCAAATCCGTGCGATTTGTGCAGAGGATAAGACGTCACGAGAAGAGGCATATATATGTTAGTAGTCTACTGGCGTGTCTTCAAAATACTGCAATAACACTTGCAAGCTAGAGGAGAACACACAAGAAGATGAAACCCTCCACAGCAACGTGAGGGCGTCCACCAACGCCATATCTCTCGTGCATACTGGTGGTGGTGCTGTTGAAACTGGCTGCAAACGACATGGGCATGACCGCCGCATATTTTCCGCAACGCTCAAAAACGAACACGTTAGGAAAGCACTAGTAACCGCGGGCATGCAGTGAAAAAAGAGCAATCGAACCAAAAACCACGATGCAAATATCAATGATCGCCACGTCTTGCCGAACTCTCTGACAGGTTGCAGGGCAGCTACGACGCCCGTGTCTGAAACTTGCGGGGAGTCGTTCCCCATGAACGGCATACAACTCTACCAACTCTGCAAAAATCAGTGGCGGTTAGTAACATGTACTACTACTGCCTCGTAAAAATCCGAAAAAAAAACGATCGCTGCTCTCGGACCAGGCGTTTAATTGCACGTAGGTGCAAGGTTTTCAGATTTGCAATACTGCCCCTGCCGACCTCGAGAGCAGATCTCGACCCCCCCAAAGGGTGGGATAGGGTTAGAGTTAGGGTTAGGCCATTTCTTATACAGTCGGATTTGTCAGTCGAAAACGGCATTTTTCGACTGAAGCCCAAATCGTGCTTTCTTACACAGTCGAAAAAGGCTTTTTCGACTCAACTTTTTTCGACTGAGAATTCCGACTGGCGGAAATAGTCCAAAAACTCGACTTTTTCGACTGGGTCCTCCAGTCGAAAAAAACAGTCGAAAAAGTTTTACACGTGTTTTTTGAACCGATCGCATCGCTCATCCCACCACCAAATACACACCCACACGGCCACACGGCCATACATCCATACCAGGTACCACACAGCAGTTCCATCCAAGCGCTGACGCTGGGCTTGGCTATCACTGCTGTTTGTTGCTTCTCGGTGCAAGTCAACGTGGCGCATTCCTAGTCCGCTCGCCAGCAGCGTGTATCACCCGACGGCAGCAGCGCGCGGTATCGATTCCATGCTGCCAACAACGGCTGCGCCTGCTGTAGCTTTGGCGGCTCTCGGCTGAGTGCAACTACACGAAAGTAGCTTTGGCGGCTTTCGGCTAAGCCCAAAGCCACCAACTCGCTGGGACGAGGGTTGGTCGAGCCGTTGCTCGCGGAGAAAGCGCGAAGCACAGAGCTACCAACCGATTTCGACTGCCGTCCAGCAGTACTCCCTCACACCAACCGCCTCGAGGAAGAGCAAAAACTCTAAAATCGACTCGACTGACGATAAGAAAGACCAGAAGAACCCAGTCGAAAAAAAGTCCAGTCGAAAAGGGCCGTTTTCGACTGGCGGAATCCGACTGTGTAAGAAATGGCCTTAGGGTTAGGGTCAGGTCTGGGGTCGGGTTGGACTGGGCACCGCAACCGTCGTTTTGTGCGAACCTGCACATAGGGAGCCGCCATACATAAATCGCTACGATTGAATTTAGGTGCAAATCTGAAAAACCTCGAACGTACGTGCAACTTCGCGGGGGCTGCTGCTCTCGTGTGATCGTGTGCGTGCGGGTCGTGGGTCTCCATATCTTGTACCAGGTACTACGTTGTTGTTGTTCTCACATTAACTCGCAAACATCAAGTCCGTGGTCACAGAACAG
Organism: Undaria pinnatifida; assembly: GCA_012845835.1. Taxonomy (NCBI): domain Eukaryota; class Phaeophyceae; order Laminariales; family Alariaceae; genus Undaria; species Undaria pinnatifida. The sequence continues at coordinate 10,143,240 of JABAKD010000019.1, forward strand.
GCTCCAGTCATTCTGGAGCTGAAGAATACCCCAGGGAAAAACACAAACAAGCCACATGTAGTACACGCATATATCACAGCTGACGCAATTAATGTCTCCACCAGAAACATATAAAATTGAAATCGGGAGTCAGCCTGCGATCTGCCAGGTCGATATTGGTGTATACGTCTCACTACTCGCGCCTGGAAAAAACGACTATACCGCTTGCCACCCAATAAAGACTGCCACGTATATATTGCACGTAGTACCTATCACTACGCATACGCACGACGGACGCAAGTCAATTGGAAAAAAAGAAACAAATAAAATAAAATAAAGGAAAGGAAAGAAAAGACAAGAAAGCGAAAGAACGAAAAAGGAAAGAAAAGAGAAGACAAGAAAAGCAAGAAAAGACAAGACAAGAAGAGGATGGAAAAGAGAAAAAAAAGTCATACTAGCAGACCCTAGGAACTGACTAAAGACGGCATTGGCTCATAGAGGGTATCAACTGCATCATCAATGGCACTGGGTAGAGAACGCAACATGCCGAAGAAGTCAGGGCGGTCTTACGCTATCTTGTAACGGCCATTGGAAGGCCAACAAATTTCAAGACGATGGTGGCCAGACCCAGACTTCAGTCTCTTGGGCATGATTGCCCCCCCCCTCCCCCCCCCCCCCCCCTTTCCCCTTCCTCCCTCCCCCCCCCTCCCCCCTCCCCTCCTCCCTCCCCCCCCGGCCGCTTAGAGATGCCGACGGTGGATGACGCTGCCGCAGCCTTTGCGCGTCGCTCTGCAGCTTTGCGTCTCTCCGTTACATGCCAATTCCGCATGAACAACTCGGCTCCCTCCTCTACTCGTCGAAACCATCTGCCGGCCTTCTGAGCAGCCTTTCGCCACCCTTCGAATTTCATTCTAAAAACCGACATATCCTCCTTCAGATGAGCCATCCAGTCCTTCTCTTGCCCCCCTGAGTAGCCCTTACCCCCAACAAGCTCCCCAAAACCCCCAATAAGCTCCCCAAACATCACCCTCTGTGGCAGACGCTCCTCCCCCATACGTGCTACGAATTCCGCAAGCAATATCCTCCGTTTGCGCACTATCGCCTCTATGCTCTCGGTAGCTGTCTTGGCAAGCGCGTCGGCGTACGATAGGGTATGGTCGTCGCGCTTCCGTTTCCGCCATCCGAGGCATCGGAGGAGCATGGGGTGGTGAACCCGTCGTAGCCCGGGTCATAGTCAGGCTTGTTCGGGCTCCACGCCATGCAACCGTAAAGCAGTGTCTCGACCACCTCAGCTTTCAGCAACCGCACCTTCAACCGTAAGCGCACACCCGGGCGATCATAGATTTCCATCTTGTACCGCTGGAAGCACGCCCAGGTCCTCTGAAGACGCCGCGTTATTTCAATGCTAAGGTTTCTGTCTGCGGTGATAGCCCCGCCCAAGTATACAAAACTCGATTGTTTGTTTGTATATCTGGCCGGCTGCATTGATTGTGAACGACACCTTCCCCGCGCCTTTGGTTTGCAGGCACATAATCTCTGTTTTCGCCCCGGAGACCGCAAGCCCGAACGCCGAGCACGCAGTCACGATCACCGTCATCATCCTCTCCAGCCCTTCTGATGATCGCGATACGATGCCCGCATCGTCCGCGTACAGCATACCCCACAATATCTGCACCTCCTTCCCTTCCTTCTCCCTCCGCCCGTCGACTTTGCCTGTGCGTGGAGTGCCCTTCTTCTCGCCTTTCTCCTTTCGTTGGAGCTGCACCGTGTTGTCCGTGATGGCTGCATCAGCGAGGAATCGTTTCTCGGCCACACGTAGTACCGCCGTGAAAAACATGTTGAACAACAGTGGCGCGAGTACGCATCCTTGCCTGAGACCTTGCCCCACGTCGAACTTATCCGAGCACTCTCCATCATCCAACCGCACGCATGCCTGCATGCCGTCGTGGAACTGGCGGATGACGGCGAGCATTCTCGGTGGCACGCCAAAACGAGCAAAGACATCCCACAGAAGGGTTCGGTCGACGGAGTCATATGCTTTGGTGAGGTCGACAAAGCACAAGTACAAGGGGGTGTCCTTCTTCCACGCCAGTTCCTGCAGTCGTCGTACTACGAACATCATGTCAACCGTCAAGCGTTGGGGTCTGCCCAAACTGTCCCTCCGGCAGAATGTTCTCGCGTTTGCAATAGTCACTCAGGCGACCCGCGATGACTTTGAGGAGCACTCTCCCGACGTGAGTCACGAGGGAGATGCCACGATAATTGCCACACTCAGTCCGATCTTTCTTCTTGTGAAGCACCTTAATCGTTGCATATTTCCATTGTTGCGGCACGCCACCTCCCCTTCACACAGCGACGATGATATCGTGTAACTTTTCGAGAGTGTTCAACTCTCCTTCGTCGGCCAAAACCTTCAAGAGCTTGGCCGGGAGACCATCAGGCCCTACCGCCTTTCGGTTCGCCAACGCGCGGATCGCCACTACTTCGTACCTAGACGGGACATCGTCCAGTGGCCTGCACGGGGGCCATTGCTTAAGCTCGTCCACAATGCTCGGGTCGAGAGTCGGCCACTTGGTGCGAAGCAGTTTGTGAAACCACCTCACCCACCGCTCGCGGATGAGGGCATTATCCCGCAGCAATCGACCTTCCTCATATTTGATGTACTGCGAGTTAAACGTCCTCTTCCCCCTCCACATCCATCCCCTTTAGGTGTTTGTAAAAGCCAAATTGATCATCTGCTCGGATACGCCCTTCGAGTTGGCTACCGTAATCTTCGCAGAACCTCTGTACAGCACCCGCCCGCGTGCGTTTCAGCTGTTTGGTGGTCGCCTTCAAGGCTCGCCGTAGACCACGATCATTTGGAGCAGAACGGACCCGTTTCCTCGCGTCTTCCCCATCCTGCAATCGTGCTTTCAACTCCGCTTTCGTCTCCTCGGTCGCACACCAGCCCCTCGGTACTTCTTTGCGCCGAACAGAGGGTGCTATGTCGGCCGCATTCGACAGTAGCATCTTGGTCAGTAATGAGGTCATGTCATCAACGCTTCCGGCATTAGTACTGGGTATCGGGGAGGCAAGCTTGGCTGCTATCGCGTTTTGGAAATTCATCCGGAGATGCGGGTCCGCCATTAATCTTGGTAGATCAATAGCTCGCCGGTTTTTGATGACTCCCTCTGGACGATTTGGTGCGATGCGGCCCCCAAGACGAATATTTCCGATTACGAGGTTGTCGTCCGACTCAGCGTTCTCCCTGGGTGGGGCCCGCACAGTGACATCACGTACCAAGCGTCTATCCACTTGCCGTGTCAGTATGTCGTCAAGCCTGTACTGGGCCTTTCCTCGGATAGGACTCCGAAATGTGTACGATATACCAAGAGCAGGTGTAGCATAGTACGAGTTGAGGAGGGCGAGTTTGTTATCAGTTGCGGGAGTCAATAGTCGCTCTCCGTTATCGTTCAGCTCGTCACGTCCGTATGGACCCTGTCGGTCCACCCGATCCCTCTCATGCCTATACGAGCGTTTGCGTCCATCGGGACAAGGAGGTGGCCCCTACTGGGTACCCCTTTGACCACCTCGTCAAGTGAACTCCAAAAGTAATCCTTTTCGCTGGCGCTCTTGTCGAGAGTGGGAGCATAGCCTTCAATGAAAGACACACCGTTAGATTTCCCTTTGAGTTGGATGCGAACCTTCATCAATCTAGCACTGATACACTCAACCGCGACGTCGCCCTTATCCATCCCTGCCACGATAGACTCTCTAACAGCTAAGCCTACCCCGTGGTCCCCCTTCTTTTCGTGCTTTCCTCCGTCTGCCCCTGAGCAAAACACAACTTATCCCGCCGCCGTAAAAGCACTTTGCCCATTGCGCCTCACCTCCTGCAATCCTAGGATATCACAACCTGCGTCCTCGCAAGTCTTCAGTATCACCTCGGCGTGGCCTATGCCGTTCGTGCCCTTGAAAGCAAGTGTGCGAACGTTGTACGTACCCACGACGAGTTCCCTGCTCTCGACCTAGCCCTTGCACCTGTGCGTATTTTCTGAGCAGCCCTTCGAAACCTCCTGCGTCTCCTCCTCTTCTTCCGAGCATCCGATTTCCTCCCTTCCATCCTCCGTTTTTCCCAGACAGAGTATTTCCCATTCGCCGTCTCCCTTCGCCCATCCCAATTCTTGCCTAAGTGCCAACGTGAAGGGGGCAGCAGTCCCGATACGCCACGTCCATCTCCTCCTCGACTTTGGTGCTTACCCACGTGGTTTTGACCCTTTCTTCTCTGTTCGATACGAGCCCCACGCTTTCCGAGGTGGTGATGCGACACTGCGTCCGCAGGCAAGGCTGCTGCATAAAAAAATTCCGCGAGGAACTTTTTTGCCTTGTCGCTGGCTGTCACCGCCGACCCGGCCATACCCGAGCGCTAGTTCAGCGCACGAGTACGGTCGACGCCACACACCCCCTCAGGGGCGCTGGCACGTTTTGGGGAAGCCTCAGGCCCGAGCACCACCCCGGCCGGGGAGCAGCCGAGGGGAGGAAGTAACACGTGCTAGGTAAGACGTTTCTGATTCCGAATATGAATATGAATGATCGCAAAACCGGTTTGCAACCCTTGGACTATATTGTGTGTTTCCTAATGTTCCAACTTCCAAGCTGAATTCCTCGATAACAGGGAGCTACTCGCCAGTCATACCTTTTCGCCGAGACTTTGACGTCTTTGCAATGTATGACCTCGAGCGAAGCCACGATACACCCGGCCCGCAGGCTCGTCCCGTCGCACCGCTCAAGGGTCACGTTGCCGCTCCTGCCGGGCGCGTTGACGGTGCAGCCGGTGCAGCCCGTCACGAGTAAGCCTGAAACCTCGGGCACGTCGATGATCTCCCCCTTCTTCCCTTCCACCACTCGCCGTTGTTGGGCAGTGTTCCGCTTAGCGATGAGCTCCAGTACGGATGACATCACTGCTGAGCGACCTTTCGACTTGCTTGCGACGGAACGAGGACGATGAGCGATGCTAAATTCGTTGAAATAAAAATGGAAAAAAAATGCTATTAATAGGGTGCTTTCATCATTCTTGCCTTATCAACCATACACTGCGACACTGCTTGCCGATTGCAACGTATGATTTTGGGGTTAATCTTTTATAAAATATTTTCAGGACGTCAGCTGTGAGTTCGACGATTGATCTTGGCTATGGACACAAAGAGTGCACGTGGTGCGATTCGCGCGGTCAGCAGTCTGGACCGCCCGTGGGTGTGCAGTGCCACGTACCTTGTGTACAACCTTACAAGTGGTCTACTTTCGGAAATCGGGTGGTGTTGAGGTTTGAGGTTCCGCCGCATTTTTATGGGTTTCCATTTTGGACACAATGGATCTCTCAAGCGGGAAGTGGATCGGTCATATTTCGCCCAGAGGAGCCAGCTGCACCGCCTGCTAGGGACATTCAAGGAGGCTCGGCTGAGCCGTACAGCGGCGCGTCTTCCTTGTGATCTAGTTGAAGCAGCAGTACGCTTTGTATTTACCGGATTTGCGGCTTTCCTAGATCGACCATGGGCAAGAAAGGCAATGCCATGACAAGGCACTCTTCAAAGCCATCAACTGGCACCAAGCCAGCCGACAGCAGCACCGCAGCGGGCCCAGCAAGCGGCTCCGGGGACGCTCTCCATGGGGAGACACTCCGCATGATACAGGTGTGGTTATGGTGCTGCCGAATGGGTGGGTAGTGACTCGCGTCTTATGCATGTGGGAGCAATCGTGCTGCCCTTTTGCTTATGGTCCACGCTCCACAGCTCCCACAGCCACCAGGCAGACATTGTCTTGACGGTGTGCAGCATTAGGTGGACGCGCTCGATCCATCAAGCAAGAGCTCACGGCCATGAGCCATGGGGTAGACACCGTGCGAGAGCGGTGTCGGCCCGATTATCGCGGAGGTAGAGACTGGGTTTGCGTTGTTCAGACTAGGGGGCAAGGCTGCGTGTGTGCGGTGGTACAGCGGCAGCGGCTGCAAGCTTTTTCCGGCTGTGCTCTTCGATGAACTCTCGCTCGTTTCTTTGAACTCTCGCTCGTTTCTTCCTTGTCTTGCGCTCAGTATACGGAAAGTGACAGTCCTGTGAGTCCTGGAAGTGGATCTCGCACCTTGTGCATATGCTGCTGCCGTACTGCTGTTCGCTGCACAGCTGTACCCTGTACCCTCTGCCTCTCTGGTATAGCTCTGCAAGCAGTATAGACGGCGGCAGCCATACCTTGCATAGGTATCCTATACGTACATGAACCATATCAGCAATACAACATTTACCAGAGGTAAGACGACCCTTATGAACACTCCAGCGCTCGACAACAATGATATTTCGTATGGTCTGTTTTCCATTTCGTACGCTTGTCCATAGTTGCGATGTACATACAATGAACCCTCACAAATACAGCACGGGGCATCTATTAATAATAAGAAATTTAAGAGTGGCAGGCTGAGATTTGCAGGAACATAAGAAATTCGGGAATTTTACTGAAATTAGTGTAGACCGCACACGCTGTCAAATAAGAAATCCAGCCTGAACCAGAATTCGTTTTTCTTTTTGTCTTGCACCGTAGTCTCATCATAGCTGGTATGCAGGGTTATAATTGGGTGGTGAAATGTTATACAGCAGTTGCACCATTTTCCTGACAAATCGGCTTAGCGCAGCACAAAAAGAAGTAGACGTGGTGCGGCTTGCCGCAAAAAAAATGTGCGGGTCTGCTTCGCCGATGGCGCAAAATAGTTTTTGGGTCTCTCTTTTCGCCGCAGGCTAGTCCTAAAGCAATTGGGGGCCTTTTGGTGTGATAATTTCGACAATTTCATGCTGAATTTCTTTGTGGCTTTCTTTTTCGAGGGGGCTAAGTTCAAACTCGTAACGTTTTTCTCTGCCCGAGGATGAAAGAAGGCTTCCAAGGCTCGCAAATGCAGAGGAGTAAGTGGTTTCAATGATTCGAATGGTTCTCGGCCGTGCTATCGCAGTAGAATGTAGCAGACTATTGAGTGCGAGCGCGGGTTCTCGGCCTAAGACAGGATCAAGACTCCTGCCCTCAGCAAGATTTCGGTGGCACGCCTTGAGCTCTTGATGCAGCTGTCTTCGTCGTCCACGAAACAAGGCGTTGATCTGACAAAGCGGCTTGACATCCTTCGTGAAGCGACCGTTATTTTCGACAACGCTCGTCATAAGGGGGAGAATCAATTGATTTCAATTCAACATTTCGAAGATTCTCAGAGTTGGCCTGCGCGCTGACATCCATGCAGCTACGTGCAGCGGGTTCTTCTGTTCTTGTTTCTGTGTTATTTGCAAGGCGAGAGAATGAGACGCGCATTTTGAGTGATTTACACACATAGACCCATTTTTTTCCCGGAGCCCTCCGGTGGCCCCGGGAGCCCTCCAGGAGCCCTCCGCCCCCCCCCCAGGGGCCCTTGCGGGGGGCGCAACTCGCCTCCGGTTCGTGGTGCGCGCACCACGTGCTGGGGCACTAATTATGACCCTGCGGGTATAACCCTGCTGGTATGTACCTGGTAGTTTGTGACCACACGGGTGGCACAGCTTGGATGAAAATCCTCACGGATGCTGGATGTGCTGGATGTAGAGCACAAGCACAGCTACTCCCGACAAGGACAAAATTTTGGGGGCCCATTAAAAGCGATGCAATAAATGAGAAAAATGCGGTCTCATCATCCAGTTTTAGCGTGCGGCATACGATAGATTTGTTCGTTCTACGCATAGATGCAGAAGACCGCACTTTCAGCCCTTGACAAGACGGCAATTTTCCCACAAAATGTACCTTGACTGACGCCAAACTACTAGGTTTTGAGCATACGCTCAAAACCGTACTTATCCCGCCGCTTCCACCGCCATGGCGACCGCGCCGCTTTTTATTGAATGAACATGCAGGAACTCGGCATCCCGGGGATGGGTCCAGACCCAACCCCTCCCGGAAAATTCAGCAAGTCCGACCATGAAACCTCGCACGGTAGCGGTGGTGGTGGCGGCGAGGGTGGAGGGGGTGGAAAGGAAAAGGCAAAGGCGAAGTCAAAGTCGAAGTTGAAAAAGAGCTTGTCCCCGAAGAAAGTTTCCGACGTTAAGGATAACGGCGTGGCAGCGGCGGTGACCGTGAAGCTATCCAGCGGCGGGAAAGGTTTCGACAATGAAAGAGGCGGTGGTCGTGGTGGAGGAGGCGGTAGCGGTGAAGAAGGGGAAAAGGGGCGGGGCGGAAGGGAAGGGAGCGGGGGAGGTAGAAGAGGGGAAGGAGGAGGAGGGAAAGGACGAGACGGGGGGAGAGGAGGAGGAGGGAGAGGAGAAAGAGGAGGAGGGAGAGAAGGAGGTAGAGGAAGGGGTGTCGACTCTAGAGGAGGCGGGCGAGGTCACGGGGACGAAGGCGGGGGTAGGGGCGGGGGTCGTGGGAGGGGTGGCGGAAGGGGTGGCGGTCGGGGCCGGGGAGGAGGGAATTGGGGAGAGCCGGCGGACCCGGGGCCGTTTGGTGGGATTAAGCTCAAGCATCCCGTCGCGGACAGGTAAGTCACGGAAAAGCGAGGAAAAGAGGAAAGCTGTGACTTTTGGTGCTTGAAGCTTGTAGCTATTGCTGTTCGATTAGGTAGAAGCGGGCCTCTGTTGAGCCGGCGACGCGAAGCTTTACAGTTGCTGTACGACGATCAATGGTTGAAGCGCCCCCCGGCTGTGTCTGTTGCGATAACGTTACCGTTCGGTTCCGCGGTTGCCCGGCATGGCGCGCCCGGTTTGGTGCTATGTTATCGGGGGTCTGAGGGGCGCGCAGCCGACGTGGCGCGGGAGCGAGAAAGGTCGCGTTCGGGCATTTGTCTGCCCCAAGGTATTCGAGCACCCCTCCTTTCCCCCTTCCGTCGTTACTATCGCTTGTTGTACCTGCCTCGACTTTGAGTTTCGTGATGGTGTGGTAGCAGCCTGTGCGATAGAATCTAATCGCATAAACTCGAATATTTTCGAATCGAGTCAGCCGAATTTTGCACAATCCGAATCCAACCCAATTCAACCCAACCCAACCCAACCCAACCCAACCCAACCCAACCCAACCCAACCCAACCCAACCCAACCCAACCCAACCCAACCCAACCCAACCCAACCCAATCGAATGCAACATCGTCCAATCCGATCTAGTTGAAGTCTTTGTCCTTGTCTTCACCTCTACCCCGCCCCCGCCCCCCGACCGTGCCTTTTCTCTGCAGCGAGGGCAATTGGTACGATGAAGTGCCCGATTCGATCAAGCTTGGGGGAAAGCGCGCGAAAAAGAAAACGCAGGACGCTGATAAGGCAAGCGTTCGAAACGAACTTCGGTCACTGCTGGTTGTTGTTATTTTTGTTTTTGTTGTTGTTGTTGTTGTTGTTGTTGTTGTTGTATTTGTTGTAGTTGTTGTAGTTGTTGTAGTTGTTGTTGTGTTCGTTGTTGCGGATGTGGTTGTTGTTGCCTTATTTGGTGTTCGTGCTGTTGATGCCGCTGCTGAACGAGCGCATGCTCGTATTTTTGGCATGATATTCCGTGCTAGGAAGAGCCGTAGGAGAGGGAGGGGGGAGGGAAGGAAAGAAGGAAGGAGGGAGGAAGGGAGGGTATGATAGAGTGCAACACCCTCCGAATTCCTTCCCCCTCCTCCCAGCTCTTGTTGTTAAAAAAATGCCACCTGCGGTGCCCACATCTTCATGAACCCGTACATCGCCACAATACCTGACGGGGTGTGCGAATAATCGCCGCCCTCCCTCCTTCCCTCCTTCCCTCCGTCCCTCCCTCCTTCCCACCCATCCCCCTTCCCTCCCTCCCCCCCTCCCTCCCTCCCCCCCTCCCTCCCCCCCATCCTCCGATTCCAAACCTTTTTTTCTGAACAGGTCGCGGTATCGCCCAACTTAATGGCCCAAGCGCGAACCGCGGGAAAAAATCTTTTCGAGTTGGAAGTTTCTACGTGGACGACGCAGAGGGCAAAGCATGCCAGCGGCGATGACAAATGGGTCGAGCAGGTAGGTGCCCGCCTTAAAGGAGCCGTAAACCAGAAATAAGGAAAAATGGCTTCGCTTGACGGTTTTTGTTTTGCCCGATGCCGCTGGTGGGCGCTAGCGTGATGTCGGTGGTGGTGTTGATGGTATTCGTGGCGTTCGTGTTGTTGATGGTGGTGGTGGTGGTGGTGGTGGTGGTGGTGGTGGTTGTATTGTGGTTAGACGTTGTTGTCGTTGCCGTGGTTGTTGTTGGTGGTGGCGGTGGTGGTGGTGGTGGTGGTGGTGCTACTGCTGCTGCTGCTGCTATTGCTGTTGCTACGGTTGTTGTCGTCGCCATTGTCTTCGTCGCCACCGTCGTCGTCATTGTCTTCATCGCCACCGTCGTCGTCATCGTCTCCGTCGCCACCGTCGTCGTCGTTGTTGTTGCTATATAACAGTGGCGATGGTTTTTGTTTTTGTTTTCGTGGTGTTTGCCCTCTAAGCCCACCGTACCTTGAACCCAACGAGTTTGGTTCGAACCCAGGCTTGTTTTGAACCCGGGCTTGGCTTCAACTTTGCTTTCTTCACGCCCGTGTTCCGTTTCTGTCCCTTATCCCGGTGTTGGTTTGGGTTTCAAGGTGCTGCGAGGCGGTACTCTGTCGGACAAGGTGGCGGCGCTGACGCTGCAGGTGCAAGAGAGTCCTGTGCACCGGATGGCCGTTCTCGACGGGCTGCTGGACCTGGGGGTTAAAAAGGAGAGGCGGACGGTGAGCGTGTGTGGAGCCATATTTTGTTTTATTATGCGATGCTTTCTTTTTTTTTCAAGTTTTGAAACATTTTACAGCCGGCCGGGTTTTTTTTTTCTTGTAGTAAAGCATTTACCTCGTACCTGTTTACCTGTTTTGCCGTTATGTTTACTTCTTGCCCAGCATGCGCATTCGAATGATCGAGTTCGGCAGATTGTGTTCGACTGAATGACTCGCTTCTATGTTCATGCCGCCCCACCCGCTCCCCTTCCCTCCCTCCTCTCCTCCACGTTTGGTACCTGTCTGGCTCAACGACATAACAGGCTCAGATGGCCTTAGAAGCTTTGAAGGATTTGTTCATCACGAATCTCCTCCCCGGAGAGCGGCGGCTTGTTCCCTTTGAGGCTCGTCCCTTGCAGCAGGTTCTCGCAGCGATGGAGGCGTCTTCGAAAGGAGGGGACAAGGGGGGAAACGCCCCCGGGTCGGAGGCGGCGGGGAAGGCTTTGCTCCTTTGGTACTTTGAAGATCAGGTGTGTGGAGAGGAGGGGGGGGGAGGGGGGTAATGGTGGTGGTGGTGGTTGTGGTGACGATGGTGGTTGTGCGGATGAAGTTGGTGATGACGATGATGAGGATGATGATGACGTTGATGACGGTGTTGATGAGGATGGCGATGCTCATGATTGTGATGGCGATGGCGACGGTGGTGATCCTCGTCGCCAGCATGTACCGTGGGTAGATATCGAAACACGCGTACGCACGGTTTCACTCACGCGCCATTCTCGTCGTTTCGCTCGCCGTGCTTCCGTTTCGCAGATCCGAGAGAGGTTCTACCGCATGATCGGTGCAATCGAAGCCGGTTCGAAGGACAGCGTTGAGAACTTCAAGAGGTTCTCCCTCGAAGCAGCCAAGGTACGAGAAGACGAGAAGCCGGGGCAAGAGTAAACGAATTGAACCTTTTTTTACTGGTCACCCCCCTACACAATACCTGGTGTAGAAGGGTGTTCATGGAATACCACATAGTTGGGTGGGAAATATATTATATAAATCAAAATACACTCCAGCTGTAAGATTGAAGATTTTTTCGAAACTCATCTTTGCAAGCTGTGTGTGATACTCCGATCGATCGCGCGTGTTACTGGGTGTGTGTCCTCGTTAAGGACATAGATCGGCGACTCCCCTTGGAACTACAGCGTAGCTTGTACCAGGGTCAACAGGGTGATGTTAGTCATATATTTAGAGTAATTTCGTTCTTGCGCCACTCCCCTAGGCACTTCCCGGAGGGGAACCTTGTGTATAGTATTGAAACCAACAAACTTCAAAACCCGAGGCCAAACCAACCCTCACGAAAGTTTGGTTACTATTAATAGTGTCATTTTTGTTTTGGTCCGTTTTTCGCTTTTTTTTTTTCGGTCGGGTTGACCTTCCGAAAGATTGGTTAGCAGTGCTGTTTGATTTTTGGCCCTTTTTTTCAATAGATTTTTTCATGGGTTTGGGTTGGCCTCTGTGGGTTGGTGGTATATGACGTTCGCCGGTTTCAATACTATTAACAGCATGTTTTTGTAACTTGAACCAAATTTGGAATCCCACGGACACCCTCATGAGTCATCCCTCTGTAGGGCGTGAGTTAGTAACACTCGATGAAAAGTCGACGAGCAGTGGGATTGCTGACTCCTATGCGCGAAAATAAAAAAAATTAAGGCAAGAACCGGGCTGGAAAGGGACGACACCTGTGACCACGGTTCCTCCGGAAGCTTGAAGTAGAAGTGTGCAAAAAAAAAGTGCGTTAGGTGTTTGGGCACAAACGTTTCTGGCGTTCTGGTTGGTTGAGCTCCTCAAGTAAGTGGGGAAGTACCGGTTGGTATGGTAATTGTTCGAGCATGTGTGTCCTGGGGCTACCGGAAGCGCATATTTAGAGTGGTCGGTTTAGACGAGCGAATGTGTTGGTAGCCTATGTGTTGGGTGAGACCTCATCTTAGGTACGCCGTTTTTTTTCGGAGTTTTCTTCACTTTAGGAGCTTGGCCCTTTTAGCAACGCAGTCCCGACCTGGGAACAAAACACTTGAGAATTAGACTAGGAAAAAAACGATTGAGTTGGAAAATTGGAAAAGGGGTTAAGACCTCTCCATCCCGGAAACTGGCGTGGAGAAACGCAAAACTGACGATCGTACCGGATGAAGAGGTCCCAAGGCCTAGGTACACGACGAGAACATCAGGCCAAAAACAAATTGGCCTATTATTTTATTTTTTTTCCTATGATTTTGGGTTAAGGAGCCCCGTCATTCGGAAAACATTTTCGCCAAAAAAATGTATACCTCTATCGTATCGCGCGTCACCTCTAGCGTCAGACCACTGTAATATGTTAAGCTGTTTGAGACTTGGGGGGGGGGGGGGTTGGGGAATGTCGAAAGTTGATGGTGTTTCCAACGTCGGACACACGATTCAGCCCGAGCCGCTGGGGTTGGAGACCTGTCCGAACCGCGATGTGACGAGCTGTTGAATATGCGGAGATGATGGTGATCCTCGTGCTGCTTGCAGGCTGTACTGATCCCATGCTGATCCTCGTACTGCTTGCGGGCTAATCCTGTCAATGTTATACTTGGTACTGCAGACGCTTTTGGCTTTTGACCGCGCTGGTCGTTTTTTTTTTTTTGGAGGGATGCGTGTTTTCGGCTCCGGTTCGTAAAGGGTTCGCACAACGGTTCGCAAAAGCCATCGTATCATACGAGGTTCTCGAAAACAGAAATGTGGTGCTGGAAGGTCAAGCAACAGACCCTAAATGAAAACGCCTCGGCATGTATTTATGCGTTTGAAACCCATTTTTTTGTCGTCTGTTTCAGACGGGGATGATATCGACCCACCCCCTACCGCCAGTTTCGGCGGTACCGGTTCTTGGGGTGTAATTATCACAATTGCTCGTTTTTTTGCGGTATTACCGAGAAGTTTGCGGTCGAATCTACGGTAACACGCGCCCCTGTTGTTTTACCGTTTTTACGTGGGTCCACGAAATCTGCTACGAGGAGACCGCTGTTTGACCCCTTGACTAACCGCCCCCGTATGCTGAAAATAGTATACTGTGGCCAAAAGATACGGCCGAATTGAATCCTTGAGTGACCGCCTCGTACCCTAAAAATGGTGTAGTATGTCCAAAATAGACCGCGGCTTGACTCCTTGGCTGACCGCTCCTCTGCACTAAAAATAGTCTATTGAGGTCAGTAGAGACCTGGACACCGCCCAAAAATGACCGGTCTCCTACTACGAGGTATGTAGTATTTACATTTATTTTGACGACATCGCCCGGGTCTTTCCTGTCTAACATTTGATGTATTAGGACCTGCTGGAGGCGAAGCCGGAGGGAGAAGGCTTGCTGCTAGCGCTGCTGGTTAACAAGCTTGGCGACCCCGGCAAGAAAATCAGCTCGAAGGTATCAGTCAACTTTTTTATAGTATCAATAGTTTGGTTTCGAGTATAATACTTCGAAGTATGAAGATTAGCTGTTAGGGCAGTGAATCGGCTGTGATTATCGATGGTTAAAACATCGGTCTTTGGCCGGCAGCCGATACCCGATATTGCTTGGTTACTAGTGTGAAGGTTAACTTGCTAGGGCAGTGAATCCGCTGTGGTTATCGATATTTTAAAACATCGGTTTTCGGCCGGCAGCCGATATCCGATATGTCTTGGTTATTACGAGTATGAAGATTAATTGCTAGGGCTGTGAATTCTGCTGTGCTTACAGGTAGTAAAAACAACTGTTTTCGGCGCAGTCGATATCCGATATATCGCCGGATATATCCGGCAAGCGCACCGAGTTTCAGGCCATGTGACTGCAAAGTTGAGTTTTTGGGGGGCAGTACGAACCGATCGATGCGACACTGGGAAAACATCGGGTGAACTGATCGTCCCGATTTTGCCCATTCCGATTTCGATTTAAATCGCTCCCTCATAGAACTTCTGAGCAAGTCGTGGTCACGGGTGTCTTCCCTTCTCCCCCCCGGTGCATGCCTTCCGTTTTATCGCGAATAGGGTTCAACATTCTCACTTCTCATATTTTTATGCTCGTCGGGTTTCATCGATTTTTGCTAACTCACGCTCTCGCGCTTTCCGCTCGTCATTTTTTTTTAGCAAGAACAGGTCCCTACGAGCACGACTATGCACTCGGGAGGCTTCGAACCCGCATCATTGACTTGTTTATAGAATAAGGACGAGGTTCACCTACTGCTCCTTGAGGGACGCCTGGTCGCTGCGCTGTATATATGTGTATGCCATGCATCTGCTGCAGTACGACTATTGCAAAACAAATCACACCCAGTGCCAGGTTAATGTAGTGCCGGGTATTATCTCGTTTAAAACCCCCGGAACCTTGCGCACGGAATCCCCCCCCCCCCAGTCCTCCCTTAATATATATATATACTCCGAGTATAATAGCTGGCCTCGGTTGGCTCTGACGCTGTAAAACATTGTATGTATGTGGGCGTTGGGTGGCAACGACGCTGTTAAACACGCCAATCAATGCGTGAGCTAGACAACCAGGGTACCGTTTTTTGTTTGTTTTTTTTGGCGGTCACCGTGATGGTTATCGAGTGGGATCATATTGTGCGGAGTGGAGAACCCTAATTCCGCACGAGAGGAATGATCGCATCACGTAGTGTGAATATGGTAAGGCACCCACGAGGCAGTTACATGGTAATACTCATTGCCGTAGCTGGAGTGGCCACACCAGAAAACAAAGTGTAACTCATTGGCGCTGTCATCCATCCATAAGCAAGAAAGTAGGCACAAGGTGCCGGAGTCCGTCTTACGAGCGGTTCTTGGAAGGATGCAGTTCACCCTTCATGCGACTCGCCGAACACCTCACGGCGCTTCGCGCGTGGTGCAAGCAATGTCTGCCTGGTTGGTGAAGACTCGACGTGCTCCGTCCCGGCATAGTAGGAATGCGAGGGTCAATGGTCATACGACTGCGGCCATGCACAAACTGAGTACCCCCCCCCCCCCCCGCCCCGCCCCCCCGCCGGGACGAACTCCTTTAGGTGATCCACCTGCTGCAGTTGCTGCTGGCGAGGCACCCCGCCATGAAGGCCGTCGTCGTACGTGAGGTGCAGCAGTACTTGCACAGGCCGGGACTGCAGCCTAAGGCCACCTATGCTGGCGTCGTCTTCCTCAACCAGGTGACCGTGGGGGGGGGGGGGGGGGGGGTAAGGAGGAGGGCGGGGGGGGGGGGGGTGAAGGGGAACCCGGGGAGGGGGGGATGAAGGTGATGGGGGATGGAAACGGACAGACAGACGGGGAAGGAATAGGTGGTGGTGGTCGTGGTGGTGAAGATAATGGTGCTCCAAAGAGGGCGGCGCTCTTTTGCTGGGGCAAATAGAGATGAGCAGTCGAGGATTTTCTCGCCCCTGGGATGGCTGCGGGAGGCGGTGGATAAGGGCAGTGGGGGGGGGGTGGTCTCGTTTGGGGTATTGAGGGTGCAGGATACTCTGGTCCGGTTGCGGGGGGCGACCATAGCTTGAAAGCCGACAGGAGTAGATTCCTGGAAAACATCTGGAAATTTTGGGGAACAAGAAAAACAACTCAACAATACATGCCTCCGTCCCCCCACGCCGATAGGTGTACCTCAAGGCCGGAGAAGACGCGGCCATCGCCTCCCGCCTCGTGGAAACCTACCTCAGGCTTTTCGAAGCGGCCACCTCGAACGGACCCAGCGGAGGGCACGACGACGAAGGTTTATCTTCGAGTAAGAGCAACAATAAGAGCGACGGTGCCGGGAGGGGAAAGGGGAAGGGTGGCCGCGGAAAGAAGGATCCGTACGGTTCTGGGAACACGGGAGGGCGGTTGTTGTCCGCGTTGTTGACGGGCGTGAACCGAGCTAGACCTTAC
>JABAKD010000019.1:10162267-10182267 GCA_012845835.1 Undaria pinnatifida
CTGGGGTTGGACCGGACCCCTGTCGCAGCGGCGGGACTGTTTGCTGTGTCCGAGACTCTCAAGTTGCACCCGGGCCTCAGATGGGACACGCGAGGGGGTTAGCCTTTTTTTTTTTTTCATCCTCCGGCGGATGGGGAAAAATAAAGCTTTAGCTCACCACACTTCCACGTATTTCCATACGCGTCGTGTGTCGATTTAACTCGGTTGCTTTCGCAGCACAACGCTAGCTGGCGCACCCTTCGGATCCCATTGTAGGTATAGCGTAAGCTGTCCCTATCAGTGGTCTTCGTTACAACCCCGGCAGCGCGAGCTGCCGTTGTATACGGATGCGTCCTTTTGCTGCTGCTGCTGCTGCCCAACACGTGCTACAAGATAGCGGTGGGCTTTTGCTGCTGCTGCTGTTCTCGTTATCTCCTTCGCTTGTTCCGGAAGTGTTCTGTGTTTGTTGTGCTCTAAGGGACCGATACTTTGCGTGGATTCTGGATTCTGTACACAGGATGGCATGTTGGGGGGGGTTCCGTGTTTTCGTTGTTATTTTATCGCAAACATCCGTGCCGGAGGGAACTTGGCCGTTTTACATCCGTGCCGGAGTGAATTTGGCCGTTTACATCCGTGCCGGATTTTTTTGGTAGTTTATTGTATCGCAAACACTGGATTTTGTATTGTGTTTTTGGCCCACCGTTGCTACACGCCCAGGATTTCAAGCCGACAACATGCCGAGAGGGCGGAAGCTTGTTACTGATATTACAGTAGTCACACAGTATAGTGTCAGCGAGCAGAGTGCTTATGGACCGAAATCGCTCTTGACAAAATCCAAGGGATTCATGTATCTTCAAAGATCATGACAAAAATGCAAGGGATCCATATATCTTCAAAGAGTATGAAAAAAGTGTAAGGGATTCATGTATGTTCAAAGTTTTTAAAAATCCAACGGAATCATATATCTTCAAAGATTATGGCAAAATCCAAGGGATTCATATATCTTGAAATATTGAAAACGCGCGACCGAAGTATTCACGCAGCTTGCGAAATATGAGTATCGATCCTTGAATTGATCGAGAACTCACCGCTGACGTATTTGAAACATCTAGAAATGTGCCAGGTATACATACATTGTAAAACACAAGACGACACCGGTTGGGCCCTTCGTTGAAGAGCCCGGCTGTTTAGAAGCACTCTGGTCTGGCGAAAAGGTGCTATTAGTTGTACGTTTATTGTACGAAGCGCGCGTCAGCAATGACCCCTCTCACGCTATTTCCGAGTAGCTTGTAAAGAACAAGAGGTTATGTTGTAGGGTTAGGGTTAAGAGGGGTTAACGCATTTACAAGTGGAAACCCTTTTGCGGGAAAAAATACTTGAAGTTAGCATAGGGAGGGATTTGGGGGCTCTAAAGAGCAACGCCTTTACCACTGAAAACCCGTTTTGGCGACAAAGTTTCTTGAAGTTTGTATAGGGAGGGATTTTGGGGCCCGTAACATGGTTAATAGGGGTTAACGCCTTTACAACTGGAAACCCGTTTTGGGGACAAATTGACTTGAAGTTAGTATAGGGAGGGATTTTGGGGCTCTAAAAGGAGGGGTCGACGCCTTTACAACTGGAAACCCCTTTTTGGCGACCAATTCACTTGAAGTTAGTATAGGGGGGATTTTGGGGCTCTAAAAGGGTTATAAGAGAGGTTAAGAGGGGTTAGTTTTTGTTTTTGTGTTGTTTGTTTTTCGTTTCATATCGTACCGTACAGCAGTTCAAGTAGTATTGTTTTTTGTTTTTTATTTTCTTTCTAATTTCGGTACGAAAACGTTATCCATCTCCCTTGAGTGTGCGTTCGTTCGTGCCTTGGGAATACTCACGGGTACGAATACTTTTTTTTTCCTGATCGTGTTTGGTTCTGCGAAAAAACCGCTTCCCCCTTCCCCTCTCGCCCCCCTTCCCCCCTCGCCGCCAACCCCGGCCCCCTACCAGGCGGTCTTTGTTCGAAGCATACACGTCTATGCCCACAATTAAGGCTAACGGCGACGCTAAACCAACAGACACAAGCGGGGTTTCCACAGCGGCGGCGGTGGGGGTTGGGGTGGGGAAAGCCTCCGCCGCTGGGGGAGAGGGTGGGGGTCTGAGGGTCCCCGGGTACGACCCCGTGAAACGCGACCCTCGATTTGCTTTCGAAGGTGCGTGCGTGCGTGCGTGCGTGCTTGTGTCTGTTTATGTGTGACTCTTTGAACTTCTCTCTGTGTGTCTCTGTGTGTTCAGAAATCGTGCATGTAAATGGGAAGAGTAGCCCTATTTTTATGCTGTGAGCGTTATCCCACACTATTTTCAAGTGGCCTCTCCTTAGACCGTGCCCGCAGGTTTCCCGAAAACCGTGGGCGCAGGTGTGTCGCGCCCTCCCCCGAGTCGTTCCACGGTAGCTCCTCCAACTTTTCTTCAACGAAATCGCCGGTTCTGAAGCCAGCTCCAGGCCGTATCTCATAAAATACGTTGCCCCTTGCCACCCAGATGTCATCCTTCGATCCAAGTAGTCCTTTGCAAGCAAGAAAATGTTTGAGCACGTTTTTGTCATAGCATCCTTCCTCGTGTCGAGCAACCATGATTCATTGAAACGTTCGTTAAAGAAAATCACCGGTTTGAGGGGGGGGGCTATCGTAGAATTAGCCCCCCCCCCCCCCCCCTCTTTCCTTTAGTATCGGTAATCGGGCGAACGAAGAAGGCGCACAGAGCTGCCCTTGTGTCAACGCAGACCAGAGTAAACACCCACCCACTACGTGGGTGGGTGTTTACTGTACAAGGAGGAACGGAATGTGTTAGAGGGAGAGATGAGGAAAACAGACGGGTGTGAGACGTGGAGAATTTTCGGTACGTTAGGTAGTGTCGAGGAAAAGGGTCGGTGTCCTAGGAGATAGATGGTGGGCCACGGACGGCCAAACAGGAAGGAGATGAGGGTCGCGTTCCTGACGAACGCAGAAATGTCAGGAATCCTGACAAAAATGTCAGGATTCTTGACATTTTGATATTTTGAAAATGTCACGTTTTTTTCAAAAACAAGGAAAAAATCGCTTTTTTTGTTGTTGGTCAGGAATCCTGACATCAATTTTTATGGGAAATGTCAAAACGATTTTTGATTTAAAGTCCGGATTCCTGACAAATATCACGATTCGTGAAAATGTCAGGGTTTTTTTTGTCAGGATTCCTGACGCTTTTTTGTGTTCGTTAGGAACGGCCCTAAGATATTCAACACGATCCTATGTAGAGTATGGAAGAAGCGTACTGAGCGCCCAAATGTTGGAGGTGTCCCCACTGGGAGTAGGAACGGTGCTCCGTCTCGAAAGGGATGCGTGATTATTGTTCAAACGACTAAGGCAAGCAACAAATGAGTACGCCCCCCCCCCTCCTCCCACTCCCCCCCCCTGTCACTTTCCAGGTGGAGTTCAACCTCTCTGGGAGGCATCTTTGTTGCGGTCTCACGTGCACCCCTCGGTATCTCGGTTTGCGGAGAGTCTGGTGTCCTCCCGGCAGAATAACGCCGTGCAGTACAAGGGAGACCCTCTGGCGGACTTTGCGTTGATGCCCTTCTTGGATAGGATGGCCTACAAGAACCCCAAGGCTAGGGAGGAGAAGAGCCGCCAGGGGGCAGGGGTGAGAGCCGTGGTTATCCTTCTGCTTTTTTTTTTGGGTGGGGGTGGTGGTGCTGTTGGGGATGGGGGAGGGGGGGGGGGGGGGTGATGGGGGTGGCTGTGGTGTTGGTGTTGATGTTGTTGTTCTTGTTGGTGGCGTTGGTGTGTTGGTGTTGGTGTTGGTGTTGGTGTTGGTGTTGTTGCTGTCGTTGTCGTTGTCGTTGTCGTCGTCATCATCATTGTCATTGTCGTTGTTGGTGTTGTTGTGGCAGTTGTTGTTGGCTTTCGTTGTCCATTTCACGTGACTCGACCCCCCCCCCCTGCTGACACGAGACAACGTCGTTGTTGTTCTTGCGATATTCTATCAGATGCGGCGAGCGAAGTCGGCGATGGGGGGCGTCTCTGACGAAGGTCCGGTGAACGACGAGTCCTTCATTGCCCAACCGGTGGAAGCAGTCTCGGCGGACAAGGTACGCGTAGGCGTAGACTTCATGGATGAAGGCACGTACGGGGGGGGGAGAAGGGAAGACACCTGTGACCACGGCTTGTCCAGAAGGTTAATAAAGGTAAAAACTCCTAGTACAGTAGGGGCCCCCCTGTAAAACGCGGTCGTATTGCTCTGACACACCAACCGCGTTATACGGGGAGGCCACCTTATCCCCCGGTAAGGCGGTGGGTGTGCCAGAGCATTACGACCGCCTTATAGGGGGAGGCCGCCTTATCCCCCAGTAAGGCGGTTGGTGTGCCAGAGCAATACGACCGCCTTATAGGGGAGAGGCCGCCTTATCCCCCAGTAAGGCGGTTGGTGTGCCAGAGCAATACGACCGCCTTATAGGAGAAGGCCGCCTTATCCCCAGTAGGGCGATTGGTGTGCCAGAGCAATACGAACGCCTTATAGGGAGAGGCCGCCTTATTCCCCAGTAAGGCGGTTGGATTGCCACAGCAATACGGCCGCCTTATAGAGGGAGGCCGCCTTATCCCCCAGTAAGGCGGTTGGTGTGCCAGAGCAATACGACCGCTTTATGGGGGGAGGCCGCCTTATTCTTTCTGGGTTATTGAGTGCAATTCCTCAGTCGCGCCAAGCGATTTCGACCGCCTTATATCGGGATACCGCACTACTCAGACCGACTTATCGGGGAACCCCTACTGTAGTACGAGTTGAGCTGGAAAAGTGAACGTAATTGTTTTGTGAAAAAACAACAACAAAGGATCCAAACTTGTCCCCTTTGGCATGCGGTTGGCTTGAAATCTCAGGGGTGTCGCAAATGGAAAAAGGGGGGAACACAGGGGCGTATTCCTAGAATACATGAGCCTAAAAAAGTAATCAGCCACCGCGCATTGGAAAGTGTTGATTTTCAATTCGCGTTAATGTCGTAGCTCGCCGAAACCTTACGGCTGCCCGCCCCCCCCTCCCTTCCCTCGCCTCCCTACAAGAAAAAGACACCGCTGGGGCCTCACAGGCAGAGCCAGCCAGCCTCCCCCCCCCCCCCCCCGCCGCCCCCCCCCGCCCGGTCTGTCCCTTTCCATCGACTTGTATATACCAGGTACATGTTATTTGATTTTTTTCAACACGGCTGAACCCGTTTGTTGCTATTTTGAACAGGGCAAGTGTCACCGACCAGCCCAAACGAGTTTATACGTTACGTTTATTCTGGCCGCGGTATTATTTATTTGTTACGTTTTATATCTGTTACGACCCTTCAACCGTTCGTGCTATATATGCCACTCGGTCCAGTAATATAAGCAACGTTTTGGTACAATATTAATGTATGAAGGTTCCTTATATTTTCGACAGAGTGGTACGGACTTTCTCTTTTTACCGTTCGCGTTCTGCTTTTTTCTTGTTTTTGTTGTCAAGTTGTTGTCCTATTATTTTCCTTCTTTTGCTACGAGTATGTCTTTCTTAAGTTTCCATTGCCTCCCCCCCCGCCCCCCCCCCGTCTCGAAAGGGATGCGTGGTCAATGGTCAAATGACTAAGGCAAGCAGCAAATGAGTACCCCCCCCCCCCCCCCTCCCCCCGCCTCCTTCCCTCCCCCCAAACGTTGAGGGTGTCTCTACTATTAATAGGAGTAGGAACGGTGATTAATAGGAGTAGGAACGGTGCTGCGTCTCGAGAGAGACGTGGTCAATGGACACATGACTTCTGTCAGGCAGGCAACAATTGAGCACGCCCCCCCCCACTGCCCCCCCCCCCCCCCCCTCCTTCCCTCCCCCCTCCTCCCCCCCCCAGGTGTTCTTCCACAGCTTCTTCCGAGAGAGGGCAGAGCGTGACCGCGCAAGGGGTATCGTTCGACGAAGCGCCAAAGCGAAAGAAGCCCTCGCTGCTGCTGCTGGTAGCAAGGGGGGGCGGCGCACCAAGGGGGGGGTAGAGGATGACCCCGATGGTGATTTCATGGTCGACGATGCTGCGGATGAGGGCGATGACATGCTTGGCCTTGGGGATGATCCGGAGGAGGAGGTGGGTGGGTGGGATGGGGCGAGATTGGTAGCGGTTGGAGGTTGGATGGGGTGGGGTACGGGGGAGGGCGGGTGGACCCGGAGGTGGGTGGGGTGGGGGACGTGGCGGGGGTGAGTGAGAGGGAGTGAGGGAGGAGTTGGGGGGGGGGGGGGGGGGGGGGGCGGCGGCGAAGGGCGGTGGCGGCGGGGAGGGGGGTATTGCAGGTGGGGTGGGGGGGAGGTGGGTGAGCGGTTGGAGGGCTGGGGAGGGTGGGGGTGGGGGGGGTAGGGGGAAGTGGGGGAGGAGTAGGTTGGAAGGACGGGGGGGGGGGGCAGGGGGTGGCGGGGGAGGGTGGGGGTGGGAGGGGTAGGGGGAAGTGGGGGAGGAGTAGGTTGGAAGGACGGGGGGGGCGGGCAGGGGGTGGCGGGGGAGGGGGGAGGTGAGTGGGTAGGTTGCTCGAGCATCAGGCATATATTTTCCGTAGCCAGCAGCCAGCGCATTTGTTTTTTTTATTTTTCGTTTGGGGCTGGTGGGTCTTGTTGACATTACGACGGTACCCCAGCACTATCTAAACCGAACAAACGCATGATGGCAGGCGTTCGCGATGAAGCTTGCGGAGGGGCTAATGCGCGACTCGGGCGGTGGTGGAGGGGGGGGGGGTGACCTTGATGACGAAGACCCGGACATGGACGGCTGGAGCGATATGGACGATGAGGACAGCGATGACGACGATGGTGCGTATTGAGTGCAGGTGGTGGTGGGTGGGAGGGGGGGGGAAGGTGGCGATGGTGGCGGTGGTGGTGGTGAGGGTTGTAGTAGTTGTAGTGGTGTTGCCACAGAAGCTAGGCCTCATGATACCCGCTTGGTACAAGACATCGTACTTTTAAGACTGTTTTTCCTTTCTGTAGGGGTCTACCGTGCGCAGTTTTTATCTTGCGCTACTCGTACGTGGATTGGAGACAGCTTGAAGTTTACGACGCCGTGTTCAATGCAAATTTTTCTTTCTTCCCCCCGGTTCTTGCCTTCAATTTTTATCGCGCATAGGGTTCAGCAATCCCACTGCTCGTCGATTTTTCATCGAGTGTTGCTAACTCACGCTCTCGAGCTTTCCGCAAGTCAATTTGTGCACAAGAAAAAGTCCCCACGAACTTATACGAGTATGCACTCGGGGGGATTCGAACTCATGAAACTAACCTATACCAGGCTCGAGGATAGCCTGATACGCCACCGGGGCGAACAGCTCTCCTATCCCGCCCCGGCACCCACCCAATCCCCACCCCCACTGCCACCCCCACTGCCACCCCCACCCCCTACCCCCCACCTCCCACATTTACCAACCCAATACCATCACCATCCCCACCTCACCCCCACTCCCACCCTTAGCCCCCACCCACCCCCACTTACACCTTTCCCCCCCCCCCCACCCCCACCACACCCCCACCCCAACCCACCCTTACCCCCCACGCACCCCAACTTCCACCCTTACCCCCACCACACCCCCACCCCAACCCCACTCCCAACCCCCGCCCCCACCCCTTCCCTATCCCCCCCCCCACCCCACCCCACCCTCATCCCCCCCTCACCTCACCCCACTGGCTCCCCCCATCCCCACCCCCACCCCCACCCACCCTTCCTCCCCACGCCCACAACTGTATCTTATCCCACCTCAACCCCAACCTCCCCCCTTTCCCCGCCTCCTCTGCGTTCTGCATTGCGGCACGCCTCGAAACGCAGACGGGGCCGGCCGTAAGTCTAAGAGCAAACTTAAGGCGGCGGGGTGGGGAAACGGCGATGCTGACGATTTCATGGAGGCTGACTCTGATAGCAGCAGTGGCGATGATGACGGGGGAGAGGAAGAGGAGGAGGAGGGGAGTGATAGCCCTGGTTTGCAAGGGGTGAGTGGAGTGCGTTTTTGTTCAAGGGTTGGGGTGGGTGGGCGGTGGTTGAGGGGGCGGGGGGGGGTTCGGTAGTGGTGGTGGTGGTGGTGAGAGGGAGGTGTTGGTGGGGGGTTGATGTGGGTGAGTGGTGGTGGTGGTGGTGGTAGTTATGCCGATGGGGACATGGAGAAAAACGGTGGCGCGGAGGTGCAAGGGGTTTGGTAGAGTGGAGTGTTCGCGCGTTTTTTTGTTGGGGTGTAGATGGTGGTGGTGGTGGGGGTATTGCTTCGCCTCATTTTAGCTCTATTGTTGCCTTGGATATTTCATTTGCGTTTTCTTTTTTGTTTGTTTGTTTGCGTGGTTGTTTTTCATTCGTTTTTGACTGTTTTTTGTGTCGAACCTGGTACCTGGTACGCATAGTATGATCATATTTATTTCGAACTTTTTTTCCCTGTTTATTTCGTTTGGAAAAGGTCGCCGCCGTGCGCAACATCGCCGACGGCACCAGAAAGGAAGGGGAGGACGAGGAAGACGAAGAAGACGAAGAGGCATCAGAGGAAGAGGAGGGCGCGGGCAAGGCCTCAAGAAGGGTCAGCTGGCTCAAGAGAGGCAAGGTAGCGCCTTACGAGGAGACTGAAGGCTCAGACGACGAGGAGGAGGAAGAGGAGGAATCGGGGGAAGAAGACGAGTCAGAAGAAGAGGACGAGGATGAAGAGGTGGGTGTCGAAGCACTTGGTTTGTGGTGCTAATTCACACGCTGAGGTAGTCTAGTGTAGGAGTGCACTCATTTTTTTTTTCTTTCTAGTAAACGAGGGAAGAAGGGGAGGAGGCGGAGGAAGAGGGGGGGAGGGGGCAGAGAAGCCAGAGCAAGAGGACGAAGATGAAGAGGTAGGTGGGTATCGTAAAAGTTTCGTTTTTTTTTTTCTCTTACTTCTTTTACACACGCCACGGTTAAGCAATTCGACGCGAGTAGACGAGGGAAAAAAAAATGCTGAAGTATTTTCGCGATGAAAAGTGAAGGCACGTACCGTAGTGGGGAGGGGGGAGGAGGGCCCGCTATGTAACCCCGGGTCTGGGCTACTACTAGGAGGGAGCGCGAGAGTAGTGCGAGGATAATAAATGGGATGATGATGAAGAAGAAAACCCGGGTCTGGGTTACTACTGGGAGGGAGCGCGAGAGTAGTGCGAGGATAATGAATGGGATGATGAAGAAAAAAAGTATAACACGGGAGCGCATAAATAAGAATAAATAAATGGTTTTGTCAGGCTCCTGACATGACGAGCTCCACACCTCGCCCTAAAGGGGCGACGGTCATTGGTGCTGTAGTCGTTCTGCCGACTTCGACGCTAACCGTTAGAGGTATGTCTGGGACACAAGCGTTGTGTCCCGTTTCAGTTTTTTCTGGTACAGCAGCTTACTCTTTCCGGTGACCGTATTTTAATAGAAATCTTGATGAAATCAGGGCCAAATATATGGCGTGAGACGTATGCACCAGTATGGGCCTGGCACATCGTAGGCTGACTCCCGATTTCACTTTGTTATGTTTCTGGCGGAGGCATGAATTGCGTCAGCTGTAGTATAAGCGTGTACCACCTTCATTGGTTTGTTTGCGTTTTTTTCCCTGGGGTGTTCCTCGGCTCCAGAGTGACTGGAGCCTGTCCTGTGACCACGGACTTGATTATGCGAGTTAATGTGAGAGCAACAACAACAACAACAACAACAATATACCGTAAAAATAAAGGGCATATATACTCGTAGGGTTTTTTTATGGGTCGTGGGTTCTGATTACTCTGGTTGCCCGTAACATGTACAGTAGGAGACCTCCTCTGACCCAACCCGCGAGCCGGGTCTTGACCCGTGAAAAGAAAACGTAAAAAAAACAAAAATACCAGGGTGTTGAAACCCACGAATGCCATTAGTCCAAGGCCAGCCAGTTTACCAAAAATAAACTACGTAGGTAACCTAAGAACATTAAAAACATGGTACGAAGGAAAAGCGTGTGTTTTCTTGACCCTTTTTTTCGCTGATTGTTGTCCTGGCTTTGAGTCTTACTACGGTAGCCCCCCCAAACATTTCTTTAACGCAGTCACCGGTTTCGAAACCAGCTCGCGGCGGCCGTATCTCCTCAAATACGCTGCCCCTTCCGCCCCCGACGTCATCGTTCGATAGTCCTTTGCAAACAAGAAAGTGTGTGAAGATTTTTATGCTTTATATCACCCTTCTTCGTGTCGAGCAGCCATGAAACGTTCGTTAAAGACAATCGCTGATTTTTTTCGGGGGGGGCTATCGTAGAATCAGTTCTTTGTATCTGGCTTTCGACGGGTTCAATGCTCATTGTTACCAGGTACATGTTTTCTTGCCCATTCCCTACCCATCCGACGTTGGTAGTTCGCACATGTCGAAAACACTCCATTCCGAGTAGTTGTTCCTCCAAAAATTATATGCCATATGCGGAAGGGGCTAGTGGCTTAGGGTTCAGCGCGGCTTCTCCCTTAACCCTTGTTCGCTTACACGTATATATAGTCAGTAGTCCTAAGAAGGGCTTAGGATTGTCCTGGCGGGCGTAGGTTACCAGAACTGCGAGTCGGCACGACTTTAAGTCGCCGACTAGTTATTAGCCGGGGCAAAAAGTTAGGCGTTTTCAGGAGGTGCCACTGTCCAACTTATATGGTTTCCATACTCGTAGGAAGGATTTGTTTATTGCGGAGTGTGTTTTTCCTTATATGGCGGGGCCCCGTCGGCCGGGGGAGGGGGCTGAGTTGGCTAGATTCGCTCTTCTGGCTTTTGAAGTTGGCAATTCGACTGACCATCAGCTTGTTTCGCGAGCCGATTTGTCGAGTAAAGTCACTTAGTTGCCTAACGGCATCTGCCGATTAGTTTTTGGTCGTGAAATCCTCCCGATTCACAGATCCTCCGATAGTGGTGGATTCCTCCCGACACCCAGCCCTAGTCAAATTACCTAGCTCTAGTCTAGTTATTTGTGTTGGTCGTTTTTTTTCCCTTTCTTGAAAGTCCCTCAAAAGGGTGGTGTAGGCTACACCGTGGTTCCCGACAGGACGGATTGATAGGACCGCTCTTGTTACTCTCTGTTCTGTGCTGTCCGTGCAGGAGGACGAGGGGGGCGATAGCGATAGCGAGGAGGAGGGGGAGGAGGAGGAGGAGGAGGAGGAAGGAGACGAGGCCGACGCGATCGCCATGCTTCTGGCAGACGAGAGCTCAGACAGCGATGCCGATGACAACAGTGATCGTCATAGCGGTGGTGGTGGTGGTGGTGGCGGTGGCGGTGGTAAGAAGTCTAAGAGAGAAGGCAAGAAATCCACCAGCAAGGGGAGCAGTAAGAGTAGAAGCAGCGGCGGCGGTGGAGGTAAAAAAAGCGGAGGGCAGGAAACAGCCTTTGCCAGCTTCGAAGACTACGAAAAAGTCCTCGACGCGTGGGACCCGGATAACCCGGACGCTCCCCTCCCCGATGACATCCCCTTACCCAAAGGGGGGAATGCCTCCTCCAAAAAGAAGGGGGCAGGGGGCGGGGGCAGCGGGGGCGGGAGAGGTCGGGAGGGAGGAGGAGGAAGAGGAGGGAGTAAGCGCGGTAGGGATGGTGATGTCCCTGGTCGAGGCAAGGTGGGGGGAGGCTCGAGCAGCAAGGCTCAACGGAGGCGGTAATCCTATCGTAAGGGGAATGGGGGCGGGGAGGAGGGGGCGGAGGGGGTCCTGGGGAAACGTTAATGGTTACAAGAAACGTCTAAGGTCTTTAACCCCGCGTATACCCGGACGGTCAGACAGCTCGGAGGTTTTGCTAACAGAAAACCTCAGCAAACTGAGGAATAGGGGAACGGGTGGGGAGGGTGGGGAGGGGGAGCGAGACTAGATGGAGGCGTCAATGGCAGGGAAAAGGAGACGGGGGAGAGGGAGGGGAGGACGGGGGTGGGTGAGAGGTGGAAGAAGTAGTCTGTGGATTGTGCGGGACTGTTAACCCTAGGCTGTGGTACGTACGGTTGACGGCGCGGTACAGCAAGTGGTATCTCCTCCCCCCATCCACCATTTCCCATTCCCCCGTCGTACTTTATTTTTTGGTGTTCTGGTTTCTTTTCATTTCTTCGAAGCTTTGGCTCTCGAGTACTGGTACAGCAGTAGTAAGAGTACCCTTTTGGCCCTTTTTGTGGTGTTCGTCGTCGAGGTCTCAGGAAGCAAACGGGCCACAGGCAGGGGGACAAAGTGGGCGGAGCGGGTGGGGTGGTTCGGGCGTTAGTCTCGCCTCGAACGGTTGGTTGGGAGGAGGCTCCTCTCTGGCGAAGTCTGCTGCTGTGGTAGCTGGCTGAGCGAGCTATTGTGTGCCCCTCAATATGCCGGTACTGCGGTGGGCTTCGGCTGTGTTCCGGTAGGAACGGCGTGAGGGGGCGGAGGGGCTACTCACTTCATGCGTATGCATTGCCGTAATTGTATGACCGTACACCCTCTCCCTAAGCTGCGGAAGGTGAGGAGGCGGGAAAAAAAGGGGAGAAACCGAAAGGAATGGAAGTATGTGCCGTTCACCGACACGTGCTGTCGTTGGACGAAAGCCCCAGGAGGCCTATTTGAAGGCTCACTTCCACTACAGTAAAAGTGCCCCCCATAGGGCGGTCTGAATGAGGCGGTATGCCGATATAAGGCGGCCGAAATCGCTTGGCGCGACTGGGGAATTGCACTCAATAACCCAGAAAGAATAAGGCGGCCTCCCCCTACAAGGCGGTCGTATTGCTCTGGCACACCAACCGCCATACTGGGGCATAAGGCGGCCTCCCCCTACAAGGCGGTTGTATTGCTCTGGCACACCAACCGCCTTAGTGGGGGATAAGGCGGCCTCTCCCTACAAGGCGGTCGTATTGCTTCGGCACACCAACCGCCTTACTGGGGATAAGGCGGCCTCCCCCTACAAGGCGGTCGTATTGCTCTGTCAGACCAACCGCCTTACTGAGGGACAAGGCGGCCTCCCCTTATAAGGCGGTCATAAATATTGCTCTGGCACACTAACCGCCTTCCTGGGAGATAAGGCGGCCTCCCCCTAGAAGGCGGTCGTATTGCTCTGCCACACCAACCGCCTTAGCAAGGGGCTACTACTGTAAATACAATCAACGGTAGAGTGGAGAGCGTACTGCTGGCGGCGATTGTTCGATTTCAAGCTTCTAAAAAGGTCTTGTCTTGATCGCGTTCCATGTCCACAAGTGACAGTTTTTCAGCGTCGAGTTTTTTGTTTCTTCTTTTTTTTTTAATCCCATGTCTGTCATCTTCGCAACACACTGTTTTTTTTTCTTCCGCCCTCCCTAGACGTACCTCAGACCCAGGGTCACAAAGCAGGCTCTTCTCCCCCCTCCCCACTACGGTACGTGCCTTCATTTGAGTCGTTCTATGGTAACCCCCCTCAACTTTTCTTTTAACGAAATCGACCGTGGGTTCGAAACCAGCTCCCGGCCGTACCTCCTGAAATACGGTTCCCCTTGCCACCCCTACGTCATGGTTCGATAGTCCTTTGCAAACAGTAAAACAGATGGATAGACTATTTTTTATCAGCGCCCTTCTTCGTGTCGAGCAGCCATGAAACGTTCGTCAAAGAAAATGGCTGGTTTTGAGGGGGGGCTATCGTGGTAAGAATCAGTCATTTATATCGCGAGAACACTTCAGCCCTTTTTTCCCTCGTCCGCTCGCATTGAATTGTCAAGTCTCGGCCAAAGTAGCAGGATATTATAGTGAGCATAACATCCCAGATGCGTGTTTGTAGTATGCGTTGAACACCCCAGTTTGCCTTGAATCGAATCAATGGGGACCTCCCCCTTTTGCCGGGAAGAGAAAGCCTTAATGCTTTTCGCATGAGAGTTTGACATGTGCACCAGTCTGAGGCCTTGCTATCCTGCCCGTTTGAGTAATTTTATACCCAGCAACAATGTCTGCTCGGTAAAGAGGCCAGCTTTGGGTCGGACGGACTCATTTAGACTTTCAACCACAGAGAAAACAACAAAACGTTTCGTTTTGTTGTTAAGCATTAAACAAAACTTCAGATTGTAAGCAATTTTCTGAAAAAACGAAACAACCCTTTTCACACGTCAGATTGGAATCAATTTCTCTACTCCAGCGTAATCATAATCCACTTCTCTTCATCCCTTCCACTCCTGCTTTCATTCACGCAGTCACTCATCACTCCGCACAAACGACTCGTAAAACGAAGCCACCATAGGCGCTACCTGCTTTCTCGAGGGCGCAACGTTCCCCAAACTCCACTGCAAAAACAACCGCGCTCCCCCACCCCCACTCCCCCCCGCATCCCCGCTCCCCTCTCCCCCGCCGCCGCCTCCAACACCGTTCCCAAGCATCAACCGCCTCAACTGCAAGAACTCCCCCATGGGGCCTTCAAAGTACTCCCGCATTTGTTCCCGCCTAGCGTCCGTCCCAGCTAAGACCAAAACCTCTTTTTCCATCTTGCCATCGTGGCCAATGGTGCTTCCCATCACCACAAGGGAGTCGAGCCCGCGAGCTTGCGCAAAGGCACGCATGGATTCGGCGACCCCCGCCTTGTCTAGCAGGGTGGTCATCTTGCACAGGGTCGAGCTCATGCCGAACTTTAGGGGCGTTGAGGGTTTCCGCGGTGGCGGCTGCCCCTCTCCCCCTTTTTTGTCGGTGTTGGTGCCGTCTGTTCCGCTTCCTGTGAGGGGGGGGGAGGGGGGGGGGGTTCATGGGATTAGAGGGGAAGGGGGGGGGGGACTGGCGGGTGGAGATGCGGGGGGGGGGGGGGGGGGGGGAGGGGGGAGGTCAATGGGGTTAGAGGGGAAGGGGGGGGGGGAATTGGCGGGTGGAGATGCGGGGGGGGGGGGGGGGGGGGGGGAGGGGGATGGGAGGGATGGTGGTGGCACACAAAAGCATACATACACGCTTACTCACACGCCTACAACACCCACGTCTATACGCACACAAAAAATATAACACACATACACGCATAAACACACACAAAAAAGAAAACATACCCACTGCGTTGCCTGAGCCGGCAGGTTGAAACTGCTTGTAGTCGTAGCGCAGGCAATCCGTGGCGGACATTTCCCTCCAGAAGGCCGGGTCGAACTTCGCATTCCTCAGAGCGTTAAAAAGAGTCCCTCGAGACATATTAGCATCAGTGGAACGATCTCCGCAACGCTCCCCGGAACCCTTCTCCACAGTAGCAACAGTAGGGACCTGCCAGTCGACTCGGCGGGACAGCTCCTCGACGATGGTAACGTCTCGCTGCGTCGCCCGCTTTGCCTCCACATCCAAGTTTGCTGTGTCGATCAATACCTAGCAGGCGTGACGTTGGAGAGGGGGGGGGGGGGGGGGGTTGAGAGAGGGCATACAGGCAGGGAGAGTGCCAGAAACAGACGGAACGAAAGACAGACACAGGCAGACAGACAAAAACAGACACAGAAGCAGATAAAGATACCGATGAAGGCATATAGACAGACAGAAAAACGCCTGGAGAAAAGCGCAGAAAAAATAAGACAAAACAGGTACCCGGTAGACAGACAGACAGACAGACAGACAGACACTTATGAAGACACTGAGACACTGAAACAAAACGCCCAACACGAAAAAACAACGAGATAGAGGAACAAAGCCAAAAACAGATCCTTACAAAAGGCCGTCATCACGGCTGCTCCCTTACCACCCCAAGGAGTAGCCGGGCGACATCAGACGTGAGGCACCGAGGAGCGTGCTCCAGCATCCTCTCGGCGACAAGAGTGCAGCAGGACCCCACCAGAGGCTTCCCGTTGCCCTCGGCTCCATCGAAGGCTATGTCCCTGGTGCCGATAAGTGGGTCGGGGCGGGTGGGGATAGCCCTTAGTTCAGGGGGATTGTTGCTGTTGGCATCAACGATACTATCGCCATCACCATAATAACCTGTACCTGGTATTCGCCATGACTGATTTTACGATAGCCCCCCCCCGAACCAGCGATTTTCTTTAACGAACGTTTCATGGCTCCTTGACACATAAGGAAGGGTGCTATTAACAAACAAGCCTCCGTATATTTTCTTTTTTGCAAAGGACTATCAAAAACAACGACGTCGGGGTGGCAAGGGGCACCGTATTTCAGGAGGTACGGCCGGGAGCTGGTTTCAGAACCGGCGATTTCGTCAAATAAACATTGGGGAGGTTACCGTAGAACGAGTCTCATCGTCATCACTATCATCGTCACAATAATCAACCATCACCACCATTACGACCACCGCCACCACCACCGCCACCACCACCATAACCACGACCACCCCCCCCTCCTCCCCCCACTACTACCAACAACCTTAACACGAAAATCAACGAAAAAACTTCAGCATCAGCTCCATAATGACCGTAACCCACCATCAATTTAAACATCAACTTCAAAATCTCAAATTTCCACATGAGCATGGCCATCACTAACATCACCCCTCGATACCTGGCGGCCCCAAGGGATACCAGTCCCCCCCCCTCCTTCCCCACCCCGATATAGTGGTCCACGATCCACCAACATCAACTCCAACATAAAAATTGAACTCCAAAATCAGCTTCAACATGAGCATGAACATCAGTAACGTTTTTACCACTGCAAAAACGATCTTATACTACTTCCAAGTGTTTCCCCCGAAAAACCGTGGGTGCAGCCCTACAGGGCTTATCGTCATCTCCCATAACTGGCGGCCCCTCGTACATCAGTGCGCGCCCCCAGGTCGAAATAGCGGTCCATCATTCACCATCCACCAACACCATTCCCTTCAACATAAAAATCGAACTTCACCACCAACACCAATCTCAATATAAAATTCAACTTCAACATCGACATCAACATAAAATTCAGCTTCAAAATCAACTTCAACGTCAACATCAATTTCAGCATAAACTTCAACATCAACATAGACGTTAAATTAAACATCAACTTCAACTTCAACTTCGCCATCAATGACATCACCCAACATACCTTGCGGCCCCTTGTACACCGGTGTGCTCCCCCAGGTCGATGTGGTGGTCCACGATCTCAACCACCGCGTCTCCCAGGCCGGATAACACCCCGGACACGGCATTGTGGTCCACAAGCGTCAGTCGAAGCCTCCCCTCCGCCTACAAAGTCACATATTAATATTGTGATTTTTTTTTTTTTTTTTTTTCTCGTTTTATTTTGTTTTGTTCTGGTGGTTGTTTTCGTTACGCATCAAATATCAATCCTCACATACTAAATTAGATGTTCCAATTCAGGTCCATCTAAGCCTTGCTGCACGCGATCCGCCCGTTTGTTGGAGATGTAGGACGAATTTGAAGACATTGAGATGGTGTCAAATGGTGGATAAAACTCATGTATCAACAATCGCGTTTGCTTAAAAATACAAACAAAAAAAACACTACGTTGTTCAGGCGGCGTTGCACTTTTTGGCTACACACAGAACAGGAACGGCCACGAAACGGTGTGATCCTATCAAGGTCCACTTCGGAGCACCCGGCAAGTGGTATACATGCTGTGGTGAAGTCGTGCACTTTCCTTTCGCGCACATAATACTGGGAAGGCTGCCGCCCTCTAGAAAAAAAAAAGAGACCACGGAGCTCAATCAGGGACAAAAAGGCCGAATCCCCGCTTTTTTTAGCGTAGTAATTCATAGTTGGTTGTCCTCTTCCGGGGTCAGAATGGTGGCAGGACCAACTGATGCACCCATGCCGACATTGCCGCTCAGGCGACTCCTGGTCGAGGTCTCGCTGATGCCTTAGGTAAACCCAGCTATGCGGTAGCTCATGCCGTCTCTGGCTGCTTCTACCAAAGCAAATATGTCAGGAGACGGCACATTGACTCCTTGACGCACGGCAATTTTCCGAAAATTTGCCTTAACTGACGGAAAACTACAAGGTTTTAGTGCGGAACGATCGATTTGACACCCTTGACTGACCGCAGGACGTTTTCCTTTGACTGACGGTCTCCTGACATATTTGGCTTCTACAGTCGCTCGTACCTTTTGCGAGGTCCACCTTTTCACGACTTTTCACGGCCCATGCTTTGGAGCACAGGGGCGACCAAACAAGTCGATGCACGCTGGAACAAGCTAGCAGATTGGGCAGGATGCGGTAGGTAGCTGGTGGCTAGAAATGCTGGCCGCGGCGCTGAGTAGCCAATACGACAAGCGTGCGTTACGGGTCCATTTCAAAAAAAACTTCCGGGGCGTTCCGACTGATTCTACGATAGCGCCAGCTAAAACCAGCGATTTTTTTTCAAGGAACGTTTCATGGATGCTCGACACGACGAAGGATGCTATAAACAAAAAATATCTTCACATATGTTCTTGTATCGAAGGGGCTATCGAAGGATGACGTTGGGGTGGCTAGGGGCACCGTATTTCAGGAGATACGGCCGGGAGCTGATTTCAAAACCGGCGATTTCGTAGAAAAAAAAAATGGAGGAGCTACCGTAGAATAACTCTTCCATGTGTTTATAGCGTCGCGATATCGGGGATGCAAATGGTGGACCTTAGTTGGTCGGTACTGGACCTTTAGAGGGACATCTCCTCCAAACACTTCAACGCTCAAATTCTCGAAACATCATCAACATGAGTTATCAAATCTCAAATATCAAATATCAAATATCAAGTCTCAAAACCTCACCTGCACCGCCGGCAAGTCGATCTCGTCAGAGAAAAGGAGGGAGGAGGGGTTCACCCCGCACAGGTCAAACAAGACCAGCACCTCTCGCCTGAGCGCTAGATCAGCGCGGGGAATGGGCATCACTGGGGATATCGTGGTGGTGGTGGTGGTGGTGGTGGTGGTGGTGGTCGTGGTGGTGGTGGTAGTGATGGTGGTTATGGTGGTGGTGGTGTGTTGTTTGTTGTTGATGGTGGTGGTGGTGGTAGTTGATGATGTCAATAACGGTGATGATGATGATGATGTTGTTGATGATGATGATGATCACAATGATGTTGAAGATTATGGTGATGATTATGATGATGTTGATGATGAGGACGTTGAAGATGATGATGATGTTGATGATGACGATGATGATGAGTAATATGATGATGACGATGGCGACGATATTGATGGCAACGATGATGGTGACGATAACGATAGTGACGACAATGACGTGATGATGACGATGATGACAAAAAGAGGGAAAACGCACGGCGATGAGAAGACAAAATAAAACGAGGCCCGGCCAACGAACGGAATACAGTAGCTGGTGGGGTTTGGTGTTACCTTTCTAGGTACTCTCAGCCGTAACAGCATAATAAGCGCATTGAAAATGAGCACGCTTGCGGACGGGTGGGCTGGTGGGAACGCGAGAGCCACTAAGCTAGACCCATGGATTGATGGTTCAGTTTTAGTCTGTACGGTACTCTCTTCAGATCTTGTGGCACTCACCGGGCACGTAAAGGACAGTGCCGTCATCCGCCTTCGCGGCGATTTCGTCAGCACCAATATCATCAACACCACCGCCGTCTCCAGCAGCAGAGGCAGCAGCAGCAGCTGTGCTCTGCTCAAGGAACGCCATGCAGATGGCGCTGCAGATGCTGTCGGCATCGCACGCTTCGTTTCCCGAGAAGGCATGAATAGTCACGTTTCTGCCGCTGCTGTTATCGCCGCTGCAGCTGCCGCCGGCGCTAGCTTGCACGTTTCCCCTGGACGAAGAAGCCTCAAGGAATGCCTGCAACGACGAGCTGGCACTGCTACCACCGCCTCCACCGCCACCACCACCACCGCCACCCCCGCCGCCGATTTTTTGGCTTCCATCACCATCGGTACGATCACCGTTCTTCCCCATTTCCTCTGTTGCTGCTGCTGTTGTGTTTGGATCGAGTACAGGGTGGGTGCTATTGAAAGCACTCTTAGATCTCCGGTGGTGAAACCAAGGCGATTTCAGATATCCCGGCCGTAGAAACTTCGGAGAGTGCTGTGTCGCGAAAGTGAAAGCTTCGGCCGGGCGAGAGGTGCGGGGGGTGCAGAAGAGGAGCAGGGTTGCCGCGAGGCGGTCGGAGAAGGGTGGGGGAGCGGTCGACGATAACGCTCGGATCACCCGCATGCAACCCGCGACCCGCGTTACGCAGTGTATCCGCACCGCAACAAGTTGTTACTGCTGGTGC
>JABAKD010000019.1:10187267-10226343 GCA_012845835.1 Undaria pinnatifida
CATCGTGGGTGCCTTACCATATTCACACTACGTGATGCGATCACTCCTCTCGTGCGGAGTTAGGGTTATCCACCCCGCACAATATGATCCCCCTCGATAACCATCACGGTTACCGCCAAAAAAACAACCACAAACGGTACCCTGGTTGTCTAGCTCACGCATTGATCGGCATGTTTACAGCGTCGTTGCCAACCAACGCCAACCCCAATATACATATAATGTTTTACAGCGTTGGTGCCAACCGAGGCCAACTATTATATACATATATATTAAGGGAGGACGGGGGGAGGGGGGATGCTTTGGTCGTTTGCCCGTCGTGGTTCAGCTGCAATATTGGACAATGTAATAGCGTACACATGGGACAGATCACGATCTATATAATCTAGTTCACATATGGGACGATCTAGATAATCTAGTTCACACATGGGACGATCTAGATAATCTAGTTCACACATGGGACGATCTAGATAATCTAGTTCACACATGGGACAGAACACGATCTAGATCATCTAAATCACACATGGGACATACTACCATCCAGATCATCTAGCTCACACATGGGACAGATCACGATCTAGATCATCTAGCTCATACATGGGACTGATCACGATCTAGATCATCTACATCCTACATATCTGTCAATACGACATGTGGTGCAGCATCTAAGCAGCACATATCCAACCCAAGAAATACGTGATAGATCATGCAGATCGTATGGACCAGGGATCTGTCTGCCCTACATGACAGATCCTTAACAATGGTGATCTGATCCGCCCGACGTGCGTGGACCGCTGGACAGGTGGTCTCCTGGGAAGAGCTCGCTGTCAACCGTGCTCGACCAATTTCGGGCAGCGCTCGGACCGTTTCTTCCGCTGTGGAATGTGAGTACTGCGAATGTCCTGTTGTATTTCGGTACCCGGTAGTTTGACAGTTTTACGTATGATACGAGTGTAAGTCGTACCAATATGTCCGGAAATATAAGCAGCACGTTATTTATTTTTGCAATATTTGGTTCCAACGGTTGCTTGTATTATACGGACAGAGTGGTATGATGTAACAGTCGTGTTCCCGCGCTGGTGCGACGCCGCGCTGTAATATGCCGAGCCTCAGTTTTTCTTGCGGCGGAAATCGCTTTGTCATGACCTCGTCCTACAGAGTGCCGCATTGTCCCGATATTGTTCGCTGAGTTCCAACTTCAGTAGTGGGCGTTGGTTGCATGACAAGACACCACACGAGTGAGGGAAGACGTCGGATGAAAAGCAAAAAAAGGGAGGCGCTGGCATGTAAAGTTTTGAATGTTCTTATGTTACAAACGGGCGTTCGGAAAGGAAAAAATGTTTTGTCAAATGACTCTGTACGCTTTCTACATAGGAGACATTCAACATTTAACCTCTCAACGATTACGGGGACGGTCAAGATCCATCCCCGGATTTCAGGTCTTGCGTTTTGGGTGGGTGTTAGGGGTGGGGTGAGGAGAATAGTTGCCGGTTTCGAGGGCTGTGAGAGCTGCAGCGACGGAATTTTTACGGGTCTATGGCGCGCACGCGATACACATCGATACGGTAATGCACCAACTCTCTAACAAGAAACCGAGAAACTGGTCCAGGGGCCAGATTTATTGTTTATGGGAAAAGATGTGTTCCACGCTAACTTTTGTATAATGTAACCGCTCCCGACCTTCTTACCCCCCCTGCTTGATACCCGACGCTGGGGGTCTTGTTAGGAACGTTTTCTTATTTGCGCGTCAGTAGTTTGCATGTAAAGAAAACGAAAAAAAGGCTATACGACGACTCGTGGAACGGTACGAGTATATAACACCTTCAGTGTTCTGAGACTCCACTCATCTCTGACCAAGCCTACGGTGGAGGAGACATTTTTGAGGACCTTTCTTTTCTTCTTCTTGTTCAGTGGCTTGGGGGTCGGTCGCGGGAGTGAGTGACCGCCCTTTTCCTTTCGCGGGCTTTCGGGCTTTAAAAAACTTTCGTGCTGTTTTTTTTTTTTATCGACATGAACCCGCAACGAAATCGTAAGTCGCGCTGCGCCAAAAAAAAATGCTTTCAAGACTCCCCCCCCCCCCCTTCCCCCCCCCCCTCCCCCCCCCGTGAGGCACGGAAGTCACTCATTTGTGCGAGTGGCTCAAAAACGGTAGTGGAAATGGAGGTATATCATATCATCATAATGGCATCATCATAAAATCCCCCCCCCTGCACCGTGTGCTTGGTCGTGAGGAGCTCTAGTCCTCCCCCAGCCATCGACTTGACTCTGAGAAGCGGCGTTAAGCTCTAAGCCCGGAACACAATCCCTTGGCCTATGATAGGACTATTTCTACAGCAGAAGAGTGCACTTCCCCCCCCCCCCCCCCCCCCCCCCCCCGAGGCTCCGCTCGTCCTCGTTGGAGTATGCTCTATATATACCTCGCCCAAGACGCGTGGTATGATAAGAGGTGCGCACCACTTATTTTTCGGAGTTTTCCTCAATTTTGGAGCTTTAAGACCTCTCCCAAGAACTGATTTTTTGGGAGAAAAAATAAAACTGCTACACCGGATGCCAAAATTCCATGGCCTAGTAGGTACACAACGAGAATCATGCAAAAACTAAGGGGGCGTATTTTCCGACGATTTTGGGTTAAGGAGCCCCGTCATTCAGAAAACAGTTTCGCCAAAAAACGGTATACCTCTATCGTAGCACGCGGAAAAAAAAAAGGGATAGCCGATGAAACAAGCACATGGCCTACAGTAGGTGCGTATACAACGAAACATGTTGCCGAAACAAATAATGACAATTCGGACGAATTTTTTTGGGGTTATATGAGGGTTTGAAAGGAGGAAGCTTGCCCCGGCCGTTTTCAGAAAATGTTCCGGCCGAAAAAAAAAGTGCTAGGCGCGACCTCGGTCGTATTGTGGGCCTCCTCTAGGTATGTGCCTAACGAGTGAACTCGTAAAATACACGCCTGATGCAGATGTTTTGGGGTGGTTTTTAGAGCTGTGAGCCGGCAGGATTTGACGACTAAAATATACTCGGTAGGTGCCGTTAGCCAACTATGTCGCTTTAGTCGGCAAGTCGGCTGGCGAAGCTACCTGACGGTCGATCGACTTGCCGACTAAAGTCAGGCGAGCGAAGCGAGCCAAAAACAGCCCCCCGCCCCGCCCCGGCCGAGGAGGCCCCGGCCAACAAACCAAAAAAGTACTCCGCATTAAACAATCCTTCCTACGATTATAGAAACCTAATAAGTTCGATATTCGGCACCTCCGACGGGAAACGACTAACTTAAAGTCCGACTATAAACTAGTTGGTGACTTAAATCGTGTCGGCTCACAGCTCTTGTATTTCCTCCGTTGCATAGGCCCGTCAGTCCCGTTTTTTTGCCCCGCTCAAATGTGCCAAGACGCGTGCTACGACGATACAGACGCACCGATGTTTTTTCTTAACACTACCCCTCAATTTGGGAGCTTAAGACATGATCATCCCAAAAACTGATTTGGATCGAAAAGTAAGACTACTACAGGATGAATAATCCTCCCACGGCCTAAGGATGAAACGAGAAATCGCCCCAAAAAAATGGCCTATTATTTATTTTTTTTTCGACGATTTTGGGTTAAGGAATCCCGTCGTTCAGATACCATTTTCGCCAAAAAAATGTATACCTCCGTCGTAGCACGCGTCCCGGGCATATTTTATATAAAATAAAACAGGTGCAGGGGATAGCTAGGGCTCACGGGGAACTGTAGTCTCGATACCGGGAATGCCGTCAGGTGGGAAAGAATAGAGATGCGTACATTTGATCAAGGTAGCATCGGCAGGAGTTAGCCCAGAGGCCCTCCACAGGGAGTTTGGAGAGGGGGTAGTAGCCAGGGCACGCGTAAGCATGGGAGATACCCGTCAGCCAAGTCACGTGACTGAGTACGAAGCT
The DNA here is from genome assembly GCA_012845835.1 of Undaria pinnatifida. NCBI lineage: Eukaryota > Phaeophyceae > Laminariales > Alariaceae > Undaria > Undaria pinnatifida. Next base: position 10,191,178 of record JABAKD010000019.1, read on the forward strand.
CAGTGGGTGGTGCTTATGCAACCAACATGTTCGACCCTCATCGAACGTGCGATGCCTACCGTAGCGAGGCTCACATCGCGAGAGATGCTGCAAGGCGTTTGTCAACACTCCGCCGCAGCTGATCCCCAAGGATCAAGTCGGGTCGGCATGCTCACCCATCAGCATTCAACGGCAGCTTGCGCTGCTGGAGTAGTAACCGTGAGCCCCCGGTAGCGAGATCTCGCGCTGTCGCTACCACGAAAACTGAAGGATACGCCAGCTGGCGCTTGGATTGCGAACGCAATTGAGTTAAATTGGCACGCGACATGTGTTGAAAATACGTGGAAGTGTGGCGAGCTTGAGCTTTATTTTCCCCCATCCGCCAGAGGATAAGAAAAAAAAAAGAAAAAGTTGCCAACGCTTACCTTCGGCGGGACCACGGCACTTTGGCAAAAGCTATATACGTGAAAGTGCGGTGAGCTTAAGCTTTATTTTCCCCCATCCACCGGAGGATAAGAAAAAAAAAAAAAAGAAGCTATAACCTCGTTTTGTGCTATTTAATCGTCGGTGATACTTGCCCGGCTACTAGGGCGGTGGCTAATTTTTTTCCCTTTATGCTTTTACAAGAGCTTTGTCCCTTCCGCTTTCAGCTTAAGACACCACCCGGAAATTCAAGCTAACCGCGTCCCGAAAGAACTTATTTTCTTGTCCGGGGATAATTTCGACCTGGTACTACTGCCCTGCAAGTCGCAAGCCGTTCTTTCTACCGTATAGTATGTGATGTGTCACCGGTTTTCTTGGAACGTGTTCTGCTGTGTACTACTGCTTTGCTGCTGCTGCCGGACTGCTGTTGCTGCTGCTGCTGCTGCTGCTGCTGCGGTTACTACTGAACTGCTGCTGGACTGCTGGTGCTGGACTGCTGCTTTATGTGGAGTATTGTGGTGTTTTTCGAACATACCCTGGGTAGTAGCAGGTGTATACCCTGCTCTGTACGAGTATGATATTACAGATTATGGCAGTATAAGCTCAGTCTGACTATGTTGCTTTGTTTCGTGTCTGGTCGCGACCTTTTATCTTGCTATCAGGGCATCCCGGCAAAAGCTTGTTTTTTGTTGTTGTTGTTTTCGCTTTTTGTGGCTTCTTTCTAGGAACATACTCGCGGGAAAGTACTGCTGCGCCGCTCGTTACATATTTCGCCTCCCATTTTTTTTGTTGCATGTTTTTCTGAACGTTTTGTCATGCGAGTATAGTATTAATAGAATCTTCAGAACATTCACAGCGATTTCGATGCGAGTCTGAGAGGGAAGAAAGGACTGGGGTGTTCTCGCGATAAAAACGAAGGTGCGTGTCGTAGTTGGGAGGGGTGATCAGAAGAGCCTGGTTGTGACCCTGGGTCTGAGCTACGTCCAGAGAGAGAGAGAGGAAAGTGCAAAGATAATAGAAGGGATTGTGAACAATATATATACAACTGAGTTCCGAAACTAATAGCATGGTCTCGTAACAAAAGAGGGAACAGGTCCGTTTCTTTCACACAGCCGTATTATACACTGAGCCCACAGAGTTCCCCAAGGGGGTATGACACCATCCGTAACAGCCGGAAATTGATACCGCTTTTTTGTTATTAACTGGAAGTAGAGGGTATTGGTCCGTTTGACCACGGTCCGTTTGACCACTGGTAACAGGTTAACCAATTGCCTACCCAGCCCAAGCCTTGACGCCTTACAACTCGAAACCCGTTTTTGGGGACAAAATCACTTGGAATTAGTATGGGGAGGGGTTTTAGGCTTCCCCCCCCCCCCCTGGAACGGCGGGGTATAGCACGTCGGCCGGACTCACGATCGGACGTATCAACATCCCCGCGGTTCCATGTTTCCTGGGGATACCGGGGAGAGTATTTTTCACGTTCGACGCGGGGAAAAGTCATAAAAAAGGTCTAGTTTTGGTGGATGGTGAGATTCGAACCCACTCCCCCTTAAAACCCTGCGGTCTGTCGACGACGCCATTTATTTGTCAGAAGGATTCAGAGGGTATTGGTCGATTTGACCACGCTGGTAAAATGTTTTAGCCGATTGTGTACCAAAACTAGGCCTTTCAACATACCCCTGTTGGGTCTTGTGACGGAGAAATTTGACGATTGCTAGGGCTGTGTATCGGTAGCATTCACCGATACGGTATGTATATATCGTAGATCGGCGCGGCCGATATATGGATATGTTGTCGATACTATCGGCAAAGCCCCGTTAGGTCTGACTTCTGACGGAGCAATTCGACGATTGCTAAGGCTGTGTATCGGTAGCATTTACCGATACTTATATATATATATATATCGTAGATCGGCGCGACCGATATATCGAATTTTTTTTTGTACTATCGGCAAAGCCGATATATCGAAAAAAATGGAAGCGCGCCGGTGAGCACAGCGGAGCTGACGTGCGAAGGCGCGGAAGCTCGCTGTGCGAGCTTCAATGCCCCCCCCCGGCTGGCGAGGGGCCCCCGCTGGAGGCGCCGCCAGAGGCAGAAGAATTGAGCACTTTCGCTTCATTTCCCATCAAAGTTGGTCCCAATTGCGCCATCAAAATTGGTCCTGTTCAGCCAACAAAACTTGGCGAAAACTTCCAAAAGCATGCTTTATTTTACTTTTTTTATTTGGCATTTCCATGCAGAAAAACTAAATGGAAACCAGCACTGGCCAGCACAGATACTACAGCGTACAGCCTGCTCGTAAGTGTTCCAAAAACGATGTAGATGAAAGTAAAGAACATCACATCATCGCCGCAAAGCCGGCAAGTGGCAACCAACATGCACGCACGTGAAATGTACCCTACTACGTTTACTGCCCAACAAAGTGAACCGATGTCAACAACTGCAATACACGTAGCTCAACAGTTAGAGCTGAGAAAAACACCTACAAGCGCCGCCGTTTTGCGGGTTGTATGGTAGATTGGGTGCTGGTGTGTCGCGTTCTTTCGCCGACACAGAGGAACCCCCCATGCTGGTCCGCTGACCCCTCGGCGCTCATTGGTGTGCTACTGACGTACGTGTGCTTGTTGTCTGCTACTTCTGTTGTTGCAGGACGTTGCGTGTGCCCCCTCGAAAACGGGTTTTATAGTTTCCGCGCACAGCTTGGTTAACAGCATCCTGTTGACCCTGGTACAAGCTACACTGTAGTTCTAAGGGGAGTCGCCGACCTGTCTTTAATGAGGATACACACCCAGTAACACGCGCGATCGGAGTATCACACGCACAAGCTTGCAATGGATGAGTTTCGACGAAATCTTCGATCTCAACAGCCGGGAGCGTATTTTTTCTTTTCATGTCCTTATGGGTCTTTGCTTGACTCTAGCATAGGGAAAAATTGGCGAGTAACACTGACGATTGAAGCATCCTTTCATCACACTAGGCACCCCGGGCGGCTGGATTAGGTGACAACGGTTTCACCGCTGCCCAGGTCCAATGCAAGCACCAGCAAGACACGCGGATGGCTCGCTTTCACTGCTGCCGTGCGCTGCTGCATGCTCGCACCATGATAAGAGTCGCGTTTACGCTTGGTTTTATGGCCGTACGTGGACTCCCAAAGGGTGAACACCCAGGAAGGGAGGGTGCGGGCGGGTTAGTCTTTCAACTTGCCGACCTTCTACCCAGTATCAGACCGCTGATCGCACCCTTCCCTGCCGCTGAGTGAAGAGACGCTGCAACTAGCCGAGCCCCCACCAGCTTATTGGCCATCTTCCTCGTCCCCTCTTTGAGTAATTCCACTGCAGGGGTTTCACTTTCCGGGCCAGGCGTTTCTGACCGGGGTTGAGCTCCTCCTCAAGTAAGTGTGGACCGTCGAAAAACCACGCAGAAATCTTGTTCTGCCGGTAGACCCGCAAGCAGAGACCCCCGATCCCGTGTGGAAAACACCGGACGAAAGACTTTGCATATATTTTCTTTTTCCTTTTTGGTTTTTCTCGGCCCCCGTGCACCCCAACAAAAAAAAAAAAGTGCCAACTGTGGGTTAGTATGATAGTTATATATACGAGTATTTTCGTTTGAAGAGAGCTTACCATGGTAAGCTTTAGTTATACGCTATCACTACAGACAGTGGGATCCGAAGGGTGCGCCAGCTAGCGTTGGGTTGCGAAAGCAACTGAGTTAAATCGAAACACGACGCGTGTGAAATACGTGGAAGTGTGGTGAGCTTCAGGCTTATTTTGCCCCATCCGCCGGAGGATAAGAAAAAAAAAAAAAACAAAAATAAATAGTTGTCCCCATCCGCCGGAGAATGAAAAAATAATGAAACAAATACGAAGCGCATAGAGGTGCTAGTGGGGTTGCGCGAACGAGTGTCTTCGAAGTCGTCCTGTTTCGGGTGACATGTTGTTGAGTTCCTCGTGTTTAGAAAGCTCGAAAACTTGTGCTGCTGCTGCTGCTAGGTAGTGCTGCTGCTGCTGCTAGTTAGTGCTGCTGCTGCTAGTGCTGCTAGTGCTGCTAGTGCTGCTGCTGCTAGTTAGTGCTGCTGCTGCTAGTGCTGCTGCTGCATGCACTCCTGGCGGAGATGGGACCTTTGCCATCCTGTCAACGGTTCAGTGTACCCTCTTCTCCCAAAAAACTCCAGATTTATTTCGTTCAACCTTTCGCTTGTTCTCCATACAGCGGTGTAGTACGTGGTGTGTAGTGCGCTACGTACGGCAGCAGTAGTACATACCAGGTATAAAAAATATGGTATCGTGATTCATTCGAACCGATGATGATGGATGTTTTTTTTCCTTCGGGATAGGTTTTGAGGACGTCTTGTTTTTTCGTTTTCTTTTTTCAAAGTTTCGAGAATATTTTTGGAGGATACTTGTGGGGGTGTTTTCGGAGCATCTTGTGTGTTTGTTGCCCCCGCAAGCCTTCTACGCGAGGAAATAAAATACGCCGTTGACGAAACAAGGTATGGTGTTTCTGTTCTTCTATTTTTTTTATCCGGAGTTCCACGCGTTGTGATCGGTACGCTTGTACTACTCATCGTGAGGCTTTATTCAGCTTTTTTTTTCATGGTCGTGAAAAACTACTATGCGGTAGTAATATCAGATGTATGTGTGTACCTGTTTGCGGGGGCTTGATTTTGTGATTTTGTGATTTTGTAGTTTTGTACCCCCACTCGAACCTTCTGCGCGAGTGTGTGGAAAATTCTGCGTCGTGAGAAGAAAGGCGTTTTCGAATTATTTTTTCAGCGTAATGTTCGGCGCACTGCACGCCCGTTTCCCAGTGTTTACGTGGAGTTTTTACCCGTGAAGAGCTTAATCGGATTTTTTTTCGTGGCGGTCACAAAAGGTGCTTTGTATTGGTATCAGATTTATTTGTTTGTTGGGCTTGATTTATACGGAGTTCTTAGTATTTTTTTCATTATTGTGAGGTTTCGTACGGTGAACAAAACCTTCTGCGTGCGAAACATTCTGCTTCGTTTCGTAAAAAAAGAAGAGTTATTGTTCCATATTTTTAAAGAGTAATATATTATACGTACCCGTTTCCTTGTGTTGTGTACAATTAAGCTTTTTCATCGTAAATATTTTATTCGGATTTTTTTTCGTGGTCGTCAAAAATGTACCGTGTGGCATGTTACTATCATATTATCAGTACCTGGGTTTTTATTTTTTATGGGTGTTTTTTTTGTGCACAGCAGTAGCGCCACCTTAATTAGCATATTTGGCACTTAGGCCGCCGACTGATGACGTGTTTCGTTAACAACAACGCGGAAAAAATAGGTAGTAGTAGTGGTACGCGAGATTTTGCTGTGAACTAAACCAGAAGCTAGTCGATAACTGTAATTTGATACCATGATGCTTTTTTTTTTCCGTTATCGTATATTTTTCATGTAATATCACGTACTTCGTATATATGTCTTGGTATTTTTATGTTTGACATTTTGTAGTCACCCAAAAATTATTCACCACGGGATTTTCTCTACTGTTTTTCGTGTTCTTCCGTGATAATAATATCGTACCCGGTACTTTGCATCGTGCTCCTCATGCATGCCCAATGTGTGTGTGTGTCTTGAATGTTTCGTGCCCTCTGTTTTTGTGCAGCTTTTTGTTTTTTGTTTTTCTTTTTAGGTTCGGAAAAAAGGGTGTCCAGGAAAGTTCGCGGAAATATAGCGGAAATTTCTCGTCGTTAAGAATTGTCTTAATTTAATCGTGCGATTTGCTCGTAAAATGTAAAACATCGTGCAACACTCCTCATCATCATGCATGTGCGTATATTGTTGTGGTCTTGGAGTTTTTTTTTATTTGTTTTGTTTTCCGGTCGGCCATGAGATTTGTGTCTCTGTTTCGCGACGCTTGTTTTGGAGTTTTTGGTTTTTCTGGTTCGGGAAAAAAAAAATCCAAGGAAGGTTGGAGGGATCGGATTTTTCTTTTGTTAGATTTGCTGTTCTTTGTGATGCACCTGTTGAGCCAGGTACGGCCTTGGAAGGCCTGCAGTTATGTGGTTTTTATAGGTAATTGGCCGTTTTCGTGTGATATGTTGGCGGTATCTGTTAGGGGTAGTAGTGTGGGACGGTGGTCCCTTCGCAGGTTTTCTCTTTCTCAGATGGAGGTGTGGAGACACACCGACGTGGGTTGTGTGCGCAACCGCACGCTCGAGGGTCAACGAGAAGGAAACACCTCAGAGTCTGCCTCGAGGAGCCAGGGTGATCTTGAAGGATGATGGTGATAAGGAGGCGGTACAATCTAGGGAATAGGGGCTGGTATCCACAAGTAGTCAGGAAATGAAACCGAGGCATGCACCTCGGCTCTCAGAGGCCATCTGGGGCTCAAGCGGAATGTACTAGTAAAGCTACGTCTCTCCTAAGGCTAAGAAAATGAGTACTCTCCGAGGAACTGCTCAATTGGCGGACCTGCAGCGGACACTGTTGTGTCCCCGCCCAATACCCTTTCTTACACACCCGTAAAATATCGTGTATGATAGCACAATTAGCATTAGTGTGGTCTATGGACTTTTTTTTCCTTTTTCGTTTCGTGGTCATGAAATTGTGCCTCTGTTTTGTGGAGAATGTTTTTTTCATTGTGGTTTGTAACGAATGCCGTGAATAGCTTCCAGAAAGAAGCCGTCGCGAGGCTATCCAGAGGGGAGGGGACATAGGGCAAGGTAGTGGGGGGCAGGGCCGGGCCGGGCAGGGGACGGGACGGGAGAGAACGGAAGGGGACGGGGGCGGACGGGGGGGGGAGAGGTCGGGGAAGGGGGGGAAGAAAAGGGGATGGGATGGGGGGGGGGGAGGGGGGAGGAGGGGGAAGGAAAGGGGATGGGAGGGGGAGGGGAGAAGGAAAAAAAATAGCAGATTTTGGATCGAAAGGGGGGTGTACAGTAGTGTATACTAGTGTCACGTTTTTTTTTGTGTGTTTACAAATGCATGGAGAAGCGTGAGCTCGACCGACTGCTGAGTAGTCGATACTCAGCTTGGCAAGCTGCGGGATATATTAATGGGAAAAAAATGAAAAAAAAATTGGAAAACGCTCTTCGGCGTGATGTGTAGAATGTGCAAAATATATGTCGACCGCGCGTGCACTACATATATAAGCCTCTGCTGGATTAAGCCTCTGCTGGATTTTTTACAAGGGTTAGCGGGTATGTTGAGTTTGCGGTCCGACATTGATATGTGCACCACGAGCTTTAGCGACGATCGCTCACAAACACCCCCACAAATAAGAAAAAACTGTTACCTGTATATATTCGTACATTCAAGTCCTGCCAACGACGCCATATTGTCAAGTTGCTAAGTAGGGGTGATGCACGAGACACCGAGTATCCCTGCAGGTCGACCAAGTAAGCATGTCGCTCACTTGCGTAGCTCAGAACCGGAAGAGCACTCGTAGCAGCTCGGTATTAGTTCCTCAGGATCAGCCAGGATGACAACTGGGACGGGAGTAGGCACGAGCCTCTCCGTCTCCTTACCACCCCGAATGCAAAACGCCATCCAATCATACGAAAACAGCCAATTTGCCTATCGGAAGCGGGCAATTACCGGCCTTCCAAGGCCGTACGTTAGCGCGTACATTGTAATGTGTTGCAAAACGTAAAACAATGTCGAAATCTTGGGAATTCTAGACATTTATGGATTTCCGCAACAATATCCGAGGGAGACGGTAGAAAAGCAGGGTGCAGAATCGTAGAACTTTGAATGTTCTTTATTCGCAGCGGTACTGGTGATTTGCAGCGAGCGTCATATATTGAACTCTACGACCTATTAGATAATTGATGACGTGGACTGATTTTTTTTTTGGGGGGGGGGCATTTCAATTGTTCAACATACTGCGAAATGTGCTTTGAGTTCTGATGCTTTTTTTGTAGACTTTTTCCTTTCTTGGGCGCCATTTACTTGGATGGAGTTTTTCTTTTCTGTGTGTTTTGGCTTCTGTTTGTGTGATTGCTTGTTGTTTGATTGTTTCTTTGTTTGCTTGTTTTGCTTGTTTGCTGATGCGCATTTTATCTGTTTGGTTGGTTGTCGTTTTGTTGTGTTGCTGTTTGTTTTGTTGGTTTTGTTGGTTTTACCTTTTTAATATATTTGTATTTCCAGGATACGTGTCCTGCCATGGCCAATCCCGTCGTGATGCTGGTGTAGATTTTTGGCGTTGATATATGTCAGAAAAACACCCACTTCTTAGCATCTGTTTGTTATCCGTCGTTTGATTTTTTTGTTGTTGTGACTTGACACCCACGCTGAAATTCACCAATGGTAGAGTACCAGGTATGTTTGTCAATTATTAATATCATCTTTCTCGAATGCGGAAATTTGCCATGGCCGTCATGTCATGTTTGTAGATTTTTGGCGTTGAGATATGTCAGAATAACAACGAAAATCACTTCTTAGTATCTGCTTTTTATTCGTCATTTGATTTTGTGACATGAACGCTCACGCTGAAAATTATTAATGGTACAGCTGAAGCGGTACCTGGTAGTAGTGATTAATTGTCGTTTCTCTCGAAAGGGTAAATTTAATTTTGCCATGGCCATCACGTCATGTTTTGCAGATTGTTGGCGTTGAGATATGTCAGCATAACAACGAAAAACAATTTTTAGAAGAGTCTGCTTTTTATTCGTCGTTTGATTTTGTAACATGAACACTCACGCTGAAAAATATTCATGGTACTACAGCTGCAGTATCGGGCAATATCAATTAATTGTCGTTTCTCTCGAAGATGTAAATTTGCCATCGCCATCACGTCATGCAGATTTTTTGGCGTTGAGATATGTCAGAGAAACACGAACACCACTTCTTCGTACGCGTGTCTGCTTTTTTTTCGTCGTTTGATTTTGTGACACGAACGCTCACGCTGAAAAATATTGATGGTACTACAGCTGCAGTATCGGGCAATATCAATTAATTGTCGTTGCTCTCGAAGATGTAAATTTGCCATCGCCATCACGTCATGTAGATTTTTGGCGTTGAGATATATATGTCAGAGAAACACGAACACCACTTCTTCGTACGCGTATCTGCTTTTTTTTCGTCGTTTGATTTTGTGACACGAACGCTCACGCTGAAAATTATCAATGGTACAACAGAGTGCCTGGTAGAATTAATTAGTTATCTTCTACCTTCGAAGGTGAAAATTAATTAAGTTGTGTGTGTCACATTGCTATTAATAGTTGTTTATTTATGATGTTGTACTCGTAACGTTTTTCGTTGTTTTTTTTTCCACGTTTTGATGTTTGTTATTCTTTCTTTACATGTTTTCATGTTTTTTGTTTTTGTTTTTTTTGGTCCTCCGGCGGATGTCATGGTACGGCACTGAAAGGCCCCTGTAATTACCTCGAGGGGATTGGCTGTTTTTGTATTCGATAGGATGGCGTTCTGTATTCGGGGTAATCTTGAAATGGTTCATGTTTTTTTTTGTCCTTTTTTTGGTCCTCGAGCGGATGTTATGGTACGGCACTGAAAGGCCTCTGTAATTACCTCGAGGGGATTGGCTGTTTTTGTATTCGATAGGATGGCGTTCTGTATTCGGGATAATCTTGAAATGAGACGGACGGAGCCCGACAGCGCAGATGTAGTCCGACGCTGGATGGAACTAATAAAGCTGCTTCTCTAACACGTCTTCAGAGGCTAAGCAAGCGAGTAATCACCGAGACACAATCACTCTACACGGATGGGTAAAGCTGTAACATATATATATATATATATATAGTTTGACTCAACATGCTTCCACGTATTTTCCGGCGTGCCGTGCATCATTATCGTTTCAATTGCCGCCTGATAATGTGCAACGATAGTGCCAACAAAAAAATTGCTGAAATTCTACCTCCATTGCATTCGTTCGCAACCCAGCGCTGGCTGTTGCGCCCTCCTGCCGGCCTCCGTGGGATGAGCAGCGCTGCTGTTGTTATGTATCTATTTTGCCTCGGAAGTTTGCGCTAGAAACAACGCGGTGTGACGGAAAATTGGGATAGGCCCTTTCGCCCCGTGGCCAACACGCCTTCTTCCCACGTCGTTGTCAGATGGAAAATACATAATAATGTCAACAACAACAACAACAACAACAACAACAACAACATTGGTAGAGGCCCTTTCGCCCCCTGGCCAACAGGCCTTCTTCCCACCTCGTTATCAGATGGAAACACATAGTAAACTGTCAACAACAACAACAACAACAACAACATTGGGATAGGCCTTTTCGCCCCGTGGCCAACACGCCTTTTTCCCACCTCGTTATCAGATGGAAAATACATAGTACTATTACGGGGGACCATAGTAAATAGAACCTACGGTACACACAAAAACCAATATATTTCCCTATTTTGACTAACAATATTTGGTCCTGTTTACTATGGTCCCCCGTAAATATCAACAACAACAACAAAAACTAAAACTAAAACTAAAAACTAAAACAACAACAGCAACGTTAAAGCTCATGCTGTCCATTGCCGGACGGCAACGATGATAATAATAAAAATAATCAAGACCATGATAAAACGAAACTGCAACATGTCATGAACGAAAACACCACCAACAACAGCACCGGCAACTACCATGTACCATGACACTACGATGTTCCATACGTCTTCAACTTCAACAACAAACGACAAGCGCAACAGCAACGTATTCATCGCACCCCCAGCAGTAATACTAGAAGACTGATCTGCTCTCCCGCCCCCTCCCCAACCTGCAACGGTATCTCCTCGAGAAGTGCCCTGACAGCAACAGGGACATCAAGTTATTATTAATCAACACCCGCAATGCGTAGAAGAAGACTGATCTGATCTGATCTGACCTGCTCTCCTCCTCCCTTCGCCCGCAATGCGTAAAAGAAGACTGATCTGTTCTGATCTGACCTGCTGTCCTCCTCCCTTTCTCACCATCTCCGCAAGAAGTATACTGACGAAACAGCGACACTAATCAATCAATGTGTTGGGGAAATGTTTTTGATGAATGCTCGGCGTTGAATCTCATCATGCCGCACATCTTCGGATAGCAAGGAATAATAATCGTAATAGGATTGTTATTGCCCTGCATCAACACGCCTGCTCGTACATATATATATAGGTAGAAAACTCCTTCTTGGTGACGTGTCAACGTTTCCGGGGGCTGGTGACGTGTCAACGTTTCCGGGGGCGAGAAGGCCCGACCTCTCTCGAGGACCCTAGGGAATGATGTATTTTTAACGTTGGTTCGTCCCACGCCAGAGGGGTCCGCGGCGGGAAAGTTTCTTAGCTCTTGACGCGATGAGGAGGTCAATACCCCACCCGCGACATGGCTTCCTTCGACGACATTCGTTCGTGCAACCCGGCCAGTCTTCCCATGCCCCAGTCTTGAAACAAGTACTTTCAAGGATACTCGTAAAATTACCATACTCCTTTGTTAAGGTATTAGTGGGGGTATTAGTCCGCTTTACCACTTGCAAAAGGTTAACCAATAATAGCTTACCCAAACTAAGCCTTATAACACTCGCCCCCTCTGAAACGGCGGGATACCAGGTCGGCCGGATATTCTGGCGTATCTGTCAAAATCCAAGCGGTTTAATATCCTGGGGATACCGGGGAGAGTTTTTTTCAAGTTCGACATGGGGAGAGTCTGAAAAAAGCTCATGATTGTGGGTGGTGGGATTCGAACCCACGACCCCAAAAAAAAGACGTGGTCTGTCGACGACGCCATTCGTTAAGGTATTAGTGGGGTATTAGTCCGTTTGACCACTTGTTGCAAAAAAGGTTGACCAAATAGCTTACCCAAACTAAGCCTTATTAACATCTACAAACCTCGAGTTCCACACTTTCTTGTTGAGGGACTCAACCGGTCAAGAAACACTTTTGACCCAAAAAGTGCAGTCCGCAATCACAATGGACGCGCGCTACGAACACAGAGGTGTGCACCGCAAATTTTTCTGAGAGTATTCCTGAATCTGGGAGCTTAAGACCTCTCCCGAAAACCGACTAGGACTAAAAAATAATGCTGCGACGGATGAAAACCCCACATGGCCTAGGTTCACAAGGAGAATCATGCAAAATATAAAAATTGCCTATTTTTTTGCTTTTTCCGACGGTTCAGAAGCCCCGTCATTCAGAAAACATATTCGCCAAAAAACGGTATACCTCTATCGTAGCGTGCGTAAAAAAAATGGTACCGTGGGATGACTCTACATTATTTAACCCCCATTTCCAACTCCAAAAAATGTTATTGCCTAATTCCAAGTGCTTTGTTCCCCATGTCGGGAGTGCGGTGCTAAAAGAGCTGATTTATCACCCGACAATGTGCGGCAAGTTGATGAGAAAACCAAAAATAATCCAGTTCACGAAAACAAAAAAAAAGCGCCAAATATTGCAGTAGTGTTTAAATGTCCACAATAGAAGAAGACCGATTGGTCTGCGCCCCCCCCCCCCGCGCTCACAAGGTAGTCCTTATAGTAGGACCGCCCTTCATGCGACCCGCCGAACCACCTCACATGGCGCTTCGCGCTTGGTGCATGCGATATCTGCCTGGTCGGTGAAAACCCGACGTGCTCCGTCAAGACATTGTGGGGTTGCGAGGGTCAATGGTCTTAACTACAGTATTGGATGAAATGAGCCCCCCCCCCCCCTCCCCAGCATCTCATTAACGCGTAGAATACTGGCAACAGCGACATCAACGTGCTCAATGCCCACAGTAGTCCGAGGAGGCTGATGATCTGACCTGCTCTCCCTCCCTCCTTGATATGTCTTCAAGAACTAAACTGTACTTGAAGTACGTACTACGCTGCTGTAGTACGCACGACAAAAAAATAAGTAAGCGCTTCCCATTTTGTAACTGCCGCTGTGCGCCAGTTCCGAGTTACCCGCCCAGCGTCACTCGGCATCCAGGCTTGAAACGCTGCTGCTTCTGCTTGCTGCTGCTGTTTTTGTTACTACTGCTGCTGCTAATGCTGCTTTTGAATGTTGATGTTCCTGCTGTTGCTGCTGCTGCTGCTGCTGCTGCAACTTCTGATGCTGCTGCTATTTCTGCTCTACTGCTGATCATGATGCTGCCGACTATTCTGATGCGCCCACGACAGATATTGATACAATTACTGCTGCTGCGCTGTTGCGACTGCGTTTCTGCCGATATTGTCCCAACTATTGTTGCTGTGTCGCTGCTGCTGCTGTTCTGCTGCTACTACTACTGATATTGCTTCTAATATCGCTGCTGCGGTGTTGCTGCTGCTTCTGGTGCTGGTATGGATGTTGGTACTGCTACAACTATTGCTGCGGTTCTGCGGCTGCTGCTGATTCGGATGCTGCTACTGCTGACAATGGCATAACTGTTGCTGCTGCTGCTGCTTTGCTGCCGATCGTGACACAGCTCTTGCTGCTGCTAATCTGCTGCTAGGTTTGCTTCTGCTGTTCATGCTGCTGCTATTGCAACTGCTGATTCTGCTGCCGCACTGCTTCTGCACTACTGCTGCTGCTGCTGCCTGGGTGCTCGTGACACTTCTACAACTATTGCTGCTGCTGTTCTGCTGCTGCTGAACGTTTCGGTATTTCTTCTGGTCCGATGACGCACCCCCCCCCCCCCCCCCCGCGAATATTACCGCAAACCCTTCGAAACTTCAACATGAACAAACGTCGCCCCCGACTATTGCCGATCGCCCCGGTGGCGTATCAGGTTATCCTCGAGCCTGGTATAGGTCAGTTTCGTGAGTTTCGAATCCCGCCGAGTGCATACGTACTCGTATCAATTCGTGGGGACTTTTTCTTGTGCACAAATTGACTTGCGGAAAGCGCGAGAGCGTGAGTTAGCAACACTCGAATGAAAAATCGACGAGCAGTTGGATTGCTGAACCCTATGCGCGATAAGAATTGAAGGCAAGAACCGGGACGATACCTGTCACCACGGCTTGTCCAGAAGCTGGAAAGTAGATGTGTGTGAAAAAAAAAAAAAAAATGAAAAATTACCGTAAACTCTTCGAAACTTCAACATAAACAAAAGTCGCCAGGAAATGACGTTCCCTTTTTTTCGATAAAATCGTTTCAAATGCGGCAGATGTGAGTTCGACCACTAGAGTGGTCGATATTAGAGATACACCGCCCTATCGTAACCACCGAGATATGCAGTCACCATAACAGCTGTATGTAACTAACTTCACTCAAGTGATTATGGTGCATCTCTATTAATAGTAACATCACTCCAACTAGTTACTAGTTGGACTAAATAGTCAGTCGGCTTCCGTAGGTGCCGACTATCCGACTTACTGGGTTTCCATGTTTCCATACTTGTAGGAAGGACGTTTTATTGCGGAGTGCTTTTTTTTTCTTTTTCGGGCGGGCCCCCCTCGACCGAGGGAGGCTGATTTGGCTCGCTTCACTCGCCCGACTTGAGTCGGTAGGTCGGCTGACTATCAGCTGCCTGCTTTCGCCAGCCTACTTGCCGACTTGAGTTTTAGTTGGCAACCGCTACCTACCGATTAGTTTTTGGTCGTGAAATCCTGCCGACTCACAGCTCTTACGTACCAACCCGGGGTTCACCTGGCGGTTAAGTCTGAACCTCGACCTCGGACTTACTCAAGGGTTGCAATCCTTTGTATCAATAGTCAGCACTGCCCCAAACACTCATCTTTGCAAGCTGCGTGATTCTTCGCCCGCGCGCTTTTATAGATCCGTTCCTTTCTAACGACGTAAAAATGTTGGAACCCTCTCCTTCCCTTCAAAAAACCCGCCGTCCCCTCACCGGTTATACGACTTACAGGATGTACATGATGATAAACTGATCCTGAGTATATTCCTTCCACAGCCGTCAGATTTTGTCCCCCTCAAAAACGGGTTTTATAGTTTCCGTGCACAGATTGATTAACATCACCCTGTTGGCCGGTGGTGTAGTAAAATGAAATGCGCTCCTCAAGCTGTGTGATCGAAGATCTCATCGAAACTGATCTTTGCAAGCTGTGTGTGATGCTCCAATCGCGCGTATTACGGGTTGTGTGCCCTCATTAAGGATACAGATCGGAGACTCCCCTTGGAACTAGCGTGTACCAGGGTCAACAGGGTGATGTTAATCAACCTGCGCGCGGAAACTATAAAACCCGTTTTTTGAGGGGGACAAATCTAACGGCTGTGGAAGGAATGCATTAGTTTATCAAGTATATCCTGTAAGTCGTATACCCGGTGAGGGGAGGGCGGGGGGGAGGGGTATATTGGTCAATGTGTATTGGTCAATGTGTTTATGTGTGTTCTTCACATGAAACTGACCTTTCCACCCATCTTTCACTTCCAGCACAAGTTGTGCTGGAAGTGAAAGAGGGGTGGAAAGCACAACCTGTGTCCGTGCTGATTCCTCTTGGGGAGACGAGCTCTGTTGCCACAAGCAACAAGGCAGAGATGCACACTGCCAATAGCAAATACAGCAAGGTGATATGGCCATGCAATGCCAACTTCGGGTTACCAAGGGTTAGATCATGTATGCCTGGTATGATATATGTAGCAGGTATTGCTCATCCCCTCTATTATCTTCGCACACATTCCTTTATCCTTCTCCCTCCCTAGATGTAAATCAGATCCGGGGTCACCAAGCAGGCTCTTCTCCCCAGAGCAATACGGCCGCCTTGTAGGGGGAGGCCGCCTTATCCCAGGCGGTTGTTGTGCCAGAGCTATATGGCCGCCTTATAGGGGGAGGCCGCCTTATCCCCCAGTAAGGCGGTTGGTGTGCCAGAGCAATACGACCGCCTTATAGAGGGAGGCCGTCTTATCCCCCAGTAAGGCGGTTGGTGTGCCAGAACAATATGGCCGCCTTATAGGGGGAAGCCGCCTTATTCTTTCAAGCTTCTGGGTGCGATTCCCCATTGGCAACGAGGGATTTTGACCGCCTTGTATCGGGATACCGCCTCACTCAGACCGCCTTATATCGGCATGCCGCCTTACTCAGACCGCCTTATATCGGGATACCGCCTTACTCAGATCGCCTTATATCGGGATACCGCTTTACTCACAACTCCTTATATCGGTATACCGCCTTACTCAGGCCGCCTTGTTTGTGGAACCCCTACCACTAGCTCTAGTACCTTTTTTTGGCGTTTTTTTTTTTTTGTAAATGACGTGGTTCCTTAGCTCAAGATCGTCGGGATTTTCGCTCTTCTTTTCGCATTATTATTATTTTTTTATTTCTTGTATCTAGAGATAATGGCGTTTGTTCAACGGGTTGCGCTTTCAAACATCGGAGCGATGGCAATTTCTGCACGAATCGAGTGAAAATGGCTTCTTTTTTTCTTCAACTTTTTTTCTTCTTGTCAGTTTTTTTAAGTATCCCCCCCTGCCCCCCCCCCCCCCCCCCCAACCCCCCCCCCCTTACAGTATATACATATAATACTGTAGTTGGCCTCGGTTGGCACCGACGCTGTAAAGCATTATATTTATTGTGGGGTTGGCCTTGGTTGGCATCGACGCTGTCAAACATGCCAATCACTGCGTGAGCTAGACAACCAGAGTACCTTTTTGTCTTGTTTTGTTTTACTTTTGGCGGTCACTAGGATGGTTGTCGAGTTACATCATGTTGTGCGGGGTGGAGAACCCTAACTCCGCACAAGGGGAATGATCGCATCACGTAGTTTGAATATGGTAAGGCACTCACGAGGCAGTTACAGAGTTATACCCATAGCTGTCTCTGGAGTCGCCACACCAGAGAACAAAGTATAACTCATTGGCGCTGTCATCTATAAGCAAGAAAGCAGGCACAAGGTGCCGAAGTCCGTCTTACGGGCGGTTTTTGGAAGGATGCAGTTCACCCTTCATGCGACTCGCCGAACACCTCACGGCGTTTCGCGCTTGGTGCAAGCAATGTCCGCCTGGTTGGTGAAAACTCGACGTGCTCCGTCCCGGCATAGTAGGGATGCGAAGGTCTACGATCATACGACTACGGCCATGCGCAAACTGAGTACACCCCCCCTCCCTCCCAATCTCTGCCTGGGCTCTCGAAAAGACGAGTTTGGCGTTCGAGAAAACAACACAAACACAATCATGCTCCCCTGATTATACCGCAAAATTTCATTTCGTGTTGTTTTCAATATTTTTTCCAACACCGCTTTGGGTGCATTCCCAGAGGGTCAAAAACTAATATCACTCCCGCCTCAAACTATCCCCATGAATAGTTTAAAAGAAAAAAATACCACCTGCTGTATAAAGGTTTTGGACGAGCTTGGCAGGCATGTATGGGCGGTCGACCAAGAGTCTTTACCCACTCCCGCTTCTAGTCCCACTAACATGAATATTTGAAAACCCAACCCAACCCACCCCCCTTCCCCTCCCATTCCTATACCCCCCCCCCCCCCCCCCGCGCTACAATCCTGCTTGGTGCACGCGATGCCTGCCTGGTCGGTGAAACCCCGATGTGTTCCGTCCCGGCATTGTGTGAGGATGCGAGTGTCTATGGTCATACGGCTGCGCGGCTAATCATGAAATGACCCCCCCCCTTCCCCCCCGCCGCCGCACAGGATGCGGTTCACCTTTATGCCACTCGCCGAACACCCCACGACGCTTCGCGCTTGGTGCAAGCAATGTCTGCCTGGTTGGTGAAAACCCGACGTGCTCCGTCCCGGCATAGTAGGGATGCGAGGGTCTACGGTAATACGACTACCGCCATGCACAACCTGAGTACACGTCCCCCTCTGCAATCCTTATTCCGATCAATAATTGAAAACCGGCTCAACCCACACCCCCTCCCGCTATTCCTTTGAATTGCCTGCCCCTCCTCCTGCTATTGTTTTGTTTGTTCTGCAGGCTTTGGACGATCTTGACAGGCACACGTGGGTGCTGGAGCCGGAAAAGCCGTCTCGGTCGACGACTCACAGGAGGGTAGCGGTTGCGCCGCATTGCTCCGTCATGCTCAAGATTGATCCCATGGCACCTGGCGATGTAAGCAAGGCCTTGCAAGCAATGTGTTGGGTGTGCGTGTGTGTGCGTGTGTGTGTTTTTTTTGTCGTCTAGCCCTCTATGGAGGCCATGTAACGAAATCTATAGGATGCAAGTGTGGAAAAAAGTGTTTTTTGTCGTCGTGAATTTTGTGTGTGTATGTGTGTGTGTGTTTTTAGCCGCCTAAGCAGGCCATGTCGAAGAAACCTAAACGATACAGTATGACAAAACAATGTTTTTTTTTTGGGGGGGGGTGTACATCGTGCGGGTTCCAGTATTATGAAAACTGTGAACCATAACGCCGAATTCTCTCTATGAACAATACAATAAACAACATATTATTCTTATCGGTTCCCGATTCCTAATAGTGTTTCTCTTTATTGAACAGTTTTAAACGCCGTAAAATCTAACCCTAGCCCTAACCCTAACTCAACCTCCAGCTCCGACCGCGGAGTTTGACCTGTACGGAATTTGTCCGGAAAAAGATGCGGGAAAAAAAAGATGATTTTTGGAAAAAATGTCACCCGTATCATGAAGTCATATCGTAGTACATTGTACGACCGTATTATGAAAGTCGTATCGTGGTGTGATATACGTGTTGTTTTTTTTTTGCTTTCTTTTCCCAATACTAAATACCGTACACTTGGACCGGAGACAATGAAAGGCCAAGAGTCTGAAATTGATCGAAGATCCCAGCCAAAAATTTCCTGGACGGGTCGCCTATGGGCCCAATTTGTTAGGATTTTGTTGTGGAACTTTCCGATTTTCCTGAGAAAAAAAATGATTTCTCGCTGCGTTCTTGGCCAACATCTGCTTTGAAAAAATCTCAAGCAGATATTGGATCAGACGCGGAGTAATTTCGTGTTCTCCACACACTTCGTTCGACGAAATCTACGACCGCGTCGTGAACTCTGAACGTGGCGAGCTCGTTAGGAACTCCGACCCCCCCTTGGTGTACAACGCTTACTCTACGGCCGGTGATTTGTGGCGGGCGCCGGTCAGGCTTCTTTACAGAAACACTTTTGACGGTTGGTGTGTAAAAAACTGAGGCAACAACTCTCTATCGTCTCCCAACGGGCGAAAAACAGAATTTGGAGAGAATGTGAGGGAAGACCACAGGACTCCACGAGAAACCTCTCACGCCCTAGGGCATTTATCGAAATGAACTCTTCAGCGCTGTCGCCTACACTTATTTGGCCTTGTCCGGAACGAAGAAGAGTGACCATTGGTTGTCTATCTCGAGATCGAAGATCGATCGTGTTTGGTGGACAATGTTGATTAAGGCTTGATGAAAAATAGACTAATTGACCTGTTGGACCGCATGACCAAAAACAGAGCCAGAAAAACAATGTTTTCACCATTTTTTCCCCATAGCGACACACCCGGAATCTTTCAGCAAATAACCCCCCCAAGAAAAGTTTGGAAACTTTTTGGCCAAACTATCGGCTTTCTATTGTCATGTCGGTCTCATTTACACTGCTGTTTTTTTTTTGAGCGAATGAGACCTTCCATATTTATGCTCACGGCGCCAAAAAGATGGAATCTCTTCTCGAGATGGCGGAAGCCATGCTTCACTTGATTATACACCGGTGTTCCAATCGCCGATTTAATTTATTGTACAGTAGGGGTGGGTATCCCGATATAAGGCGGTCTGAGTAAGGCGGTATCCCGATATAAGGCGGTCTGAGTAAGGCGGTATCCCGATATAAGGCGGTCTGAGTAACGCGGTATCCCGATATAAGGCGGTCTGAGTAAGGCGGTATCCCGATATAAGGCGGTCTGGGTAAGGCGGTATCCCGATGTAAGGTGGTCTGAGTAAGGCGGTATCCCGATTTAAGGCGGTCTGAGTAACGCGGTATCCCGATATAAGGTGGTCTGAGTAAGGTGGTATCCCGATATAAGGCGGTCTGAGTAAGGCGGTATCCCGATAAAAGGCGGTCTGAGTAAGGCGATATCCCGATATAAGGCGGTATCCCAATATAAGGCGATCTGAGTAAGGCGGTATCCCGATATAAGGCGTTCTGAGGAACACAGTGTCTCGATATAAGGTGGTCTGAGTAACGCGGTGCCCCGATATAAGGCGGTCTGAGTAAGGCGGTATCACGATATAAGGCGGTCTGAGTAAGGCGGTATCCCGATACAAGGCGTTCTGAGTAAGGCGGTGTCCCGATATAAGGTGGTCTGAGTAGCGCGGTGTCCCGATATAAGGCGGTCTGAGTAAGGCGGTATCCCGATGTAAGGCGGTCTGAGTAAGGCGGTATCCCGATATAAGGTGGTCTGAGTAAGGCGGTATCCCGATCTAAGGCGGTCTGAGTAAGGCGGTATCACGATATAAGGCGGTCTGAGTAGCGCGGTATCCCGATATAAGGCGGTCTGGGTAAGACGGTATCCCGATATAAGGCGGTCTGAGTAAGGCGGTGTCCCGATATAAGGCGGTCTGAGTAAGGCGGTATCCCGATATAAGGCGGTATTCCGATATAAGGCGGTCAGCATCGCTCGGCGCGACTGAGGAATTGCACTCAATTCGACGCGTGCTACGATGGAGGTGCGCACCAGTTTTTTTCTTCATAAGGTTCCTCAATTTTTGGGAGCTTAAGACCTCTCCCGAAAACTGATTTGGATGAAAAAAACACAAAGGTGTGTCATACCGGATGAAATATCCCATGGGCCTAGCTAGGTACACAAACGAGAATCATCATGCGAAAAAAATAAATGGCTCTATTATTTATTTATTTTCCGACGATTTTGGGTTATGGAGCCCCGTCATTCAGAAAACATTTTCGCAAAAAAACGGTATGCCTTTATCGTGGCGTGTGCCATACCTGGAACAAACAAAGCGGCTTCCCCCATACGGCGGTCGTATTGCTCTCGCACACCACCGCTTTGCTGCCCCCCCCCCCCCCCCCCCCCCCCCTACTGTTTTTGTTTTTTTTTCGTTTTCTAAAGTATGTATCTACGTGCGATTATAGCTGGGTGCGTCCAAGGGGGGTTGGTTGCCTTGCGTGTTATACTGTACTCTCGTATGATACGATCGCCGCGAGGACCAAAACATAAGTTATTAATGTGCGTTTTTTTATTACGAGCGTGTTGTGATACGATTGCCTCGAAGACCAAAACAGAACTAATAATAATGTTCATTTTTTATTACCAGCGGATGCTCACTTTATAGTTTACAACATGCATAAAACGCAGGGGAACTCTGTCGAGAAATGGTTGAAGCGTTTTTTTTCACTTGGTTAAGAAATGGTGTTCCAGCCGCCGATCCGATCCGATCCGATGTTTTTTTTTCTTCTTTCCTACCAGCACTTAAAACGATAAATATTTCTGCTGCGCGAGTTCCTAGCTACAGCTGAGCTATATATATGATAAATGCGTTATCTAAGCAGAGCTTCAAACCTTATTTTGCCACCATCTTTGAGCAACCTTGGAGCATAGGCTACTACGTGGGGGTTGGGCGTAGCGCTCGCCGCTGAGCACACTTTCTCCCTCCCTCCCTCCCTCCCTCCCTCCCTCCCTCTCCCCGTCCCCTTCTCCCCCCCACCCCCCCCCTCCCTTCTCTCTCTCTCCCCCCCCCTTCCTCTCTGTGTGTTCCCGTATTATCTCCTGTATCTCCTGATTTTTTTCATGTCTCTACTTTTCTCGCTCTCTCTGTGCCAGGTACCGGACGTGAGATTTTTAGGATCGGAGGCGGAGATCAGACCGCTGCGGGAAGCCTTCTCCAAGAACCTCTTTCGATGGTAAAAACTCGTTTGCATCGTCAAGGTTTTGTCATGGTCGTCAAACGTAAAGCGCTCAACACTCCGTAAACGCTTGCCGTATCGTGCCGCCAAAACACCACCCACCATGTCGAACGACCACAGACACGAGCTACTTACTGTATCACCATGCCGCCCACAACACCACGATCTCCTCATCCACAGACACAAGCGCCAACGCCGCCACAACCACCACCACCACCACCACCACCACCACCACCACCACCAGCACCACCACGGCTTCCACTTGCTCTACCTGTCCAGCTACTATTTTAATCTCTCTTTCTTTAGGATTCACTTTTAGGAACTCATTGGCAAGCGGCCTAGATCCACTCGCGCGAGCGAGAAGCGCGCTACGGTAGACTACGTAGCTTTTTTTTTCCGAATGATGGGGGTCCTACCCGGAGTGCCGGCATCCCTCTGTAGGAGTTGCAGTTTTTGAACCATATGGCGTTTCTGACCGGGGTTGAGCTCCTCAAGTGACGAACTAACGGTTAGTCTAATACTTCGAAGTAGTAATTTCACGGGTATGGTTTGTTTCTGGACTAAGGCATAGACGCTTGGCCGGCGTTTCGCGAACGAATGCCCCTTCGAAGTCATGTTTCGGGGGATGGTGAGATATTGAGTTCCCTCATAGAGACGCTTGACCGGGTCTTCGCGAAACGAACGCCTTCGAAGTCATGTTTCGGGGTGATGGTGAGATATTTGAGTTCCTCGTGTTGGAAGCTCAGAAAATTCTTAGAATCTGCTGCGCCCCTATCGAATGGGATGGCATTGTCTGCAAAAAAAAAAAGAAAAAAAAAAAGTTGTGTGCGTAGACCACACGGGCTTGCTCGTCGGTTTTGCGCTTTCAGTTTTGCGAACGAAATCGGGTTTTGGGGTGATGTGTATCTAGACCTCTTCAAGCGGTTAAGAACCGCAGAAACAAAACCTCTATATGGTATACCTGTTATGTGTTTTTTGGGGTTTCGCGGTATTCCCCACCATTGTACATATTGCGTTTGGTTTTGTACGATGGGCCAACGAGCCGTTTTTCGCTACCCTTGTGAGAGCGAGGCACCTAGCCTCACGTGCGGGCGGTCTAACCTTGTGTAATGAAAACGGGCAGTAGGGACCCTGAAGGCCGACTGGTGCTGTTATTTATGCAGGGGGTGCCTCTGGACCTGGACCGATCACTCACACGAGGGTTGCTTGGGTGCTGTTTCTTGTATTGGTTGGCTTGCTGTCCTCTTCTTGTATTGGTTGGCTTGCTGTCCCCCCAATGCCTTCTGGCCGGAGGGGGGTTTCGTTCAGGCAGGCGATAATGCCTGCCAGGTGAAAAGGGGACAACTGCGGTAACAATCATAGCGCCGAAACGGGAGAAAGGGGACACCGTTACACTTGAGGAGAAAATGGAAGTACCCTCCCTTACCATAGCCTTATTTGCGGGGGAACGCGGTAATCGGGACCAAATATGATCCGGAAAAAAAGGGGAATATGTAGGTTTCTGTGTATATCGTAGGTCCTAGTTACTATGGCCCTCCGTAAATAGTCGCAACAACAACCACCACCACCACCATCAACATGATCTCGACGTCATCACCACCACCAGTACCACCCGAAGCCTGCTACGAAAAAAAGCTAGCACTTTTGGGGGCAAGCGTAAATTTTCATTCAATATTTCGGGTCCATTGTATCGGCATAATTTCTTTTTTTCATTATTATTACTAGTATATACTCCGGAGTATATATTTTTTTTTTGGACGCGTGCTACGGTGGAGGTGCACCATTTTTTTTTTTTTTTTTCGCTTTTCTGAGGTTCTTCACCTTAGGAGCTTGCAAAAAAAAAAAAAAAAACTGATTGTTTTGGAAAAAAAAAAAAAAACTGCTGACAGGAACAAAAATATCCCCCGTGGCTAAGGTATAGAACGAGATACTTGGTATACCACACAAAAAAAAAAGAAAAATGGCTCAATATTTTCGACGATTTTGGGTTAAGGAGCCCGGTCAGTCAGAAAATATTTCAGACGAAATTAATACCCAGGACTTTGTACGGGGCGGATATCTTCGGGGCGGATCGGGTCAGGATGACCCGACCCGACCCGACCCGACCGGTCCCAATCCGTGAGATGTTGAAAATATCATGACCAGATCCGACCCGGCTCGTGAGATATCGAAAACCTTCTTGCCATACCCAACTCAAACCGCGGGTTTTCGTAAACTTCCCGGCCCGATCCACAAGCCGGGTCGCGACCCGTGAACAACCCTGACAAATTATCACCGCCACCACCGCTACAACCACCACCACCAAACAACAACACCAACATCAACACACCGTCACCACCATCGCTGAAACTCTCTACGACTAAAACTACGATTTATACCTGTTGTTTTTTATGGTTCAAATGCGTCAGGGCGGTGAGTTTGACCAATCTCAAGGGTCGAGATACTCATCTTTGCAAGCTGCGCGATAGATACATACTCCGGTACCTGCTGTCATTGCCCACCACCACCACCAACACAACCGCCACCGCCACCACCCCAGCGGATGAACTATCTCTCCGACGAAAAAAAACACGCCATTCTTCCATACCTGCTATGCCACCCAGGGACCACTCGCTATTGGTTCGGGCTAACCTTGAAGCCGCGCTGGAGGTGACTCTGCCGTGTCCGGCCACCACTGCCAAGACTGACTATAGCGCCGATTGTGGCATCTGCTACTCCTACCGCCTTCAGAAGGAGGGTGCTGCTGCTGTTGGTGAGTGGTGGTGGTGGTGATGGTGGTGGTGGTGGTAGTGTTGGTGGTATCGTATTGGTGGTGGTGGTTTTGGTGGTGGTGGCATAGTATTGTTGGTATTGGTGTTGGTGTTGATGTTGGTGTTGGTGTTGGTGTTGGTGCTTTTGGTGTGCTGGTGGTGCTGGTGGTAATGTATTGGTGTTGGTGGTGGTGGTCGTGTTGGTTGGTAGTGTTGGTGCTGGTGCTGGTGCTGGTGCTGGTGGTGTTGGTGATGGTGGTGATCAGTGGTGTTGGCGTTGATGGTTGTGGTCGTGATGACGGCGGTGGTAATGGTTGGCGATGGTGTTTGATGGTGATCGAGGTACGTGGTGGTTGGTAGTGCTGGTGCTGGTGGTGTTGTGGTATCGGTAGTGGTGGTGCTGTTGATGGTGGTGTTGGTGTTGGTGCTGGCGTTGGTGGTCGGTGGTGGTGGTGGTGGTGGTGGTGGTGGTGGTGGTGATGGTCAGTGTTGGTGGTGGTGTTGGTGGTGTTTATGTGACTGGTTGGTGGTAGTGGTCTGTGTTGGTGGTGGTGATGGTGGTGGTGTTGGTGGTGTTTATGTGACTGGTTGGTGGTAGTGGTCTGTGTTGGTGGTGGTGGTGGTGTTGGTGTTGTTGGTGATGATGGTGGTGCTGGTGCTGGTGCTGATTGTGGGTGATGGTGGTGCTGCTGGTGACGGTGGTGTCGGTGTTTGTGCGACGGTGGCGCTGGTGCTGGTGCTGGTGAGTGGTGCTGGTTGTGGGTGATGGTGGTGCTGCTGGTGACGGTGGTGTCGGTGTTTGCGCGACGGTGGTGGTGAGAACGTGATATCGTGCGCTTGACACTCCACGGCCACGAACGTTTTCTCTTTCAGGGCCTTGCCTTGCCTTGACCTGCCATGCAGGGGGGAATCTGCCCCGCACTAACCGATACGTTTTTTATTCGCCTGACCTTTCCTTTCCTTTCCTTTCCCTTTCCTTTCCTTTCCTTTCCTTTCCCTTTCCTTTCCTTTCCTTTCCTTTCCTTTCCTTTCCTTTCCTTTCCTTTCCTTTCCTTTCCTTTCCTTTCCTTTCCTTTCCTTTCCTTTCCTTTCCTTTCCTTTCCTTTCCTTTCCTTTCCTTTCCTTTCCTTTCCTTTCCTTTCCTTTCCTTTCCTTTCCTTTCCTTTCCTTTCCTTCCTTTCCTTTCCTTTCCTTTCCTTTCCTTTCCTTTCCTTTCCTTTCCTTGTTCCTTTTCCTTTCCTTTCCTTTCCTTTCCTTTCCTTTCCTTTCCTTTCCTTTCCTTTCCTTTCCTTTCCTTTCCTTTCCTTTCCTTTCCTTTCCTTTCCTTTCCTTTCCTTTCCTTAACTTTCCTTTCCTTAACTTTCCTTTCCTTTCCTTAACTTTCCTTAACTTCCTTAACTTCCCTTAACTTCCCTTCCCTTCCCTTCCCTTCCCTTCCCGTCCCTTCCCTTCCCTTCCTTCCCTTCCCTTCCCTTCCCTTCCCTCCCTTCCCTTCCTTTCCCTTCCCTTCCCTTCCTTCCCTTCCCTTCCTTCCTTCCTTCCCTTCCCTTCCCTTCCCTTCCCTTCCCTTCCCTTCCCTTCCCTTCCCTTCCCTTCCCTTCCCTTCCCTTCCCTTCCCTTCCCTTCCCTTCCCTTCCCTTCCCTTCCCTTCCCTTCCCTTCCCTTTCCTTCCCTTCCTTCCCTTCCCTTCCCTTCCCTTCCCTTCCCTTCCCTTCCCTTCCCTTCCCTTCCCTTCCCTTTCCTTTCAGCAGCCACTGTGGGGGGTGCCGCGGGAGCGGGACCAGTAGGAGGTGCGGGGGAGGGAGGGGGGGGGGGAACCGGCGCCATTCCAGACCGAGTCTGCGACAACCCTAAGTGCCGGCGTCCGTACCATCCCAAGTGCCTGTTCGTCTGGCTGCAGGGGCTGCCGACCAGCCGAGTGTCGTTCGATACAATCTTCGGCCAGTGCCCCTACTGCTCCGACCCATCAGCGTCAAATTCCACGCCGTGAGCCGTCCCTGAACGCGTTACTTTTGAATACTTGGTACCTGGTAGGCTTTCCAGCACTGTTCAGTTCGATGCGAGTCGACGAGGGAAGAACGGGCATGAAGTCTTCTCGTGATAAAATGAAGGCGTGTACCGTAGTGGGGAGGGGGGAGAAGAGCCTGCTTGGTGGCCCTGGATCTAAGTTACGTCTAGGGAGGGAGAAAGATAAAGACGAGCGCGCAAAGATGATAGATGGCGTGAGCACAAAAAAAAAAAATGTCAGCGTCGAACCTTGTGAGAAATTCAAAAATTAATCCACACTATATTGAAGTGATTTGTCCCTCTCACAATGTGGGTGCACTTCTGTAAGGGCGGTTAAGCTCACGCCGTGACTGAATGCGATGGATTATTCACGTCCCAGTACCTTTCAGGCTTTATATGTATACGTGGTACGTGAAGTTGTTGACGGTGTCTTGCGCCGTGTTCTTTTGTTGTTGTTGTGTAATTTGCAGTTTTTTTAGCAGTATGCGTCCGTGTTATCCACTTGCTGCAATATGATATATATCTGTATGTATATCTGCTACTACCAGTAACGGGGGGGGGAAGGGAAGACACCTGTGACCGCAGCTTGTCCAGAACCGTAACAAGTGTTTGATTAGTTCATCGTCGTTTTGCCATTTTGATCCCTTGAGTCTGAAAAAAGAATGCCCCCCCCTCCACTTACCCCCGCTACGGCGCACGCCTCCGTGTTGGAAAGCAACACACAAGATAGGTATAGCTATAGTCTGTATAGTGCTATTAATAGCTCTACCTCGTAGAGTTGAAAAAGGCATTTTTGCGTAGGGGGGCGGGGGGGGGGTCTCTTTCCCTGCGCACCTTTGGTGGTCCACTTCCAGTCAAAGATGCCGGTTGACGGTCTGCAGTAGCTTTGACCTGTCATGGCCTCTTTAGTTTGATTATACGATTTTGTAGTGTGAGGATTTCCTTGACGGACGTGCTTGACGGACGACCTCGGGCGGACGATGTCGTCATGGCCTCTGTAGATCGAGTATACGGAGGATTTCCTTGACGGACGCGCTTGACGGATGATCTTGACGGACGATGATTTTTGACGGTCTAGCTTTGACCCGTCGTGGCCTCTGTAGGCTGATTATACTATGTTTTGTGTGAGGATTTCTCTGACGGACGCGCATGACGGATGGCCTTGACGGACGATGTATTTTGGCGGTCTAGCGTTGACCGGTCATTGCCTCTGTAGGCTGATTATACTACGTTTAGTGTGAGGATTTTCTTGACGGACGTGCTTGACGGATAACTTTGACGGACGATGTCGTTTGACGGTCTAGTTTTGACCCGCCATGGCCTCTGTAGACTGATTATATTATGTTTAGTGCGATTTATTTCCTTGGCAGACGTGCTCGACGGATGATCTTGACGGACGATGTCGTTTGACGGTCTAGCCTTGACCCGTCATGGGCTCCGTAGACTGATTGTACTATGTTCAGTGTGATTTGTTCCTTTGACAGACGTGCCTAACGGATGAACTTGACGGGTATGTCCGTCAAGGGGGAAGAGTGCCGTTAACCGATACAATTCCTTACCGTACGAGTACGAGTATTAACAGTAGTCAGAAAACCTGCACATAATATCGTACGTGGTCTACGTACGCGTTTTTGACATGTTTACGCTTGTCTCGTTTTTTATTTTGGTGCGTGTTTTTGTGCGACTGGGCGTCTTGTGTGAATTTCCCAGCGGCGTTTCTTTTTAAGATTGATCGGGAGGAGATCGTCGGAGATCATATAGTAGATCACTAACACCCTGCCCTGGCAGCTGATGCTATAATTCAATGTTGATGTTGCCTTCGCACGTCGGGCGGCTGAGATTGTTGTGGCTTCATGAACATTTTCATTTTTCGTTTTTGTTTTTATGTTGGTTTCCCTTTTTTTTTTGCTTGTGAGAACATTTGTAAATGGTCGATGTTGAACCTCATGCTACATGTTGCTGTATGGCTAGCCAGCGCAATAGCACTGCTGATATCTTGCGAGGGACCGGCAAGCCGTGTGCAGTGTAGTTCATTACCTCTCTTTTTTCTGAGGCATTACTGTTGTTGACACTCGAAACCCGACCCAAAACAACAAAAAAATAAAATAAAAACGAAAAGCAATATCACTCTCACGTGAGGGTCCCTTTTTTCCCGCTTCCCCTCGTTTGAGCCTACTTGAAGCTACCGCTTCTTATTTTCGGCAACTTCCTTCGGCTGTATGCAGGGGATTTTGTTTTTTCGTGGAAAAAATGGCAAACAACGGCATCCGAAGGTCGTGTCCGTATTTGTTGACTCTTTTGGGAACCTGTGATATTTTTGCACCCTCAAAATTGACAGACAGGTTGAGGACGGTGAAAAAAAATTAGCTACAGGTCTTCTACCTTTTTTTGTCGTTGTTTCCCCCCCCCCCCCTTGCGAATAGTCTGGTGTGCTGGCTTTCGTGTATTTTATACGCTCGTTTTCACTGTGGCTGGCATTGCATGACCAAAATCACCTTGCTGTATCGTCGACCAAGACGTATCTCTTATCTTGTAGGTTGCGACCACAGAGCTAGCTTGCCCTCTCTCGGAGGAGGAGGCATGGACACGGTCACTGGTCGTGCTGCGTGCAGATGGGTGGAAATATCGGTTCGATGTGAAGAGCACGCACACTGAGTAAGGCTGGGATTTGGGGTGGCCTTGAAAGCTGCCGGGAGTTACGATGTGGGCGGCGTCAAGAAAAAGCCAACTGGGTGACTTTGGTCTTGACAGGCTAGACACCATCACACGTCGAGCCACACACACGCCGGTCATGTGCACGCGTTAAACGCTACGAGCATAAACCGGTGTAGTTATGTACGAGTTCGGTGGCGGGGGTGAAACGCTAACTATTAATGACTGCCTTCTTTGGTATGTTTGAGAATAAACACCACACACCGAGCCACAAAGCACGCCAGTCGGATGCACAAGACAACACACAGAACTCTGCGAAACGACCGCACGCAGCAGCTGAGTCATCCCACACGAGGAACGCAGTTAGATTCTACAAAGAAGTTTCTGTGATCTCCTGTATCATGAGGAGCTCTAAACATCTCACCCGAAGCATGACTTGGAAGGCGTTCGTTCGCGCAACCCGGCGACCAGCATTTCTGTGGGGTAGTCCTACCAACAGGTATTATGCTCTCGTACACAATCGTCACACTGCTGACCGACCGAGATACTTCCACACGCTCGTGTGAGGAGGATCTCAACCGGTAAAAAAAAACGTTCGGCCTCGCAAAAAGTGCAACGCGTAGGTACCGTGAGATGACTCAACTAGCTGTGGTGCCTAGCCTACTATTAAGATCAGACTTTTTACCGAAGAGGACCGCATAATGCGGTCCGATCCGAGATAGAGATACAAAAACCTGTACGTTCCCTGTTTTTTCATGAGCATGTTTGGTCCTGAGCATTACTACTTCAACCGTAATAGACGACAACCTCAAGTTCGATGAAAATCGACGAGCATGTAAAAAGCTGAAAAGTGGGAAGGCTGCACCCCTATGTGCGCGATAAAAACGGAGGAAAGTACTACGGCGGGGGGGGGGGGGGGCGCCTGCCTGACCTGTGATCGCAGCTTGCCCTTAAGATTGCTGAGGAGGGTAGAAACCTCGTGTGGCGAATTTGAGCTGGAGAGTAGAAGTGATGCATTGAGAAAAAAAAAAAAAAGGCAACTAGCTCACATCGCCGCTACTTTAAGTCGCCCTCAGAAAACTTATGTTCCCGGTTCCCCCAGCTTGAAACCTATTTGAAGCCAGATCGCGTCCTGTTGGTGTGTACTGTATGGTGTGTTGGCTCAGCTGCTACCGAGAGGAGAGAGAGAGCCTTTCACGAACCAACAAAGAAACTTGTTGTTGCTTCCGCTCTTGCGGAGAGGCTTTTGTGAACAAAAAATATATTGGCTCAGCTGCTGCGGAGAGCCTTTTCATGAAGCAACAGTAATGGAACAAGGTGTTTCCTGTATTTGTTGGCCCTTTGGGGGGAAGGGAACCTGGTGTTGTTGTTGCGACCTCAAAAAACGATAAGTTAGGGCGGTCATGTCAGCCGTCTACTGTGAGCGGGCGCGACGCTACGAGTAGCGTATGTGCGATGTTGCTGCGCGCGTGTCAAGCAA
This sequence comes from Undaria pinnatifida, assembly GCA_012845835.1. Classification (NCBI taxonomy): domain Eukaryota; class Phaeophyceae; order Laminariales; family Alariaceae; genus Undaria; species Undaria pinnatifida. The sequence continues at coordinate 10,222,089 of JABAKD010000019.1, forward strand.
CAAGCCCGTGGATTCATGGATGATGGGGTCGTTTTTAACGAACGCGTCGCGCGCAGAGCCACGATTCGTCGTGACATCTATTATACCGGATTTTTTTTCGTTGGAATTGAATGAGAGTCCGTGGCACAAAAAAACGTAACGTCTTCACGAAGAATCGTGATGTACATTTCGGAAAAAAGCAAGGACACGAGCGGCGTGAGCGCGATGAGTTTTAGTTCCTCCGGTAAGGTCGATGCTCAACCTTGCAAGCTGGCCAGGCCGCAAATAATCGTGATAAAATATTTGTCGCACGAAACGAGGATTTTGAAAAATTCTGAAAATTCCCATAATGAAGTTCATGTCAACCCGGGGCAGGATTCAGGTGACAAAAAAAAACGTGATTTTTTTTCCCGAAGTTGTCACTTTTCGAAACTTTTTAAACGTATCGAAAAATCGTGTGTGTGTGTGTGTTTTCTCAGGAATCGTGTTTTTTTCTCAGGAATCGTGTTTTTTTGCGTTTCGTTAGGAGTGCGCCTTAGGTGGGAGGCTTGACGAAAACCAGCTGGCCGGACGAGTCTGACTACTGTTGAGGTACGGATGGTGGCCTGAATAGTTCGCCGTCTGGTTTCTTCCCTAACTTTGGTCCCACTAAAAAAGTGTACTTTGGGGGGTGACTGTTCATTCATCGGTGTGTACGGGTGGGTGTGCTTGTTTGTGATGGACGTGTACTTCGAAGTATGATCACAAGCGGATTTGGGTTTCTAAAAGTTTGGCTTCGTAGCGCCGAAAAAAAAACAAAAAAAAAGGGGGCCCCCTTGAGTCATCCCGTTGCACTTCTTGTTAGAGCCAAACGTTTCTGACCCTCTGACCGGTTGGGCTCCTCCGCAAATGTGCAACTACCGGTTTGTATGAAACACTCCGAGTGTTTTTGTTTTTTGGTTGTCGGACGAATTAGGCATAGGAAAGTATTGGGCAGTCGGATTGCTGAAAACAACGAATGTCTTCGAAGTCATGCTTCGGGCGAGATTTTATATTTGGAGCTCCTCCTGAGATGTTGGTAAGCTCAGAAAAAACTTTTGCTGCACGCACAACCCCTAGCGCGTGAGATGACCCTCCCTTCTGAGTTGCCTGCAGCTTCCGCCCGAACGATTCGTACCAAGGCCCACACGCCGACTCGTCACAGAGTGTTGCAGGTTTCTTACCGCGCGAGTTCCCAACGACAGCTACACTCTTTTTTTTCTTTTTTCTTTTTTTTTTTGTTTTTCTTCTTCCTCGTCCCATTTAATATCCTCGCGCTACTCTCGCCCTCCCTCCCAGCAGAAACTCAGATCCGGGGTCGCATAGCGGGCCCTCTTCCCCCCTCCCCACTACGGCACGTGCCTTCTTTTTTATCGCGAGAAGAGTTCAGCGTTTTCTTCCCCCGTCGACTCGAGTCGAATTGAGCGTTATTTATCCCGTAGAGGTGACACCAATTATTTTCGACTGATTCTACGATAGCCCCCCCCCCCCCCCCCCCCCCGCCCCGAAAAAAAGCAACGTTTTTTTTTGGGGGGGGGACGAGCGTTTCATGGCTGCTCGACACGACGAAGAGGATGCCGCGCCCCCCCAAAATAAAAAACACGCCCTTCAGGGTACGTACGTTCTTGTTTTGCGAGGAAGGACTGGATCTCGAACGATGACAATGTCCCGAGGGGTGGAGCAAGGGGGCACCGCGTTTCGTGAGATACGCGGCCGCGCGGCGGGAGGAGGGAGCTGGTTTTGAAACCGGCGATTTCGTTATGAAGAAAAAAGGTTTGGGGGGGGAAGGGGGGGGGGCGGGGCTGCCGTAGAATGACTCTTGGTCTATCTGGGGTTCCTTGCTTGAGGAGGACAGCGCTCTGCTATTCCTTGCCCCAAGGCTTGACTCCGTAGAGAGCCACCCCACGGTAGGTAGGGGTTCAGCAGGTTCTAAGAATTTTCTGAGCTCTCCTAGCACGAGGAGCTAGCTCGAATATATCGCCCTAAAATGACTTGGAAGGCGTTCGTTCGTTCGCACAACCCGCGACCAAGCTTCCTATGCCTTGTAGGAACAGAAAAAAAAAATAGGTACGCGCTCTCGTGAAATTACTTGAATATATATACAGTTCGTATATATATATATATATATATCCAACCGGTAACCGTTACTCGCTTGAGGAGCCCAATCGGACACCAGGTACATTTTATTAGTTAGTCCAGCAACTGCGACCGCCACTACTCTACAATAGGAGAGGACCAAAAATATGAGTGCTCTCTCCCCTACAAAGGAATCTCCGACGAACAGAAGAAAAAAAAAAAACAAACAGAGATGGCCCCTGCGAAGCATAGAACGAAAAAAAAAAAAAAAGATAACACTCTTGTGCTACAGCGCTTCAACATCGGAATGAAGTGTGTCACGCGAGCTCCCACGATTTTTCGCCCTTAAGAAACCCCCCCGTCACAAACTCCAGTTCTAATGAACATTTTTTTCAGCCCCAGAAAAGGGCTACACCTATGCGTAGGCTATTATTGTTGTAGTACTAGTACGCGGCTGCAAGCCGTACGGATGGTGTAACCTCGCTCAGCAGGGGGCCCTGTTTGTTCGTCCGGTGTGTTGGCACCAGCACCACTATTTTAGCGATCTGTCACCATGGGACCCCATGGCTCGTAAGGGACGGGGGGAGGGTGGTCACACTTTTTGGGGGAGCAGCCTCGCCGCTTTTCAGAGGGGTTCATCGGGCCTTTCACCTTGCGCGAGTGACGGCCCCCCAGCTGTGGTGTTCCTTTCTTTTGCGGTCTATTGTGTCATGTTTTCTTTGTTTTTTTTTTCTTGTTTTTGCGACATGACACCTCCGTCATGGAAGGGCTAGCTAAGCTGAGCATGACACGCTGCGCCAAATAGATCGCACCTGAAACGTTTTCTGTGCCGTGAGGCACAACAGAGTCACTCGTGGCAATCGTCGCGACCCAAGAACCCGGCGGGAACAAAAGAGGCTATACCCGCGAAAAAGGCCAAAAAGGGGTATACCTGCATGGTAGCAAGCGTCGTGACCGAAGAACCCGGCAGCAAAAAATAGGCTATACCCGCAAAAAAGGGCCAAAACGGGGTATACCTGTATCGTAGCAAGCGTCGTAACCCAAGAACCCGGCAGCAAAAAGGGGCTATACCCGCAAAAAAGGCCAAAAAGGGGTATACCTGTATCGTAGCAAGCGTCGTAACCCAAGAACGGCAGCATAAAAGAGGCCATACCCGCAACAAAAGGCCAAAAAGGGGTATACCTGTATCGTAGCAAGCGTCGTAACCCAAGAACCCGGCGGTAAAAAGAGGCTGTACCCGCAAAAAAAGCCAAAAAGGATATACCTGTATGGTAGCAAGCTCGTCGACCCAAGAACCCGGCGGTAGAAGGAGGTCATACCCGCCAAAAAGGGGTATACCTCTATACCGTAGTAAGCGTCGTGACCCAAGAACCCGGCGGTAAGAAAGAGGTCACACCCGCCAAAAATGACCAAAAAAAGGATATACCTCTATGGTAGCAAGCGTCGTGACCCAAAAACCCGGCAGCAAAAAAAGGCTATACAGTATGCTCTATCGTGTAGCAACCGTCGTGACCCAAGAACCCGGCGGTAAAAAAAGGCCATACCCGCAAAAAATGGCCAAAAAGGGGTGTACCTTGTATCGTAGCAAGCGTCGTGGCCCAAGAACCCGGCGGTAAAAAAGAGGCCATACCCGCAAAAAAAGGCCAAAAGGGTGTATACCTTGTATGGCAGCAAGCGTCGTAACCAAGAACCCGGCGGTAAAAAAGAGGCTATACCCGCAAAAAAGGCCAAAAAGGGGTATACCTCTATCGTCGCACGGGTCCCTCCGCAGGTTGATGACTTTCTTCACCCCTCTAGAGCCCCCAAACCCTCCCTCTACTGACTTCAAGTAATTTGTAAAAAAAAAAAAATGGTTTCCAAGTTTTAAAATGCGTCAAGATGGATGTTGTGGAGACACGCCGAGGTGGATGGATGTGTGTGCGTGCCGTAACCGCACCCTCTAGGGTCAACGATGAGGGAACGTCAGAGTGCCCCTCGAAGGAGCCAGGACGGTCTTGAAGGATGGTGGTGGTAACAAAGGGGGTATATAATCTAGGGAATAGGGGTCTGGTATCCACACGTTAGAGGTGATTGTTTCGGCGCGTCGTATACGTGGCTTATCGTTTCTTTTGCGGATTTTTTCCTATCGAGTTATATCAAACGGCGGCTCGAAACCTTTTTTTTTTTTCAGATATTGGAAAGG
>JABAKD010000019.1:10226843-10321843 GCA_012845835.1 Undaria pinnatifida
CCCCCCCCCCCCCCCTACTGTTTTGTTTTTTTTTCGTTTTCTAAAGTATGTATCTACGGCGATTATAGCTGGGTGCGTCCAAGGGGGGTTGGTTGCCTTGCGTGTTTATACTGTACTCTCGTATGATACGATCGCCGCGAGGACCAAAACAAAGTTATTAATGTGCGTTTTTTTATTACGAGCGTGTTGTGATACGATTGCCTCGAAGACCAAAACAGAACTAATAATAATGTTCATTTTTATTACCAGCGGATGCTCACTTTATAGTTTACAACATGCATAAAACGCAGGGGAACTCTGTCGAGAAATGGTTGAAGCGTTTTTTTTTCACTTGGTTAAGAAATGGTGTTCCAGCCGCCGATCCGATCCGATCCGATGTTTTTTTTTCTTCTTTCCTACCAGCACTTAAAACGATAAATATTTCTGCTGCGCGAGGTCCTAGCTACAGCTGAGCTATATATATGATAAATGCGTTATCTAAGCAGAGCTTCAAACCTTATTTTGCCACATCTTGTGAGCAACCTTGGAGCATAGGCTACTACGTGGGGGTTTGGGCGTATAGCGCTCGCCCGCTGAGCACACTTTCTACCTCACCCTCCCTCCCTCAACTCCTCCCTCCCTCTTCTCCCGTCCCCTTCTCCCCCCCAACCCCCCCCCCCCCCCCTCTCCCTTCTCTCTCTCTCCCCCCCCCCTTCCTCTCTGTGTGTTCCCGTATTATCTCCTGTATCTCCCTGATTTTTTTCATGTCTCCTACTTTCTCGCTCTCTTCTGTGCCAGGTACCGGACGTGAGATTTTTAGGATCGGAGGCGGAGATCAGACCGCTGCGGGAAGCCTTCTCAAGAACCTCTTTCGATGGGTTAAAAAAACTTCGTTTTGCATCGCCTCAAGGTTTTGTCATGGGTCGTCAAACGTAAAGCGCTCAACACTCCGTAAACGCTTGCAGTATCGTGCCGCCAAAAACACCACCCACCCATGTCGAACGACCACCAGACACGAGATACTTACTGTATAACCCATGCCGCCCACAACACCACGATCTCCTCATCCACAGACACAAGCGCCAACGCCGCCACAACCACCACCACCACCACCACCACCCACCACCACCACCACCAGCACCACCACGGCTTCCACTTGCTCTACCTGTCCAGCTACTATTTTAATCTCTATTTCTTTAGGATTCACTTTTAGGAACTCATTGGCAAGCGGCCCTAGATCCACTCGCGCGAGCGAGAAGCGCGCTACGGTAGACTACGTAGCTTTTTTTTTCCGAATGATGGGGGTCCTACCCGGAGTGCCGGCATCCCTCTGTAGGAGTTGCAGTTTTTGAACCATATGGCGTTTCTGACCGGGGTTGAGCTCCTCAAGTGACGAACTAACGGTTAGTCTAATACTTCGAAGTAGTAATTTCACGGGTATGGTTTGTTTCTGGACTAAGGCATAGACGCTTGGCCGGCGTTTCGCGAACGAATGCCCCTTCGAAGTCATGTTTCGGGGGATGGTGAGATATTGAGTTCCCTCATAGAGACGCTTGACCGGGTCTTCGCGAAACGAACGCCTTCGAAGTCATGTTTCGGGGTGATGGTGAGATATTTGAGTTCCTCGTGTTGGAAGCTCAGAAAATTCTTAGAATCTGCTGCGCCCCTATCGAATGGGATGGCATTGTCTGCAAAAAAAAAAGAAAAAAAAAAGTTGTGTGCGTAGACCACACGGGCTTGCTCGTCGGTTTTGCGCTTTCAGTTTTGCGAACGAAATCGGGTTTTGGGGTGATGTGTATCTAGACCTCTTCAAGCGGTTAAGAACCGCAGAAACAAAACCTCTATATGGTATACCTGTTATGTGTTTTTTGGGGTTTCGCGGTATTCCCCACCATTGTACATATTGCGTTTGGTTTTGTACGATGGGCCAACGAGCCGTTTTTCGCTACCCTTGTGAGAGCGAGGCACCTAGCCTCACGTGCGGGCGGTCTAACCTTGTGTAATGAAACGGGCAGTAGGGACCCTGAAGGCCGACTGGTGCTGTTATTTATGCAGGGGGTGCCTCTGGACCTGGACCGATCACTCACACGAGGGTTGCTTGGGTGCTGTTTCTTGTATTGGTTGGCTTGCTGTCCTCTTCTTGTATTGGTTGGCTTGCTGTCCCCCCCAATGCCTTCTGGCCGGAGGGGGGTTTCGTTCAGGCAGGCGATAATGCCTGCCAGGTGAAAAGGGGACAACTGCGGTAACAATCATAGCGCCGAAACGGGAGAAAGGGGACACCGTTACACTTGAGGAGAAAATGGAAGTACCCTCCCTTACCATAGCCTTATTTGCGGGGGAACGCGGTAATCGGGACCAAATATGATCCGGAAAAAAGGGGAATATGTAGGTTTCTGTGTATATCGTAGGTCCTAGTTACTATGGCCCTCCGTAAATAGTCGCAACAACACCACCACCACCACCATCAACATGATCTCGACGTCATCACCACCACCAGTACCACCCGAAGCCTGCTACGAAAAAAAGCTAGCACTTTTGGGGGCAAGCGTAAATTTTCATTCAATATTTCGGGTCCATTGTATCGGCATAATTTCTTTTTTTCATTATTATTACTAGTATATACTCCGGAGTATATATTTTTTTTTTGGACGCGTGCTACGGTGGAGGTGCACCATTTTTTTTTTTTTTTTCGCTTTTCTGAGGTTCTTCACCTTAGGAGCTTGCAAAAAAAAAAAAAAAAATGATTTTTTTGGAAAAAAAAAAAAAAACTGCTGACAGGAACAAAAATATCCCCCGTGGCTAAGGTATAGAACGAGATACTTGGTATACCACACAAAAAAAAAAGAAAAATGGCTCAATATTTTCGACGATTTTGGGTTAAGGAGCCCGGTCAGTCAGAAAATATTTCAGACGAAATTAATACCCAGGACTTTGTACGGGGCGGATATCTTCGGGGCGGATCGGGTCAGGATGACCCGACCCGACCCGACCCGACCGGTCCCAATCCGTGAGATGTTGAAAATATCATGACCAGATCCGACCCGGCTCGTGAGATATCGAAAACCTTCTTGCCATACCCAACTCAAACCGCGGGTTTTCGTAAACTTCCCGGCCCGATCCACAAGCCGGGTCGCGACCCGTGAACAACCCTGACAAATTATCACCGCCACCACCGCTACAACCACCACCACCAAACAACAACACCAACATCAACACACCGTCACCACCATCGCTGAAACTCTCTACGACTAAAACTACGATTTATACCTGTTGTTTTTTATGGTTTCAAATGCGTCAGGGCGGTGAGTTTGACCAATCTCAAGGGTCGAGATACTCATCTTTGCAAGCTGCGCGATAGATACATACTCCGGTACCTGCTGTCATTGCCCACCACCACCACCAACACAACCGCCACCGCCACCACCCCAGCGGATGAACTATCTCTCCGACGAAAAAAAACACGCCATTCTTCCATACCTGCTATGCCACCCAGGGACCACTCGCTATTGGTTCGGGCTAACCTTGAAGCCGCGCTGGAGGTGACTCTGCCGTGTCCGGCCACCACTGCCAAGACTGACTATAGCGCCGATTGTGGCATCTGCTACTCCTACCGCCTTCAGAAGGAGGGTGCTGCTGCTGTTGGTGAGTGGTGGTGGTGGTGATGGTGGTGGTGGTGGTAGTGTTGGTGGTATCGTATTGGTGGTGGTGGTTTTGGTGGTGGTGGCATAGTATTGTTGGTATTGGTGTTGGTGTTGATGTTGGTGTTGGTGTTGGTGTTGGTGCTTTTGGTGTGCTGGTGGTGCTGGTGGTAATGTATTGGTGTTGGTGGTGGTGGTCGTGTTGGTTGGTAGTGTTGGTGCTGGTGCTGGTGCTGGTGCTGGTGGTGTTGGTGATGGTGGTGATCAGTGGTGTTGGCGTTGATGGTTGTGGTCGTGATGACGGCGGTGGTAATGGTTGGCGATGGTGTTTGATGGTGATCGAGGTACGTGGTGGTTGGTAGTGCTGGTGCTGGTGGTGTTGTGGTATCGGTAGTGGTGGTGCTGTTGATGGTGGTGTTGGTGTTGGTGCTGGCGTTGGTGGTCGGTGGTGGTGGTGGTGGTGGTGGTGGTGGTGGTGGTGATGGTCAGTGTTGGTGGTGGTTGTTGGTGGTGTTTATGTGACTGGTGGTGGTAGTGGTCTGTGTTGGTGTGGTGATGGTGGTGGTGTTGGTGGTGTTTATGTGACTGGTTGGTGGTAGTGGTCTGTGTTGGTGGTGGTGGTGGTGTTGGTGTTGTTGGTGATGATGGTGGTGCTGGTGCTGGTGCTGATTGTGGGTGATGGTGGTGCTGCTGGTGACGGTGGTGTCGGTGTTTGTGCGACGGTGGCGCTGGTGCTGGTGCTGGTGAGTGGTGCTGGTTGTGGGTGATGGTGGTGCTGCTGGTGACGGTGGTGTCGGTGTTTGCGCGACGGTGGTGGGTGAGAACGTGATATCGTGCGCTTGACACTCCACGGCCACGAACGTTTTCTCTTTCAGGGCCTTGCCTTGCCTTGACCTGCCATGCAGGGGGGGAATCTGCCCCGCACTAACCGATACGTTTTTATTCGCCTGACCTTTCCTTTTCCTTTCCCTTTCCTTTCCTTTCCCTCTTTCCTTTCCTTTCCTTTCCTTCCTTTCCTTTCCTTCCTTCCTTTTTTCCTTCCTTTCCTTTCCTTTCCTTTCCTTTCCTTCCTTTCCTTTCCGTTCCTTTCCTTTCCTTTTTCCTTTCCTTTCCTTTCCTTCTTTCCTTCCTTTCCTTTCCTTTCCTTTCCTTTCCTTTCTTTCCTTTCCTTCCTTCCTTTCCTTCCTTCTTTCCTTTCCTTTCCTTTCCTTTCCTTTCCTTTCCTTTCCTTTTTCCTTTCCTTCCTTTCCTTTCCTGTCCTTTCCTTTCCTTTCTTTTCCTTTCCTTTCCTTAACTTTCCTTTCCTTAACTTCCTTCCTTCCTTAACTTTCCTTAACTTTCCTAACTTCCCTTAACTTCCCTTCCCTTCCCTTCCCTCCTTCCCTTTCCCTTCCCTTCCCTTCCCTTCCCTTCCCTCCCTTCCCTTCCTTCCCTTTCCTTCCCTTCCCTTCCTTCCCTCTTCCCTTCCTTCCCTTCCCTTCCTTTCCTTCCCCTTCCTACTTCCCTTCCTTCCCTTCCCTTCCCTTCCCTTTCCCTTCCCTTCCCTTCCCTTCCCTTCCCTTCCCTTTCCCTTCCCTTCCTTCCCTTCTCCTTCCCTTCCCTTCCCTCTCCTTCCCTTCCCTTCCCTTCCCCTTCCCTTTCCCTCCTCCCTTCCCTCCCTTCCCTTCCCTTTCCTTTCAGCAGCCACTGTGGGGGGTTGCAGCGGGAGCGGGACCATTAGGAGGTGCGGGGGAGGGAGGGGGGGGGGGAACCGGCGCCATTCCAGACCGAGTCTGCGACAACCCTAAGTGCCGGCGTCCGTCCCATCCCAAGTGCCTGTTCGTCTGGCTGCAGGGGCTGCCGACCAGCCGAGTGTCGTTCGATACAATCTTCGGCCAGTGCCCCTACTGCTCCGACCCCATCAGCGTCAAATTCACGCCGTGAGCCGTCCCTGAACGCGTTACTTTTGAATACTTGGTACCTGGTAGGCTTTCCAGCACTGTTCAGTTCGATGCGAGTCGACGAGGGAAGAACGGGCATGAAGTCTTCTCGTGATAAAAATGAAGGCGTGTACCGTAGTGGGGAGGGGGGAGAAGAGCCTGCTTGGTGGCCCTGGATCTAAGTTACGTCTAGGGAGGGAGAAAGATAAAGACGAGCGCGCAAAGATGATAGATGGCGTGAGCACAAAAAAAAAAATGTCAGCGTCGAACCTTGTGAGAAATTCAAAAATTAATCCACACTATATTGAAGTGATTTGTCCCTCTCACAATGTGGGTGCACTTCTGTAAGGCGGTTAAGCTCACGCCGTGACTGAATGCGATGGATTATTCACTCCCAGTACCTTTCAGGCTTTATATGTATACGTGGTACGTGAAGTTGTTGACGGTGTCTTGCGCCGTGTTCTTTTGTTGTTGTTGTGTAATTTGCAGTTTTTTTAGCAGTATGCGTCCGTGTTATCCACTTGCTGCAATATGATATATATCTGTATGTATATCTGCTACTACCAGTAACGGGGGGGGGAAGGGAAGACACCTGTGACCGCAGCTTGTCCAGAACGTAACAAGTGTTTGATTAGTTCATCGTCGTTTTGCCATTTTGATCCCTTGAGTCTGAAAAAAGAATGCCCCCCCTCCACTTACCCCGCTACGGCGCACGCCTCCGTGTTGGAAAGCAACACACAAGATAGGTATAGCTATAGTCTGTATAGTGCTATTAATAGCTCTACCTCGTAGAGTTGAAAAAGGCATTTTTGCGTAGGGGGGCGGGGGGGGGGTCTCTTTCCCTGCGCACCTTTGGTGGTCCACTTCCAGTCAAAGATGCCGGTTGACGGTCTGCAGTAGCTTTGACCTGTCATGGCCTCTTTAGTTTGATTATACGATTTTGTAGTGTGAGGATTTCCTTGACGGACGTGCTTGACGGACGACCTCGGCGGACGATGTCGTCATGGCCTCTGTAGATCGAGTATACGGAGGATTTCCTTGACGGACGCGCTTGACGGATGATCTTGACGGACGATGATTTTTGACGGTCTAGCTTTGACCCGTCGTGGCCTCTGTAGGCTGATTATACTATGTTTTGTGTGAGGATTTCTCTGACGGACGCGCATGACGGATGGCCTTGACGGACGATGTATTTTGGCGGTCTAGCGTTGACCGGTCATTGCCTCTGTAGGCTGATTATACTACGTTTAGTGTGAGGATTTTCTTGACGGACGTGCTTGACGGATAACTTTGACGGACGATGTCGTTTGACGGTCTAGTTTTGACCCGCCATGGCCTCTGTAGACTGATTATATTATGTTTAGTGCGATTTATTTCCTTGGCAGACGTGCTCGACGGATGATCTTGACGGACGATGTCGTTTGACGGTCTAGCCTTGACCCGTCATGGGCTCCGTAGACTGATTGTACTATGTTCAGTGTGATTTGTTCCTTTGACAGACGTGCCTAACGGATGAACTTGACGGGTATGTCCGTCAAGGGGGAAGAGTGCCGTTAACCGATACAATTCCTTACCGTACGAGTACGAGTATTAACAGTAGTCAGAAAACCTGCACATAATATCGTACGTGGTCTACGTACGCGTTTTTGACATGTTTACGCTTGTCTCGTTTTTTATTTTGGTGCGTGTTTTTGTGCGACTGGGCGTCTTGTGTGAATTTCCCAGCGGCGTTTCTTTTTAAGATTGATCGGGAGGAGATCGTCGGAGATCATATAGTAGATCACTAACACCCTGCCCTGGCAGCTGATGCTATAATTCAATGTTGATGTTGCCTTCGCACGTCGGGCGGCTGAGATTGTTGTGGCTTCATGAACATTTTCATTTTTCGTTTTTGTTTTTATGTTGGTTTCCCTTTTTTTTTTGCTTGTGAGAACATTTGTAAATGGTCGATGTTGAACCTCATGCTACATGTTGCTGTATGGCTAGCCAGCGCAATAGCACTGCTGATATCTTGCGAGGGACCGGCAAGCCGTGTGCAGTGTAGTTCATTACCTCTCTTTTTTCTGAGGCATTACTGTTGTTGACACTCGAAACCCGACCCAAAACAACAAAAAAATAAAATAAAAACGAAAAGCAATATCACTCTCACGTGAGGGTCCCTTTTTTCCCGCTTCCCCTCGTTTGAGCCTACTTGAAGCTACCGCTTCTTATTTTCGGCAACTTCCTTCGGCTGTATGCAGGGGATTTTGTTTTTTCGTGGAAAAAATGGCAAACAACGGCATCCGAAGGTCGTGTCCGTATTTGTTGACTCTTTTGGGAACCTGTGATATTTTTGCACCCTCAAAATTGACAGACAGGTTGAGGACGGTGAAAAAAAATTAGCTACAGGTCTTCTACCTTTTTTTGTCGTTGTTTCCCCCCCCCCCCTTGCGAATAGTCTGGTGTGCTGGCTTTCGTGTATTTTATACGCTCGTTTTCACTGTGGCTGGCATTGCATGACCAAAATCACCTTGCTGTATCGTCGACCAAGACGTATCTCTTATCTTGTAGGTTGCGACCACAGAGCTAGCTTGCCCTCTCTCGGAGGAGGAGGCATGGACACGGTCACTGGTCGTGCTGCGTGCAGATGGGTGGAAATATCGGTTCGATGTGAAGAGCACGCACACTGAGTAAGGCTGGGATTTGGGGTGGCCTTGAAAGCTGCCGGGAGTTACGATGTGGGCGGCGTCAAGAAAAAGCCAACTGGGTGACTTTGGTCTTGACAGGCTAGACACCATCACACGTCGAGCCACACACACGCCGGTCATGTGCACGCGTTAAACGCTACGAGCATAAACCGGTGTAGTTATGTACGAGTTCGGTGGCGGGGGTGAAACGCTAACTATTAATGACTGCCTTCTTTGGTATGTTTGAGAATAAACACCACACACCGAGCCACAAAGCACGCCAGTCGGATGCACAAGACAACACACAGAACTCTGCGAAACGACCGCACGCAGCAGCTGAGTCATCCCACACGAGGAACGCAGTTAGATTCTACAAAGAAGTTTCTGTGATCTCCTGTATCATGAGGAGCTCTAAACATCTCACCCGAAGCATGACTTGGAAGGCGTTCGTTCGCGCAACCCGGCGACCAGCATTTCTGTGGGGTAGTCCTACCAACAGGTATTATGCTCTCGTACACAATCGTCACACTGCTGACCGACCGAGATACTTCCACACGCTCGTGTGAGGAGGATCTCAACCGGTAAAAAAAAACGTTCGGCCTCGCAAAAAGTGCAACGCGTAGGTACCGTGAGATGACTCAACTAGCTGTGGTGCCTAGCCTACTATTAAGATCAGACTTTTTACCGAAGAGGACCGCATAATGCGGTCCGATCCGAGATAGAGATACAAAAACCTGTACGTTCCCTGTTTTTTCATGAGCATGTTTGGTCCTGAGCATTACTACTTCAACCGTAATAGACGACAACCTCAAGTTCGATGAAAATCGACGAGCATGTAAAAAGCTGAAAAGTGGGAAGGCTGCACCCCTATGTGCGCGATAAAAACGGAGGAAAGTACTACGGCGGGGGGGGGGGGGGGGCGCCTGCCTGACCTGTGATCGCAGCTTGCCCTTAAGATTGCTGAGGAGGGTAGAAACCTCGTGTGGCGAATTTGAGCTGGAGAGTAGAAGTGATGCATTGAGAAAAAAAAAAAAAGGCAACTAGCTCACATCGCCGCTACTTTAAGTCGCCCTCAGAAAACTTATGTTCCCGGTTCCCCCAGCTTGAAACCTATTTGAAGCCAGATCGCGTCCTGTTGGTGTGTACTGTATGGTGTGTTGGCTCAGCTGCTACCGAGAGGAGAGAGAGAGCCTTTCACGAACCAACAAAGAAACTTGTTGTTGCTTCCGCTCTTGCGGAGAGGCTTTTGTGAACAAAAAATATATTGGCTCAGCTGCTGCGGAGAGCCTTTTCATGAAGCAACAGTAATGGAACAAGGTGTTTCCTGTATTTGTTGGCCCTTTGGGGGGAAGGGAACCTGGTGTTGTTGTTGCGACCTCAAAAAACGATAAGTTAGGGCGGTCATGTCAGCCGTCTACTGTGAGCGGGCGCGACGCTACGAGTAGCGTATGTGCGATGTTGCTGCGCGCGTGTCAAGCAACAAGCCCGTGGATTCATGGATGATGGGGTCGTTTTTAACGAACGCGTCGCGCGCAGAGCCACGATTCGTCGTGACATCTATTATACCGGATTTTTTTTCGTTGGAATTGAATGAGAGTCCGTGGCACAAAAAAACGTAACGTCTTCACGAAGAATCGTGATGTACATTTCGGAAAAAAGCAAGGACACGAGCGGCGTGAGCGCGATGAGTTTTAGTTCCTCCGGTAAGGTCGATGCTCAACCTTGCAAGCTGGCCAGGCCGCAAATAATCGTGATAAAATATTTGTCGCACGAAACGAGGATTTTGAAAAATTCTGAAAATTCCCATAATGAAGTTCATGTCAACCCGGGGCAGGATTCAGGTGACAAAAAAAAACGTGATTTTTTTTCCCGAAGTTGTCACTTTTCGAAACTTTTTAAACGTATCGAAAAATCGTGTGTGTGTGTGTGTTTTCTCAGGAATCGTGTTTTTTTCTCAGGAATCGTGTTTTTTTGCGTTTCGTTAGGAGTGCGCCTTAGGTGGGAGGCTTGACGAAAACCAGCTGGCCGGACGAGTCTGACTACTGTTGAGGTACGGATGGTGGCCTGAATAGTTCGCCGTCTGGTTTCTTCCCTAACTTTGGTCCCACTAAAAAAGTGTACTTTGGGGGGTGACTGTTCATTCATCGGTGTGTACGGGTGGGTGTGCTTGTTTGTGATGGACGTGTACTTCGAAGTATGATCACAAGCGGATTTGGGTTTCTAAAAGTTTGGCTTCGTAGCGCCGAAAAAAAAACAAAAAAAAAGGGGGCCCCCTTGAGTCATCCCGTTGCACTTCTTGTTAGAGCCAAACGTTTCTGACCCTCTGACCGGTTGGGCTCCTCCGCAAATGTGCAACTACCGGTTTGTATGAAACACTCCGAGTGTTTTTGTTTTTTGGTTGTCGGACGAATTAGGCATAGGAAAGTATTGGGCAGTCGGATTGCTGAAAACAACGAATGTCTTCGAAGTCATGCTTCGGGCGAGATTTTATATTTGGAGCTCCTCCTGAGATGTTGGTAAGCTCAGAAAAAACTTTTGCTGCACGCACAACCCCTAGCGCGTGAGATGACCCTCCCTTCTGAGTTGCCTGCAGCTTCCGCCCGAACGATTCGTACCAAGGCCCACACGCCGACTCGTCACAGAGTGTTGCAGGTTTCTTACCGCGCGAGTTCCCAACGACAGCTACACTCTTTTTTGTTTTCTTTTTTCTTTTTTTTTTTGTTTTTCTTCTTCCTCGTCCCATTTAATATCCTCGCGCTACTCTCGCCCTCCCTCCCAGCAGAAACTCAGATCCGGGGTCGCATAGCGGGCCCTCTTCCCCCCTCCCCACTACGGCACGTGCCTTCTTTTTTATCGCGAGAAGAGTTCAGCGTTTTCTTCCCCCGTCGACTCGAGTCGAATTGAGCGTTATTTATCCCGTAGAGGTGACACCAATTATTTTCGACTGATTCTACGATAGCCCCCCCCCCCCCCCCCCCCCCGCCCCGAAAAAAAGCAACGTTTTTTTTTGGGGGGGGGACGAGCGTTTCATGGCTGCTCGACACGACGAAGAGGATGCCGCGCCCCCCCAAAATAAAAAACACGCCCTTCAGGGTACGTACGTTCTTGTTTTGCGAGGAAGGACTGGATCTCGAACGATGACAATGTCCCGAGGGGTGGAGCAAGGGGGCACCGCGTTTCGTGAGATACGCGGCCGCGCGGCGGGAGGAGGGAGCTGGTTTTGAAACCGGCGATTTCGTTATGAAGAAAAAAGGTTTGGGGGGGGAAGGGGGGGGGGCGGGGCTGCCGTAGAATGACTCTTGGTCTATCTGGGGTTCCTTGCTTGAGGAGGACAGCGCTCTGCTATTCCTTGCCCCAAGGCTTGACTCCGTAGAGAGCCACCCCACGGTAGGTAGGGGTTCAGCAGGTTCTAAGAATTTTCTGAGCTCTCCTAGCACGAGGAGCTAGCTCGAATATATCGCCCTAAAATGACTTGGAAGGCGTTCGTTCGTTCGCACAACCCGCGACCAAGCTTCCTATGCCTTGTAGGAACAGAAAAAAAAAATAGGTACGCGCTCTCGTGAAATTACTTGAATATATATACAGTTCGTATATATATATATATATATCCAACCGGTAACCGTTACTCGCTTGAGGAGCCCAATCGGACACCAGGTACATTTTATTAGTTAGTCCAGCAACTGCGACCGCCACTACTCTACAATAGGAGAGGACCAAAAAATATGAGTGCTCTCTCGCCCTACAAAGGAATCTCCGACGAACAGAAGAAAAAAAAAAAAAACAGAGGATGGCCCCTGCGAAGCATAGAACGAAAAAAAAAAAAAGATAACACTCTTGTGCTACAGCGCTTCACATCGAGAATGAAGTGTGTCACGCGAGCTCCCACGATTTTTCGCCCTTAAGAAACCCCCCCGTCACAAAATCCAGTTCTAATGAACATTTTTTTTCAGCCCCGAAAAGTGCTACACCTATGCGTAGCTATTATTGTTGTATTACTAGTACGCGTCTGCAAGCCGTACGGATGGTGTACCTCGTCAGCAGGGGCCCTGTTTTCTTCCGGTGTGTTGGACCAGCACCACTATTTTTAGCGATGCACCATGGACCCTGGCTCGTAAGGGACGGGGGGAGGGGGTCACCTTTTTGGGGGGCGCCTCTCGCTTTTCAGAGGGTCATCGGGCTTTCACTTGCGCGAGTGACGGCCCCCCAGCTGTGGTGTTCCTTTCTTTTGCGGTCTATTGTGTCATGTTTCTTGTGTTTTTTTTTTCTTGTTTTTGCGACATGACACCTCCGTCATGGAAGGGCTAGCTAAGCTGAGCATGACACGCTGCGCCAAATAGATCGCACCTGAAACGTTTTCTGTGCCGTGAGGCACAACAGAGTCACTCGTGGCAATCGTCGCGACCCAAGAACCCGGCGGGAACAAAAGAGGCTATACCCGCGAAAAAGGCCAAAAAGGGGTATACCTGCATCGTGTAGCAAGCGTCGTGACCGAAGAACCCGGCAGCAAAAAATAGGCTATACCCGCAAAAAAAGGGCCAAAACGGGGTATACCTGTATCGTAGCAAGCGTCGTAACCCAAGAACCCGGCAGCAAAAAAGGGGCTATACCCGCAAAAAAAGGCCAAAAAGGGGTATACCTGTATCGTGTAGCAAGCGTCGTAACCCAAGAACCCGGCAGCATAAAAGAGGCCATACCCGCAACAAAAGGCCAAAAAGGGGTATACCTGTATCGTAGCAAGCGTCGTAACCCAAGAACCCGGCGGTAAAAAGAGGCTGTACCCGCAAAAAAAGGCCAAAAAGGGATATACCTGTATGGTAGCAAGCCTCGTGACCCAAGAACCCGGCGGTAAGAAGGAGGTCATACCCGCCAAAAAGGGGTATACCTCTATACCGTAGTAAGCGTCGTGACCCAAGAACCCGGCGGTAAGAAAGAGGTCACACCCGCCAAAAATGACCAAAAAAAGGATATACCTCTATGGTAGCAAGCGTCGTGACCCAAAAACCCGGCAGCAAAAAAGAGGCTATACAGTATGCCTCTATCGTGTAGCAACCGTCGTGACCCAAGAACCCGGCGGTAAAAAAGAGGCCATACCCGCAAAAAATGGCCAAAAAGGGGTGTACCTTGTATCGTAGCAAGCGTCGTGGCCCAAGAACCCGGCGGTAAAAAAGAGGCCATACCCGCAAAAAAAGGCCAAAAGGGTGTATACCTTGTATGGCAGCAAGCGTCGTAACCAAGAACCCGGCGGTAAAAAAGAGGCTATACCCGCAAAAAAAGGCCAAAAAGGGGTATACCTCTATCGTCGCACGGGTCCCTCCGCAGGTTGATCACTTTCCTTCACCCCTCTAGAGCCCCCCAAACCCCTCCCTATACTGACTTCAAGTAAATTTGTAAAAAAAAAAAAATGGTTTCCAAGTTTTAAATGCGTCAAGATGGATGTTGTGGAGACACGCCGAGGTGGATGGATGTGTGTGCGTGCCGTAACCGCACCCTCTAGGGTCAACGATGAGGGAACACGTCAGAGTGCCCCTCGAAGGAGCCAGGACGGTCTTGAAGGATGGTGGTGGTAACAAAGGGGGTAATATAATCTAGGGAATAGGGGTCTGGTATCCACACGTTAGAGGTGATTGTTTCGGCGCGGCGTACGTGGCTTATCGTTTCTTTTTGCGGATTTTTTCCTATCGAGTTATGATCAGAACGGCGGCTCGAAACCTTTTTTTTTCAGATATTGGAAAGGAACAGGGGGGAAAGGTGGGGTCAAAACTCGCGCGAGTGACCCCGAGGTACCACTGGCGCGAAAAAAAAAAAAAACTCAAGAGAGAGTCGTTCTATGACTACCTAACCCCCCCCCTCCCCCACACCCTCCCAACTTTTCTTTGACGAGATCGTCGGTTTTGAAACCAGTGAGCTCCCGGCCGTATCTCCTGAAATACACGCTGCCCCTTGCCACCCTGACGCCATCGTTCTATAGCCCTTTGCAAACAAGAACATACATCTGGGAGACGTTTTGTTTTCATAGCACCCTTCCTGGTGTCGAGCAGTCATGAACCATGACCATGACCATGACCATGAAGCGTTCGTTCAAGAAAATCGCTGTTTTTTTTCGGGGGGGGCTATCGTAGAATCAGTCTCAAAAATGACCTCCCTAGGCTACCACCGCCTTAGTCTTTCATGCTTTGTAATATTCTTGGTTGGTATGCCTACGCCATGGGAGGGCTCATCGGGGGATGAACCTTCAAGTCCCCCCCCCCACACATACATATTTTTTTGCTCCGTCTCGAAAGGGATGCGTGGTCGATGGTCAAATGACTTGAGGCAAGCAACAAATGAGTATCCCCCCCCCCCCCCCCGCCTCCCCCCCCCCCCATCCCCCCCCCTTTTTGTGTGTTGTTTCTTGTTTTGGGTGAGGTTTATGGAGCGCCTTAACCCCTTACGAGCCCCAAAACCCCTCCCCATACTAATTCCAAGTAATCTATCCCTCCAAAACGGGTTTCCAGTTGTAATAAAGGCGTTAAGGGGAGGAACCCCCAGAAAAAGTCTAGAGTGTGAACACCTGACGCATGCTACGATAGATATATTGTACCTATTTTTTGGTAATTTTGTTTTTTCCGAAGGACGGGGCTCCTTGACCCAAAATCGTCGGAAAATAAATAAATAATAGGCCGTTTTTCTCGTTGCATGTGTGTGTACGTGCCTCGGCCATATGGGACTTTTCATCCGGTATCATATTAATAGCAGTTTTATTTTTCTCTATACCAAATCAGGTTTTTGGGAGAGACATGTCTTAAGCACCCCATATTGAAGAAACCTCCAAAAAAAAAAAAAAAAACTGGTGCACTTTTACCGTCGCGTGCGGGTCCCCTATACTCCGGCCCTATTAATAGCAGCCCGGGGCGCTTGTTGCGATAAACGTACCAGAGGCATCATTTGGGGGGGGGGGGGGGATATTTCTGACCCCTGCTGCGGGGAGAGCGAGCTCCGTAGCGGCAAATCACCATCAATACCATTCTGCTGAGGTCGCGATATGAATATTTTGTGTGTGCCTGGGCCATGGCGGGTCTGGTCATCGGACTGAAAAATCCATTTTTGCTGCTAGAGCTAGGTCTTTGGGTGGGGAATGGAGCTCTTCTCAGTGACAAACAAGCCTCGGAACGAAAATGGCGAACCACTAACTGTACGTACCTACCTGAGCACGTGTCCCGGACTGTTTTTTTTTTGTTTTTTTCGTACGGCGGAAGCTGAGATCTCATAATAATCAAGCCGTTTTTTTTTTCAGCCCGGCCTGTTTTTTCCGTACGGCCGCTGAGGTCTTATAAAAATCAATCCGTTTTGTTTTTAGCCCGGCCGGCCTGTTTTTTTCGTACGGCCGAGATAATATAAGCTTTTTTAAGCCGTTTTTTTTTGTTAGTCGATTTTTTTTCGTCTGAAAAATCCACCAAGAAAAGGGTTGATGGGGCTTTGCTAGTGTTACGGCTGCCGATGTCATAATCTTCATGTCATTTTTTTTTCATGTTTTTTTTTTCTGAAATCCACCAGAAGAAGGATTTGATGGCCTTTGTTATTAATAGGGTTACATCTGGCATCTCAACAAGAGAAAAAAAGGAGCAAAAAAAAAGTTGAAGATATCAAGGTTGCATTGCACCTTGATGTGGAGTGCACGAGATAGCATTCACGTGAAGGTTTGTTGGATGACGAAGAGATTCATTACCTTGTATTAAGTACTGAGTATGGAGTGGAGTCTACGAGGTTTATATTTTCTTGAGGTTTGTTTGGAGAATGGAGGATTTATCTGCAGTGTTTTTCTAGCTTGAACAGCGCGTGGTTGATTTGTATGTGCATCCCAGTACCCCGGTGAAAAGCAGTGCCTGGTTGCGTGCGCTCGTTCTCGTGTTTAAAGAAGTACGCGTGCACGTCAGAGGCAGAGATAGCAAGCAGACTGCGCTCGAGAGCGCAAGGCGCTACCCTCCCGCTCCTACCGTATCATGAGGGAATCTACAAAACGAGCAAACCCAAAACCGGCACTCCCTCGTGCGTACGTACGTAGCAGTTCCACGTACACCGTAAGCATGCGATACTCCGAACCACAGCACCCATGACACATCTTCATGTCTAATATAATAATAGTGGCAGTGCGATGCAAGTCGACGAGCAGAGGGAATGCTGAGCCCTATGCGCGATAACAACGAGTTCACGTACCGGGGGGTGGGGGGGGGGGGGGGGAAGGCACCTGTGACCACGTACGGCTTGTCCAGAACGTCACTTTAGAGGGTGAATAAAAACCCCGGCGAATTAAGTTGGAACGTAAGAAAAGAGATGCTACGACGAAAAAAGGTAAAAGAAAAGGCGGTAAGCATGTAAGCCCTGCTATCTATTTCCCACACAGCCCGTGCTGGAGGAAAGGTGCAACTTGTCTCTCCACCGCACCTGAGTCCCAGGGATCAAGTCGGGTCGACACACTCACGCATCCGTATACAACGGCGGCAGCTTGCGCTGGTAGTGTAGAGTAGTAACGGGGACCGCCGGTAGGGGCAACAGCTCGTCGTTCTGTGGTTACCACGGATACTGAAGGATACGCCAGGAAACCAGCTGGATTGCGAATGCAATTAAGCTAATTTGACACACAACAGGTATGAAAATACGTGGAAGTGTGTAGTGGGCTTTAAGACTTTCATTTGTTCCCCGTCCACGCCGGAGGATAAAGAAAACAAAAAAGGCGTTTCTACAACTACAGTAGTGCTGTAGTGTCCGGTGTTGCCTCCTCCATGTCACGCGCCAGATATCATATCGCATGTAGCATGTGCGTCTGTGTGACTACACCGTATAGTACGCAAATATGTTACACCCCCCCCCTTGAGCGAATTCCAGAGCATTGTTGCCTTTTTATTGGAAACGGGGAAAGCAAAAAACAAGCGCCCCGAACGACGCGTCTCCATGGAAACATCTTGACGGAGACCTCAGGCTACGGAGTGTGTGTGTGTGGGGGGGGGGGGTGTACCGCTGTTTTTGCTGCTGTTGTTGTGGTAGCACGAACGGCTCTTCACGTCACTCGAAAACGCGAGAGCGTTTTGGCGACAAAATAATCCAGACCTCCCATCTGCTTAGGGAGGATGTTAATGCCCCCGTTCTTCACTAAAGTGGGACTCTCTTACCTCACGGCGAGACAATACAGTACTTTCTTTCTTGAAGAGGCGTGCTTTTTTTTTTTCGGCATATACACGGAGCGTGACTTGCCACTCCATTTGCGGACTCGTATCGCGCGCGCAAAATGAAAAAAAAATAAAATAGCGGGCGCATGCTACGATAGCGAGGTATACCTTTTTTTGGCGAAAATGGTTTCCGAATGACGGGGCTCTTTAACCCAAAATCGTCGGAAAAAAAATAAATAATCTATACAATCGTCGGAAAAAAAATGAATAATCTATACGAGACCATTTTTTTCTTCTTCTTTTGCATTATTCTTGTTGTTGCGTAGCCATATCGTATGATTTTTCATACGGTAAGCCACCCAGGTTCTATTATTATTCATTTATTTTTTCCCCAAAGATCTCGTTTTTTGTTTTTTTTGGGGGGGAGGGTTCCTCAAGCTCCCAAATTAAGGGGTAGTATAAGAAAAAAAAGTGGTTTCACCTGTCTATCGTATAACGCGTCAGCGAAAAAATCGTGTGTGCGACCGCAACGGGACAGGGGGGGTGACTAGTGCAAGTGGCCCCGGCCCTCTGTCAAAACAAAAGGCTCCAAAAAAAATGACCTCCCGCGGCCCTACGGTGGCGTGGGGTCTCCATGTGGCGAATCCACGTTCGGAAACCCGACGAAAACATTCACAAGTGTAGCACATGTAAGACTGATTCTACGATATAGCCCCCCCGCCCCGCCCCGCCCCGCCCCGCCCCCGCCCCCCCGAAAAAAAAAAGCGTGCGCGATTTTATTTACAGAACGTTTCGTGGCTGCTCTAGACACGAGGAAGGATGCTACAACAGCAGCAGTAGATTATGGAAAAAGCTTTCCCCTCTGATTTTTTTTTCTTTGTTTGTTGTTGCAAAAAACGGTCTGGGATCGAACGAGATGGCGTCGAGGTGTGGCGAGCGGGGCACCGTATTTCAGGAGACACGGCGGAGAGCTGGTTTCGAAGCCCCCGGTCGATTTCGTTATGAAGACATGTCGGGGGGGTGCAGCATGCTACGGTTGCCGTAGAACGAGTCGTAACTTGCAAATATGTAAGGTTGACGCTCGCGCGCGTGGCCCGTAGCCGATGAGTTGTTCGTCCTTGAGAGGATCCCCCTTTTACCCTGTGGCTTTGGTTCCCGGGGTATTTTCCAACGCCACCGAGATTCCGTTGTGCCCACCCCTGCTTTATTCGGAGAAACCCGCCGACCGCACGGAGAAGAAAAAAAAAACGCAAGGGGGGGGGGGGGGGGGGGGGGGGAGGGGGGGCGTTACCTTGCGTGATATGCGGGGTAAGTATTATATGTATGTACGTAACACTGCAGCACTAAATGATGTCTTTATTTATCGTGCAGATCGTGCTGAAGACAGGGAACGACCCACCCACGCACCCACCCACCCACCCACCCCGTACCCTGCCGCAGTGTTCGGTGTGGTCTACGTCCAAATGCCGATGCCGAGATGTCACTTATAGTATAATTCTGTGCGACTACCGTACACCACGCGATAAAGCACACCCTCCTCTCTGCGGATGATTTATTCGAGGCGTTTTTCTCCGTGAGCAGGGGGAGGGGGGGGGGGGGGCGCACAGCGAACCCGGTGGGGCGTTGGAATGATCCCCCGTCGCGACCTTTCCACATGGACGCGCCGGATGAAGGCTACCGGTAGGGGGATGTTATGATATTGTGAAATTAAAGGTGGGGGACACAGAGTGCCCCCTGCAGGTCTGCCAATTGAGCAGGTCCTCGGAGAGTACTCACTTTCGTTCCTTCGTAGAGATGTAGCTTTATTCGTTTCCACCAGAGACCGGGATAGCTTCCGAGATCGGAGGCGCGTGCCTCCGATCTAATTCCTAACTTCCCCGAATATAAACCGCCACCCTTATCATACGAAACCCATCCAAATGATCTCAAATTCGGATACCTACAGGCCTTTCGAGGCCGTATCTTAACAATATGCCCCAATTCTACTTCTGGGTTTTCACGACTCGCACGAGTGAGTCTAATACTCTATACCTCACGGACCGAAACACGTTTTGATAGGAGATTTACTAAAAATATTGTAACGACGTCAGCTGTGAGTTCGACGGCTTTGGGTTCGGTACTTTCATCTTTGCAAGCTGCGTGCACTACTACATCGATCGCCCGACGGGTCTTGAGTAGTAAGTTTCACAAATCTAAACCTAGCATATTAAGACGACGTTGTATTATGTTGACCTATCATGTATAACCAATTGACTTGTACCAACAAAAAATCTGGACACTCTGATGTATTAATAACCTCTCATTTAAGTGGCAGTAGGGTACCGGTTTGGTCTACCTTATTAAAGTAGTAATACAGGGCGATTTGTTTGCGCAGCCTGGCATACTACTCGATTGCGGATCCATATCGCCATAGTCGAAACAGTTCGAAAGAGCGAAAGACCGGAAAGAAACACGGGGGGGGGGCGGGGGGGGTCACTCACCCGCGCGCGCGAGTGGCCCCGAGGTGTACCCCACTGCGCAAAAAAAAAAGGTCCCGCCGCCCCTCCCCCAACAAAAGTAACCCCCTTAACGGTACCCTTGGTCCGCCCGCGTCGCTCGGCAACTTTGATCTTTCCCCGTGTTATCGAAAAACTCTGCTTGGAAACGTCGTCAGGGAGGGGCGCTAGGGCCTGTTGTCTTGCTTGTGCGGCGGGTGGACCGTCCAGTTCTGAGCGTGATGTTTGGGGGTTCGAGTCCTGGCATGATCACGCACCTTCTTTTTTTCTTGGAGTGTTTGTGAGTTTTAATAAACGGTGCGACGGTGTCACGCCATACCTACAATCGGATCCGAAGGGTGCGCCAGCTAGCGTTGGGCCGCGAAAGCAACTGAGTTAAATCGACACACGACGCGTATGAAAATACGTAGAAGTGTGGTGAGCTTAAGCTTTATTTTTCTCCATCCACCGGAGGATGAAAAAAAAAGAAAAAGAAGAAAAAAAAGTCGTCCGACGGTTCTTGAATTCCCAGAACAGTGTCACGTACGGTAGTCCGCCACGCTCTTGTTTTTCTGGGGATGAAAAACTTGTCGCAGTGGTGCAAAGAGATATTCTTTGGGTTTCCCAGAGCAGTCACACCGTCGCGCTTCTTCTGGGGGTGTGGAGTGTTCGAAGGTTCTTGATTTCCCAGATCGGTCCGCGACGAGGGGAGTACCCCGGAGATCAATGCTAACGGAACCGCGAGATTCAACGAACTCTACGTTAACGCATATAATGTTTTGTTGTTTTGACTCTAGATAGTGTTCATTATTCACTGTTATAGAACATTAGAACACCCAGTCACGTGACTGAAGTGTGAAGTGGTGGGTGGGCTCAACAGGGCAGTTCCTTTTCACGAGAACAGAGTACGATCGAGGGAAATCTGTCGTGTATGAGCGCGCCTTTTGTGTAGGTTCCGTACGTAGGTCTATCTACAGTAGTGCCACCTACGTATTGTGGTCAAATGGAGATAGCTTACGAGTCCCTTCCAACATGTACTACAAGTACGTGCTGCGTAAACAGATAGAGATAGGTTACGAACCCATTCCAAACTCCAGCATGTGCTATGATACCAAGTATAACATTATACCGACAACACACGTAAATGAAAGGAGATACCGGTAGACTGCGAGCTCATTCAAACTCCAACCACGTATTGAGAACAAATTGCTTGGATTTGATATTTAGTATGAGATCAATTTTGCAGTAGCACAAGGGCTGAACCACACTTGGAATTTGATTTGGATATGTTCCGTAGAGAATGCGTACGTACGCGTGCAACACATTCGATGTTGATATCATAAACCAGCTTGATCGTGAATATGAGGTACAAGGGAGACGGTGACCTTCTGTAACATACGAAAAGGCCATTCACTATAGTTACGGTATGACTGGTATGTCGAGCGCTGTAGTGTTACGAGAAGGTATGATATCATATCGTCTTCTTTATCGCAGATGCATCTGGGTGTTATTTGCGAATGTAACACGACTTCAAGCAGAACACAACAGACAAGATAACCACGTCAGCACGAGCAAGACTAGAAGAAGCAGTAGCAGTAGCAGTAGTAGTAGTAGTAGCAGTAGTAGTAGTAGTAGTAGTAGTAGCAGTAGTAGTAGTAGTAGTAGTTGTAGTAGTAGTAGTAGTAGTAGTAGTAGTAGTAGCAGTAGTAGTAGTGGTAGTAGTAGTAGTAGTGGTAGTAGTAGTAGTAGTAGTAGTAGTAGTAGTAGTAGTAGTAGTAGTAGTAGTAGTAGTCACACGATATAACCCTTCAGATATCCCTTTCGCTACCCAGCTGCAATAAAGGCACTGAGAAGCGTTTCCCAAAAAACTTTGGTGCAGTATTCCAAAACCGGATACAAGCTTGTGCGGCGGCTCATCGTGGCTTACATCGGACGGCAAACAGTCGTGCTGCAAAAAGCACTTGCATGAAATCTTTCGCATTTAGAATACCAGGCACCTACATGTACATCATTGTTTCTGATGTAGCAGACCGAACTGACGTGGGCGGGTGTGTATTGTAGGGTTTTATGGCTGAACGGCGCCGAACGAAGCGTTATCCTGCAAAATGCTGCCGGAATACAAACTTGATCAAAATGGTCTAGAAATAGAAAGGTCTTAGTGACGCATTCATTCGTGCTTGATTTGATATCCTTCGCATTTTACGAGATTTGTACAGGTGGAAGCAGTGCACTACTTACACAGTTAGACCGGGATGACGCGGGCTGGTGTATCATCGGCTTGTGAGCGATCAACCTCGAAGCTTGCATTAACACCCTCTTTTATGTTAGCTGGCACGTGGTTTATGCTGCCCTCTTTCATCGAACGGGCACAGACAGGGGCATGATCAATTGACCTAAAATTATCGTAGTAGAGGTCTCGATGCATTATTCTCTCCACACATGCATGCTATCTTTCGTGTTTTAGGGCGTATTACACACACACGCGTACGCTCGTGCGAGGATCATTTGTTTTTCGCCGTTGGACTGCCAGTAAGCGCGTGAGCGCGGGTTGGCAAGAAAAGAATCGATGCGCGCACCGAGCGAGGAGCGGTCAGTAGGAATGCTGTGAACCCCACGCGCGATAGACCTGAAAAGGGCGGGTGCCGAGGGAAACGAGGAAAGGAAAGACACCTACCTCCTGCCTGTGACCACGGCTTTTTGTCCGGAAAGTCGCTGTGCGAAACGTAAAACCTTGCGCAAGTTGAGCTGGGAAATGAAAAAAGTGACGACAATATATGTATACTATACGAAGCATATTACTTCGAAGTATATACCAGGTATACATTTATATTACCTGGTATATAATTATTATTGCCACCTCCGACAATATAGCGTAGATGCCGTTCCTCCGATGTAAATCGAATATCCACCCATAAAGCAGTAGTATCTACCTGGTACGAGTTATATGATAGATATATAGATCTATATAAATATATATATATATTTAGACTATATATAGCCTAGTCTAGATCATGCATTTTTTAGTAGACCGAACGTCATGGTGTGCACATGATAGCCCAGGCAGCTCTGTGCAGCTCTACAGAGGGTTGGAGCTTGTCGTGCGTCATGCACCTCCACGTCGTGGGGCTACACGATGCTGTTGTTGCTGCTTGCTGCGGCTGCTGCTACTACTGCTACTGCTGCTGCTACTGCTGCATTACTACTCAAAAATGAGCTCAGAGCCCACGACGCTACCGGCGGCTGTCACAATATATATTATTTATTGCGTTCAGAAGGAAGGAAGGAAGGCGTGCACCAGGCATGATGATGCAATATGATATCCATACCATAGTAGATACCATAGCAGCAGAAGTACGCAAGCGTTCGATATACGTGAGCGCTACATGTAAAATAAAATAAAATAAACGAAATGTACTATAATAGTACGTATAATAGCAGATGCACGCGTTTGAGCGAGTTAGATACACGTAAGTAAGCGTTACGTACGAAAAAATAAAAAAAATGAAAGTACACTCCAGCTACTGCTGTGAGATCGAAGATTTTTGTCGAAACCCATCTATGTGATGGATATCACATCAACACGTAAGTGTGATATGCATATCATATCGTATACACCTCTGGTATTATTAGTACGTACCGCGGCAAGCGTGAAACAAACAAACAAAAGTGATGGCTGAATGGCAGTACGCAAGCAGTCAGTAGCAAGTAGTATTCGACCAGGGATATACGACTCGTATTAATGCAAGAATATCATGCATGGTGGATCGTTGCCAGTCGGTACAAACCCAGTGCTACTACTATTAATATATATTATTGGTGTTTCTTACGCTACAGTACACTACTACCCTGCTTTTCTGCTACTATTAATATAATACTCTAATCGACAATCTGTATTGCTACTACTTTATTATACTAAACTACGAAATGCGAAGAAGCTACTTAATCCGCAGATAGATACTACTGCTGACGTATGCACGCCTTTTCATTTTTTGATAGAAGCATGTCGCTGCTTCATTTCTACCAGGAATGAGCGACCCACGGGCGGTGGTACTGCGCTGTGATGGGTACCAGGTATACCATCATACAATACCTGGCATATCTAACCTCGTTGGGACTTCAAAGGCAACACAAATCGACGAAAAAAACTCGAGTCCAGGTTTGCTGGGATGGGGAATGTGAATGTGTCTGAACTGCTGCAATGCAAGGAGGTGGTGTGCGACACGCGTTCAGCTTGTTGATGCTCGCGCTGCTGTGCGCGCTCCTTTAAGATTCGCGTGACAATAAGCTCGATCTCGTCGCTCATGCGTCGCTGTGCCTCGAGCCCCAACTGTAAGGGGTTTAATCCCTCTTGGGGGCTTCAGGGTGGGACCACCTGCCGTTTTCGTCCCGACCTTACGTGCTATAAGATAGAAGCACACCACGCTAGCCAACAACGCTGGATGGCGGATGCAATTGAGTTAGATCGACACGCACACGAGACGCGCATGACAACGCGTGGAAGTGTGGTGAGCTTTTAACATTTTTTTTTTTTTTTTTTTTTTCCCGCCCCATCCACACCAGAGGATAAAAAAAAAAAAAAAAAAAACAAGAAAAAAAAAAAAGAAGGATAGAAGTAGCACTTTGTCTGGAGCCATTTTTTTTTTTCTTCCTCCCGCGCTTCTGCGCTGTGCTGTCTAGGATGAAGAATGGAAACCGCGGGGGGAAGTTGATCTGGCCCGCGCGTGTGCTTTCCAGTGTTATTATTAGGAGGGAAGCATTAAAAAACTGCCCAAAACGTGGAACTGTAGTCCCTTCGCAGGTTTTCTCTTTTCTCTGATGGAGGTGTTAGTGTGAAGACACACCGGCGTGGGTTGTGTGCGCAATCGCACGCTCGAGGGTCAACGATGAGGAAACACCTCAGAGTCTGCCTCGAGGAGCCAGGATGATCTTGAGGTGGATTATAGTGATAGGGAGCCAGGGAATAGGGACTGGTATCCACAAAAATACTACTTTAAACTCTATAAGGCCATCATGGATTGGGCGATAGTGTAGGTGGCGGAAATGGTCCATCAGGACTCCCCCTATTGTCCACTGCCCTGCTCTGCCCTGCTTTGCCCTGCCCTAGCAACATGTTCTACTTGTTTCTTAGGGTTCCGTTAGTGGAATTATTGTGAGCCTTGAATACAGCCAGCGGGCCTTTGGAGGAGAGACTAACAAAGACACCGGAACCCACGAGGGGCGCGCTGTCCCAACACCGAGAACCAACCATGCATCCGTCTGGGAGTACGGTCGACTGATTCTACGATCGCCCGCCCCCCCCCCCCCCGAAACCAGCGATTTTCTTTCACGAACGTTTCATGGCGCTGCTCGACATGAGGAAGGTTGCTATTAACTCAAGGTCTCCATATATATATACATATATATATATTTATTTTTTTTCTTGTTTTTAATGGGCTATCGAACAATCACGTCTGGATGGCAAGGGGCACCGTATTTCTTCAGGAGATACGGCCGGGAGGAGTTGGTTTCGAAACCGGCGATTTCGTTGAGGAAAAGTTGGGGGGGGCTATCGTAGTAAGACTCCATCATTGCACAACAAACCTAATCCGAACCCGAGCAAGATGACCCCCGAGAACCCGATCCTCGAACCCGCCCCTCCTCGCACAGAACTTTGTCCGGAAATAAAAAATCCACTTTTTTTTTTCTCTCTTTTTTGGTTGTTGGATGCTAAAAAAAGGCCGTCAAAAAAATAAATGCTATGAGGCCGTAGCATCCTACCTATCATTTCTTGTACTGTACCATGAATATTCTTGGTAGCAACCGCAATAACAAAAAAGGCCCGTTTTTAAACAAAAACAAGAAACAAAACATTCCACGACACGATGATTCCCATGCTCTGCTGTAGAAGAATTCTAGATAATTAGCTTGCAGACGTTTCGTAAGGACCACTCTTATTATATATTATAAATCTACTAACTGCACTTACTCCTTGATCATAATTATCGAAGCTTTTTTTTCACGGGTTATGACCCGACCTGCGGATCGAGTCAGTCAGGACGTTTCCATAATCTCGCGGGTCGAGGCCGTTGGGGTCAAGAGGCGTTCGAACGCTCACGGGTTGGCTCGGGTCGCGTCAGGCAGGAGGGTTTTCAGATATCATGGACCGGGCCGGGTCAGGTCACTCTGACCCGACCCGACCCGCGATAACAGGTTGACGCGACCCGCGAAAAGCCCTGATAGTACAGCGTTCTAAATAAAGTTTGACGAGAGGCTCTCCTTTTACTGACCCCAAATCGCGTCCGAATGCCATATACAAGTAGAACTCTTGTTTTTTTTCGCAAAATAGTAACGTTTTCGTATATACAATACCTGGGCGCCACACGCTTTTTTTTTTTTTCGTCGGAGGGCACGTGCTAATATACTACATTTTACATCTCTGAGGGGGTGCAGCACTTTTTTTCTCGTCTGTTTTTTTTTTTTTTCCCCCGAATGACGGGGCTCCTTAACCCCCTTTAGAGCCCCCAAACCCCTCCCTATACTAATCCCAAGTAAATTTGTCTCCCTAAAAGGGGTCCCAGCTGTTAAAAGGGGCCATACCAACCCCGAAAATCGTCGGAAATACGCCAAAAAAAAAAAAACAAGGGAAAAATTGCGTGATATTCTCGTCGTGTGTACCTATCTATATAGACCCTAAGCTGCGAGGGATTTTTTGTCTTTTTTGATCCGGTGTTGAGGTACAAGTAGCAGTTTTACTTTTTGTCGAAGCAGTTTTTTTTTTTGGGGGGGAGAGGTCTTTAAGCTCGTCTCAAATGCGGAGATCTTCACAAGTAAATATAAACGGTGTGGAGGGTTGTGGTACACGCCTCTATATCGCGACGTGGTTGCAATTCGGGAGAACTCGTTCGTGCATTTTTCGGTTTTTTGTTTCGAATAAAAAAACTGCTTTTTCGGGGGGTGGAGGGGGTAAAACAGAAAACAGAAGGAGCCTCCTCACGAGCCACCATTCTCTCGCAGCAGAAGAAGAACAACAGGGAAAAAAAAAAGTGTTTTTTTTTGTGAGGTGTGTATATTATTACAAGAATAAAAATACACTCCTCCAGCTCTGTGAGATCGAAGATTTCATCGAAACTCATCTTTGCAGCAAGCTGTGTGTGATACTCCGATCGCGCGTATTACTGGGTGTTTGTTCTCAGTAAGGATATAGGTCGGCGACTCCCCTTGGAACTACAGCAGTGTAGCTTGTACCAGGGTCGACATGGTGATGTTAACCCCTTTAGAGCCCCCAAAATCCCTCCCTATACTAACTTCAAGTAGTTTTGTCCCCCAAAGAGGGTTTCCAGTTCTAAAGGCGTTTTAATCCGTCTGTGCGCGGAAACTATAAAACCCGTGTATATACAATGGAAGAGCTCCTCAAGCCGCCACCACCCTCAGAAGGGAAAAGAAAAAATAAAGTTTTTTCTTAGCGTGAGAGCTACATATGAGAAGAAGAGGTTCCTCATGCCACCACCCGTCAGAAGGAAAAAAATGGCGCTCGCCTCTCTCTCTCTTGCCTGTAGCATCATGCGAGTTCTGAGTTTGGAGACGGCTGTCTCGGAACATTGCCCAGGGGGGCGTGCGTGCTGTGTTGCGTGCTTTATGCTACGTAATAAGCCGTACATAGCTCCCTGGAACCACACGCCGTGGGAAATTTAATTGTCGTGTGTGTTTCGCAGGTAAATATGTGCGTGGTACTGGTACTGCACTAATGTGATGCAATATATCATCATACCACGCTACTGCAGCTAGCCAGTACAACAAAATACCACTCTGTCTACTAGTTTAGTCTGCCGTTGCTGACGCGCTTTTTTCGCCCAGGAGATGAAAGAATAGCATCAGATAGATAGAGCAAGCAGTATATATATACATACACTCTGGTGTATACGTAAGTTTTAGCAGATCTATGATTCAAAGAGGAGGCATGGATGCTACAACTACCTGTTCAACAGATGGTACTACTACTACTCCTACTATTAATACTATATCTGCTGACGTACTCCAGTAATTAATTGCTGCCATGGTAGCCTGTGAGCTGACTGGCAATGAGTCGACTAGTCTAGTTAGACCAGCAGACCACCAGGTAGTAGCTAGTATGTGGTAAATCCATCGCACCCACAGCGGGTGCAACGCGGAAGTAAGTTTCTGAGCTCCAACATTAACAGAGAAGGAGGTCAATACCCCCCCCCCCCCCCCCCCCCGTCCCCCGAAACACGATCTTCGAAGACATTCATTTTTCGCGCAACGCGACCAAACGCTTTTTTTTTGCGCTCTGCTGTTGGTGTTGTGCTCCAAAAGCAAATGCTTCGAAGTATACTCGTAAAATTGCCATACATACTAATAATACTACTATTAACAACCGATAGTTGCACACTTGGGGAGCTCAACCCCGGTCAGAAACGCCTGGCCGGGAAAGGGAAACCCCGACCGTGGGATTACTGGGGGTAGATATTTAGATATTGCGGTTGAGTTACGATAACACTTTCGGCAGCACGTATGCCCTGCGGCAAAATTTCTGCGTCTTGCCCTCTTGCGGGCGCGTTTGTTTCTGGCTCGACTTGTGCATGTTTTTGTGTGTATGTAGTGTATTGTGTGTGTTTTGTTTTTCATTCTTCGGAGCAAATTCGAATTTCAATTGTAGTTCGTTTTGCTGGCTCGATTTGATTTTCGTGTGTTCTGGGGTTTTTTTTTTCGTCATTTTTTTGGAGAAAATTCGGGTTTCAGTGCGGTTTTCTGGCTCGACTTGTGTGTCGTGAGTGTGTGTTTTTTTTTCTTTCATTTTTGAGCAAACTCGATTGTCAAGTTAGTGTCAGGCTGGACTTTATTTTGTGTGTGTGTGTTTCTTCAGGTTGGAGCAAAACTCAGGTTTCGATTTTGTTTCTGGCTCGACTTGTTTTTGTGTACCACTGAGGTATGTTTTATTGTTCCATATTTTGAAGCAAATTCGAGTTTCAAGTTTTGGCGGAGCCGAAACCGAGGGATCCCTTTGGAGCTAGCTGCCTGTAACGTCCACCAACCTCCCATGCACACAACTTCAAGAAGGCAACTGAGCCAAGAGGCTGGGAGGAGCGCGCGCGCGGGGGGCGGGGGCGGGGAGGGGGCGGGGGGGGGGGGGGAGGGGGGGGGGGGGGTACTCATACAAAAAGTTTTGAAATTCATTTCCGGTAGGAATATGCACTGACTGCTGTGCACTATTTTTTTGTTTGTTTGTTTGACACTTCTGCTTCCCAGCAAGCTACTTCTGGACAAGCCGTGGTCACAGGTGTCATCCCTTCCCCCCCCGGTTCTTGCCTTCAATTTTTATCGCGCATAGGGTTCAGCAATCCCACTGCTCGTCGATTTTTCATTCGATTGTTGCTAACTCACGCTCTCGCGCTTTCCGCAAGTCAAATTGTCCACAAGAAAAAGTCCCAACGAATTTATACGAGTATGCACTCGGCGGGGCTCGAACTCACGAAACTGACCTATACCACGCTCGAGGATAACCTTATACGCCACCAGGGCGACTATATCAGAGGGCGAACGAGCCAAGAAGCTAGGGGGGGTGGGGGGAGGGGGGGAGAGGGGACGAGGGGGGGGGGGGGGATGCTCATTTGTTGTTGCCTTAGTCTTTTGGACATTGACCACGCATCCCTTTCGAGACGGCGAAGGGGGGGGGGCATGTTAAGGGGGGGCGTACTCATTTGTTGATTGCCTTAGTCATTTGACCATTGACCACGCATCCCTGTCGAGACGGAGCACCTCCGTTCCTGCTCCTAGTAGAGACACCTCCAACATTTGGGCGCTCACTACGCTTCTTCCATATACGACATAGAAACTGTTTGCTTATCCTATCCCCGCTCTGTTTCGCCGTCTGCGGCCACCATTTATCTCCTAGGATAGCGATCGTTTTCTCGCTACTCTCTAGTCTACCAAACTCTTCCACGCCACATTCGTCTCTAATTTCCTCATCTATCTCCTCCTCTAACATATCCCGTTCCTCCTTGTATAATTCCCATTCCCTCCTACTATGCAAGTCCTACTCTCTATTGCTGTGCCACACCGGGCACATATGTGCATCCACGTCCTCCTTCTCCCGACTAATGGTATATATATTTTTCTTCTTTCTGGTGAGGTGGAAGCGGGGGGGGGGGGGGGGGGGGGGGGGGGGGCGTACTTATATACCAGAAAGTATTCAACTTATTTCGGGTTGGAATATGCACTGATCGAGCACAAATGTCGGATAGCGGACGAACCGAGAGGTTGGGAGCAGGGCGGGGGGAGGAAGGGGGCGGGGAGAACGGGCGAGGGGCGAGGGAGGGGGGGGGCGGGGTACTCATTTGTTTTCGCCATTTGACCATTGACCATGCATCCCTTTGGAGACGGCGAGGAGGGGGGGGGGGAAAGGTACCCACACCACCCGTGCATGGCGTGGGGATAGAGCCTGGATGAGACATAGGGTTCGAAGATGAGAGGGTGGACGAAACTTGTTTGGTATTAAATACGACGTAGTAAGAAAATGTTGAAGCGAGGGCAATAACTGAATATTTTTGAGACCGCAACGGTCCGGGGAAAATGTGTTCAAAGGGAAAAAGGGACTGAGTGGCGGGCTACGATATAAAGGTGCGCGCCACTTTTTTTTCCTGAGGAGGTTTTCCTCAAATTCAGGAGCTTTTAAGACCTCTCGCAAAAACTGATTTGTAGAGGAAAAATAAATACGTTAACGCCTTCACTACTGTAAACCCTTTCGGGGGACAATATTTTGCTCGAAATTAGTATAGGGAGGGGTTTCGGGGCTCTAAAGGGATTTCAAGTACCACTGCTCTATCAGATGAAAAACCAACTTCCATTTGGCTTAGTATTAGGTACACGACCAGAAGAATCATCCCCAAACAAAGGTCTACTATTTATTTATTTTCCGGCGATTTTGGGTGAGGGAGCCCCGTCGTTCAGAAAACACTACCGCCAAAAAAAGGTATACCTCTATCCTAGCGCGCGTCCTCACGGTTGGGGCATCGGCCGCGCCGGGGGGCGCGACGTGGGCTGCTGCGGTGGAAGGGGTGTGTGTACCCGAACTTCGAACTACACACCTACGCTGCTGCATCATGGGGATCTCCGACGCGCGCTCAGCATGAATCACGGTAGAAAATACTTCTACCATACATACGCTCGTAGTAGTAGTGTCGTTTCCCGACCTTCAAGCTACACTGCGCGGAGATCTCCGACACGTTCTTAACCATAGCATTAGCATCATAACAGCATCGTACGTAGTAGCATCATTATCGAAGCCGTATTGCTGCGCGCGTCCACTACTACTACTACTACCACTACTAGAAGAGCGGTAAGGCTGCTTGCTGCAGTACCTGACGTTTTGTGGTGTTCGCTGGACCGGGTCCGAGCAGGGCTAGCTATGTGCGAAGCACTGCAGGTCGGAATATGTAACGCACCGAGATAGATTGCTGGTACAATGATATAACAGGCGTATGGCTATTGATAGGTTTCCTTGTTTGGTGTCCCTTAATCACTAGTCTAGACTACAGGATATGTTTTTTTTGCTTCTACAACATATGATATGATATATGATACTTGAGCATATTTTATACGATGTAGTTACGCGTACGTGGTGCGTACATTAGTAGTAGTAGGTGTTCCACCAAGAATGAATGAATGAAAGGGCGTTGAAGCTGGTGCTGCACAGTTTGTTACTGCTGTGCCGTAGCGTCGGATAGGCAGCAAACAGCATGATTTTGACACAATCAAAATCAGACGGCATTGTATGTATGAATGAGGCGAAGCATGCAACGAAAAAGGAGGGAGAGAGACCGGTACGGAAATAGGCGTAACTGGGCTCTTGGTTGTGTCAACCCCGCAAGCTTCTTGCTACGTCGTCGGCGTTCTGTCCGTAGGTCAAGTGTTTTTTACGAGCGATTGACGTTGAATAGGCAAGCAGCATGATGACAATTTAACCTCATTTGATACAGTAATAAGGGTTGCACCGGCTCGTCGCGTACTCACTCGTAATCGCGTACAACTTGCCTCGCATGGCATATTCTAATACGTATACATACCTGGTACATACCTGGTACGTACGTACCGGTGGTACCTGTTACAGCTCGAAGTATGTTACATTTTTGTTGACCCCTGCACCCACGCTTTGTATAGGCGGAAAATGGTATAAAATGGAATTTTAGCAGGATGTATTTTCCAGTGAAAGCGTTAATAACTACCTGGTGGTGCGAGTACTGCTGCTACTATTTATTACGGAGGACGATAGTAAATAGGACCAAATATTGTAGGTAATAATAGATGAATATATAGGTTTTTGTGTCCACCGTAGGTCGTATTTACTAGGGTCCCCCGTAATATGTGCATCGTTATGTATGAAAAGACGTTTGTTTAATAGGGCAACCCACAGAGTAAATGTGCAGCATCAACTTCAACGCCCTCATCTACCGGTGTACTCGTTCGTGAGCAACTGCGATGATAGTCTATCCTCTGGAGAGTAGAGAGGGACATCATGAGGCCGAAGGAATTTCATTCGTACGTGTACCTAGGCTACTTCTACCACTATACACTGCTACTACTGACATACCGCTTCTTGCTGTGCCTAGTATAGTAGTCTCCGCCCTCCCCCCACCAGTTGTACGACTTACAGGATATACTTGATAAACTGATGCATTTCCTTCCACAGCTAGCTGTCAGATTTCGCCCCCCTCAGAAACGGGTTTAATAGTTTCCGCGCACAGACTGACTAACATCACCCTGTTGACCCTGATAGCTACACTGTAGTTGTAAGGGGAGTCGCCGACCTATATCCTTAATGAGGACACACAACCCGTAATACGCGCGATCGAAGTGTAACACATAGCTTGCAAAGAGGAGTTTCGACGAAATCTTCGATCTCACAGCTGGACAGGAGTGTATTTTTATTTTTTTAATATGACGTAATGTTTTTGAAGGGCATACCGGTATAATATCGTATCAGGTAGTATGACACTAAATGTGCCCACCCCCCGTCCACCAACGACCCACCGCAGCATTATTTGTAGTAGTTAATATGTTTCTTTGGGACTCCAGAGGGAAAAAGTGTAGAAAAAAAATAGAGTGCAGTCAGAAAAAAAAAAGTTTGTGTACGTGTAGAGAAAAAAAAAGGAAGAAAATGAGTGGCATTTGCGCCGCACCACAAGCAGAAGCAGGGGTAGATGGGGGGGGGGGGGGGGGGGTGGAGGGGGTAGGGGGGGGGGGGGGGGTAGGGGGGCGTACTCAGATTGAAGGGGGGGGGATCCGGGGCGATGTGTGTCGGGAGTGCGACAACGGGAGGAGATACATGCGACGCGCGCGGACAACCTGATATTTGTTTATACGGCGCGCCCATCGACAACCGAGGTGGACCGCGGAACTTAGGCACGGTAGTCGACGCCCCCCCCCCCCCCCCCCCCCTGTTGTTGTTGTTGGGTTTCTGGGTCCGAGGTGTTCTTGAAACCGTTCAAAATGGGGTGCTCAGCGGACCACACCGTCCATTTTCATTGGTCGACCCCTCTACCTTCATCCCTCCCGTGTACCGGATCCCTTTTTTTGCCACCCCTGCACCCACCTATAGAGTAGGTGGCCCTATATAGTGCGGGTATGTGTCACGAAAAATTACGCGCACTATACCGGGCACCCGCACTATATAAAAATCGGCCACTATGGAGGGGTCTATATTGTGCCAAACGGTTTCACCCGCACAATATCGGACACCCGCACTATATGACCCGCACTATATAGGGCCACCTACTGTATAGGCTTGGGGTCCAGGGTTAGGGTTGGGGTTGTTAGTGGAATAGCGTATGGACTGCACAGCTGAGTGCTGCGGTTCACATTGTGGACTGTGAATAGTTGCTCTCGTGGTTTGTTGTGCTACTTTTTCGAAGTATGGATGCTGCTGTCGCTGGCTCTTCGTAGGCCAAAGTCCGAAGTGTTTCACAAGACTAGGTAGACTGCATACAATATCAACAGCGCCGCATTTTTTGGCCGCTCCATGCCTAGGTGTCACAGCGTAAAAGACGCGGAGAAAAAGGTGTCAGGGAGCAGGTGGTTAGTGCCTTCCCCCTCCCCCCCCCCCCCCCCCCCCTCAAAATCCTACCTATGAGCACCCCCCCCCCCCCCCCCTCTACTGGTTATTTGTAAGATGCAGCTCGCCCTTCATGTGACTCGCCGAACACCTCAAGGCAAGGCGGTTCGCGCAACTTGGTGGTGCACGCGATGTCTGCCTGGTCGTTGAAAACCCGACGTGCCCCGTCCCGGCATTGTAAGGATTCGACGGTGTATGGTCTTCAGACTACACGGAGTCCTACATGCGTGGAGTGAGTACACCTCTCCCTGCTCCCCTGCTCCCGCCCTCTTGGAGATGCACAATAATTCGAGGCAGTGCTGACCAATAGGAATCCACTCTCTCTTGGGGGAAATCTGAGTTCTATTAATAGGTTGCCTATCACCCAGCAGAACCCCAGATTTATAGCGATTGAGCGAGCTACCGGCACGGTGGCTGTTGTGGTGTATCTCTAACATCCCCCGCCGTCTCCCCCCCCCTTCCCCCGAGCTACGTAGCAGTCAGCGCTTCTTGCTAGCTCAGTAGATATGGTATGTATCTAGCATCCCTCCCAGGCTACCCCCCTACACTCCCCCTACCCGCCCCCCCCCCCCTTAATCCCTCTCTACCCCCTCCTACTCCTTACTCCCCGCCTACTCCCTACTCCCCCCCTCCCCCCTACTCCCTACCCCACCCCTACTCCCTACCCCTCCCCCCTGCTCACTACTCTACTCCCTGTCCCCCCCCTACTCCCTACGCCCCCCAACGCCCAATCCCCCCTTCTTCTCCTTACTCCCCCCCCTACTCCCTACCCCCGACCTACTCCCTACGCCCCCCTTACCCCGCCCCCCCTTACCCCATCCCTACCCCCTCCTACTCCCTACTCCCCCCCTACTCCCTACTCCCCCGCTCCCCCCTACTCCCTACCCCACCCCTACTCCCTACCTCTACTCCCTACGCCCCTCTACGCCCGATCCCCCCCCCTATTCCCTACCCCCCCCCGTTCTCCTTACCCCCCCCCCCTACTCCCTAGCCCCCCCTCAACTAAGATAGAGGTACACCGATTTTTTTCTTGAGGTTCCTCAATTTGGGAGCTTAAGACATGTCCCTGGAGCCCAAAAGCTGATTTGGAGAAAGAAAAAAAAACTGCCTTGTACCGGAGAAAAAAATGCCATGGCCTAGATACACAAGCAAGAACCACGCCCGAAAAAATACGGCCTATTATTTATTTATTTTCCGACGATTTTGGGTCAAGAAATCCCGTCGTTCGGAAGCCTTTTCAGGCGAAAAGTGTTACTTCTGTCGTAACACGCGTCTACTCCCTATCCCCCCCCCACTCCATACCCCCTCTCTACTTCCTACCCCCCCCCCCGATTTCTCCCTCGTCAAGCTGACTGGTTCTTACCACGATAGCCCCCCCCAAGAAAACCAACGTTTTTTTTTGTTCTAACGAACGTTTCAAGGCTGCTCTCGAGACACAAGGAAAGGATACTATTGAAATTAAAGGTATCCATTTATTTTCTTGTATATGTGCAAAGGTCTATCGATCGATGATGCCGGGGAGCGTGTGGAGGGACACGGTATTTCAGGAGATGCGGCCGTGGGCTGGTTTTGAAACCGACGATTTCGTTAAAGAAGAGTTGCGGGGGCTGCCGTGGAACGACTCTCTCCACTTCTGCCTCGCCAAGAGCTGACTGCTATATAGCTCAGTAATTTATGATGGCTCTACTAGTATATTATAAATAATTCAAATACACTTCAGCCTCTGTGAGATCGAAGATTTCGTCGGGAACTCATCTATCGCACAAGCTGTGTGCGTGATCGTCCGATCGCGCGTATTACTGGGTGTGTGTCCTCATTAAGAATAGATTGTCTAGGTAGCACAATTGCATACGCCCTCTCCCTCTCAATTCCCCCACACCCCACAACAGAAGCATGTCAACATAATATAAGAAGACAGTAGCATTTCCCCCCCCCCCCCTTTTTTTTTCGCTGAAGGACGGCGGGGCCTCCTTAAGCCCGAAATCGTCGAGTTCCTGTCGTTCTTGTTTGTGAAATTTTGATTTTTTTTCTTTGTATATTCTCTAGGCCATGTGATTAGATACAAACTACCCCCGAGGGGCCGCCAGGCCGCGAGAGGGGAAGGGAGGAAGAAGCTGGGGAAGGACTTCGGCCAAAAATGCCCTGAGAGATGGGATGTTGATAAGGATTTGGAGACACTATTTCGGTACTGTGTAGTAGTAGCTAAAATTTGGAAAGATGCCGGGAAAGGAAATGGGGGAAACTATGGCTGGCAAAGGAAGGGTCATATGTAGCAGAGATACATGCGCCTCTGCCTCATGGAAGAATATTCAGTATAAATCGGAACGTCTCAGCGACATGTGCGACGCTATGTTGCTGTCGGAGAGAGGGCCAAGAATAAAAACAGTAAAAATATCTTGGGCATTGTTGGCCTTGATATCTTCGGGAACCTTTTACACACGTTTACTTTATTCTGAAAAAAAAAAAACACGTTTTTTTCGATCAGATTTTGGGGTGCGAAGGGGTGCGTAGAGAGCTCCCTGAGTCATCCCGCATGGAGGGTCGCGCAACGTTCAGTTCTAAGTCTCCTGAGATCCTATCATTGAGAGGAGAGAGCTCAATATCTCAACCCCCGCCCCCCGCCCCCCGCCCCCTCCCCCCCGAAACATGACACTTCGACCAAAGGTGTGTTCGCTCGCGCAACATTGACCCGGCGACCAAAACACGTTTTCTAGATGCGCGCTATTACGGGGGACCCTAGTAAATAGGACCTACGGTTGTCACAAAAATCTATATATTAATCTACTTTTACTAAGGATATTTGGTCCTGTATACTATCGTCCTCCGTAATAGAGTTCTTCCCAAAAAACAAACGCACGTTTTCGTCAAGTTACCTCGTGCTAACCGATGT
The DNA here is from genome assembly GCA_012845835.1 of Undaria pinnatifida. Lineage (NCBI taxonomy): Eukaryota > Phaeophyceae > Laminariales > Alariaceae > Undaria > Undaria pinnatifida. Next base: position 10,263,657 of record JABAKD010000019.1, read on the forward strand.
AGTTCTCCATACTTTGGGTTGGGGGGGGCTCACAACCAAGGCGACCAGCAACAGAAAAGTTTTCCAGATGCGCGCTATTACGGGGGACCCTAGTAAACAGGACCTACGGTTGTGACAAAAATCTATATATTAATCTACTTTTACTAACGATATTTGGTCCTGTATACTATCGTCCTCCGTAATAGAGTTCTTCCCAAAAAACAAACGCACGTTTTCGTCAAGTTACCTCGTGCTAACCGATGTAGTTCTCCATACTTTGGGGGGGGGAGGGGGGGGGGAGGGGGGGGGGAGGGGGGGGGGGGGCTTACGAAACGGTCATAAGTGGTTGGCCCAAGGAAGGAAGGCATTGCCTATTGAGGCCGGGGGATAAGACTCTATCCGCAGGGGTGAGGAGAGAATCCCCCCCCCCCCCCCCTTTAAAAAAAAAGTGTACCTTTACCGCAGAATTTGTACCCCCCCCCCCCTAAAAAAAACGCCTCCCAAAGACCCGATGTCCGTTGTAGCAGGGGGTCCATATGTTAGGGTCCGGGGCGCCTATTGGCACACCAGCCAGATATTCAAATAATGATGTTACGTACCTCTATGGGCATACCTGCATGTATCATAGGTAGTGTAAAATTTGGTTGTTTTATGTCAAGCCTTTTTTTCATTTGGCGGGGGGGGGGGTATTCATAGGTAGTGCAAATTGGTTTTTGAGTGTCAGCCTTTTTTTCATTTGTCGGGGGCGGGGGGGGGGGGGGGGGGGGGGGGGGGGGGGTACTCATTTGCTGCTTGTGCCTTAGTCAAGCATTGGACGTTTGACCACCACGCATGCACATCCCTTTCGAGACGGAGCACACCGTTCCTACTCCTTACAAGAGGACACCTCCAACATTGTGGACACTCAGCACGTTTCTTTCATGTCTTGCGTGAAAAAAATGCCTACCGTGGAGGTATCTGATGTCTCCTTTCTCTTTGACCGTCTGTGACCACCATCTAACTCCTTTGTATCGTCTCCCTCAAGAGTCAACATTAACCAAGTATCTCACCCCCCCCCCCCCCCCCCCCCCCCTCCCAAGGTGGCCGCAGACGGCGAAACAGGACGGGGGATAGGATAAGCAAACAGTTTCTATAGATGTAATATATGGAAGAGGCGTACTGAGCGCCCAAATGTTGGAGGTGTCTCTATTGGGAGTAGTAGGAACGGTGCTCCGTCTCGAAAGGGATGCGTGGTCAATGCTCAAATGACTAAGGCAAGCAACAAATGAGTACGCCCCCCCCCCCCCCCGTCCTCCCCCCCCCCCGCCTCCCAAGCATTTGAACACCTTATAGAACAACGAAAGATAAATTCTACGGCAGGGCGAGTACCTCCTTTTGTAGTACATCTAACACCCCATGCCTTCAAACCCTGAAATCCCTTCTGACGCTAAAACCAATGTCTTGTGATTACATCCTGAGAGACATGCGGGGTTTGTAGAGATATCTTTACACACACCCCATCAACCCCAGCCCTAACCCTGAACCCCCCCCCCCCCTAAAACACAAAAACCAACCGCGCATTGTGATTGTACCCTCTTGGGAGGCATATCCGGGGTGTACACAGACGGACATCTGCACACGCTGAACCCCCCCTCCTAACACAACCAACCGACTGCATTGTGTGGTCTCACCTTGGGAGGCATAATATCCGGGGTGTGAAGATGTGTGTTTGCACACCCTATCCTCAGCCCCCGTCGTGCGCCCCCACCTTAAAACACCAAAACCAATGCAACAATACGATTACGTCTTGGGCGGCATCCGGGGCATTCAGAGATACACCCTTTGAAGGGCAAGCATGAAATCGTGCCTGGCAATACCGTACTTTAATAAGCGATAACGCCTGCCAGCTATGAAGGGAACAACTGCTACAAATCGTAACGCAGCGACGGGAGACAGGGGATAGATACCATACGGCAACATCGCCCCGGGGGTCCTAAAATATGTACTTCAGTACGTGTACATGTGAAATTGCTTGGCACAGATGGGTACAAGAGGTAGTGGTAGTCTGCGGAGTAGTGCCGGTTGCCGCTATAGTGCAGGTGTTTACCTCTATAGTGCACATACAGGCACTAAAGCAGTAGGATTCCCCTGATAAGGCGGTATCCCAATATAAGGCGGTCAAAGTCGCTCGACGCCACTGGGGAATAGTCGTCATAACCCGGCATGAATAAGGCGGCCTCCCCCTATAAGGCGGTCGTATTGCTCTGGCACACCAACCGCCTTACTGGGGGATAAGGCGGCCTCCCCCTATAAGGCGGTCGCATTGCTCTGGCACACCAACCGCCTTACTGGGGGATAAGGCGGACTCCCCCTATAAGGCGGCCATATAGCTCTGGCACACCAACCGCCTTACTGGTGGATAAGGCGGCCTCCCTCTACAAGGCGGTCGTAGTGCTCTGGCACACCAACCGCCTTACCGGGGGATCAGGCGGCCTCCTCCTGGAAGGCGGTCGTATTGCTCTCTAGAGCACACCAACCGCCTTACTGGGAAAACCCTAGTGTACAGAGGGACCATGCTGTGCCATCACAGCCCTTAAAAGACACGGAGGGTTCGACATTTCACCTATGATATATATTATAAAAAAACAAAATGCACTCCTCCATCCAGCTGTGATACCGAAGATTTCGTCGAAAATCATCACATTTGTCATTTACGAGCTGTGTGTGATACTGATCCGATCGCGCGACACTGCTGGGCGTAGGTCCTCATTAAGGATATAGGTCGACGACTCCCCTTTTTAGAACTAGCTTGTACCAGGGTCAACAGGGTGATCTTGTTAACTCAATCTGTGCACGGAAGCGATAAAACCCGGGGGACAAAATCTGACGGCAACCTATATATAGTACCCCATAACAGGAGAAACCTAGAAAAACAACATTTCGATATCGTCAGGGCTTTTCGTGGATCGGATCACTTCTCGCGAGTCGGGTCGAGCCAGGATGACTCGCCCCGACTCGACCCGTGAGATTCCGACCACCCCGTGACCTGACCCGACCCGACCCGACCCGACCCGACCCGACCCGGCCCGGCCCGACCCCTCGAAAAGCCGTGGATATAGTCTATTAGTGGAGCTCAATCCTATTTCTCCGATTTTGGGGGCCGGCCCGGCCCGGCCCGGCCCCTCGAAAAGCCGTTGATATAGTCAATTAACAGAGTTCAATCCTATTTCTCCGATATTTTTCTAGAAAGGGGGGGTATGTGCTAAAACCGAGTAACTCACTCCTATTTCCTTTTCGAAGCCCTGTGTATCTTATCTCACGTCATAGACGAGGAGAGAGAGGTGGAAGGGTATACTTTACTCGTAAAACAACCTATTATTAACAATACTACTGCGTTAGTGCCCGTTCTTGGTGTGCAAAACAAAACATTGTTCGTCCTGGCAACATGCATAATAGGAGGAGTGTCATACACAGGCTGGTTTCACACGTTAAAAAAACCCAAAATTATCCCCCGGCGAATGAGTGTCCACGCCGTTTTGTCGATTCAGACCGTGAAATTTTTGCACGTGCGTCTTCTATGTGCCCTTGCGAAGGCCCCGCACCTGTGTGTTTGTTGTGTTGTGTTTTGTTTTTGATTTTTTCTTCTGATTTTTTGTCAGTCAAGATTTTTCGGGAAAAAAGTGTGGACCACCTTGTAGCCCATTTCTTTTTCGTCGAGAAAAAAAAGAAAAAAAAGGACAAAGAAAGGTCGGACGGACCTGGGGATGGGCATGTAGAACACGTGTGCAAAATTGCAGGGTCTGTCTCTCAAAAAACGGCGTCGGACATTTGGATTTTTGTGCGTAAAATTGATAAAGATACGTTATTTCCTTCAAATGACTCTGATTTTAGTGTAGGATCAAGTTTTTCGCTAGATTCTGCTTAATAATGTTGACCCACAGGCAGGTCAAATCTTCGATTTTTCGCGCGAAAAATTCTACGGAGACATGCCTTGGAGCGCGTCCAACCGGATCGTGGACAATGCGGCGCATTTTTTTTTCGTCGCCCTCGCTGGGAAAAAGCCTAAACATTATTGAAAAAATTGAATGTCTTGTCATTGATTGATACGAGTTTCGCTGCTAGAAGAAACAGCCCGTCGAGGCCGTAAAAACAAATAATGGCCATGTCACCCTCTTAGCCTCTTCCACTGGTGATGGAGGTCACTATGGCACCATGAATATTCACGCTTTCTTTGACTAGATACACCGACCGGCATTCGTGGGGGAGAGAATTTGTTGTCGTTCAAACTTGAACCAGCCTGTACACTGGAAGAATGATACATCTGTCTGTAAAGACGAGCAACCGGTGTGTACCGCACGCAGCTTGCAAGGATGTCGTAACATCGACCCTTAAACGCGTCGAATTCAAAAAACACACACAGACAGTACAGCTGGGACGCTTTGAAAAAAAGGTGTTTTTATTATATTACAACAAAGCAAAAACAAAACACAAGCAGTAGTTGAATCCTACGGAAAAACAACCAACTTTTTTTTTTTCTTCCATGCTGCTGACGTGCTGGTGGGAGGGGGATACGTCAGAGGGGAGCCGGGGGGGGGAGGAGGGGGGGGGGCGGTACTCATTTGTTGCTTGCCTTTTTCAGTAATTTGACCATTTACCACGCATCATCCCTTGTTTCGGGACGGAGCACCGTTCCTATTCCTAATAGAGGCACGTCCTCTGCCAGCATTTGGGCGCTCAGTACGATTTTTCCGTACCAGGTATATTACATGGAGAAACCGTGCTGCTGATGACGTGGCGGTAGGGGAAGTTGAGAGTTGGGAAGCAGTTGGATGTAGAGTGTAATAGTGTGCGGTGTGTCAGAAAAAATGGTTAATATTTTCATCGTTCGTGCTGACGGGGGGGGGGCAGCTGAGCAGGTCCTAGGCAGGAGGAGCCGCGAATGTTGGATGGGGTCGTTTTTTGTTTTTTCGCTTTCTTCTTTCTTGTTGGCGCGTCCCCCTTCCTTCTTCTATCTCTTCTTCTTGCCCATAGGTTACGTGTGTGTGGGAGATCGCACGCACACACACAACACTACTATCAATACTACAGGAGGTTTAAAAAAAAAAATTCCATGCCCCGTGTGGAACTTCAAACAAAAGGGGGAAACATGTGCCGGAACAAGAAAAAAATACGATTGACTTCGTGCAGCAAGTATCCCCCTCCGGCACCACCACCACCACACGAAAAGCTGCCCGGGCTACTGGGTGGGATAGTTATCTATAATACCAGCGATATCATTTCAGAGGGTGTTTCCGAACTGAACTGGAAGGAGATGAACCACACGTGCGAAGCATGGATGGTGTGATACTTTTTTTGTTGTGTCGCTCTTGTGTATTGCGCTCTTTCTTCGGAACCATGTATGGCCTACGACCGATCACACTATATAGTCTTCTACTTCTATTACTACCACACTGCTAGACTATGTGTTTATTTTTTCCGTACTAGTTGTAGCAGATAGCCCGATTTAAGAGCATCCTGTGGCGACGCCTGAACAAGGGCAGTGACTTCTCTTATTATAGTGGAAACCGTAGGGTTTCCGTGTGGGGGGGACACATCAATTTGACCCCTTTAGAGCCCCAAAACCCCTGAAGGTTCCTATACTAAATCCAAGTAATTTCCCCCCAAAACGGATTTCCACTTGTAAAGGGCATACCGATTTGACTCCTATGGAGCCCGAAACCCCTTTCTATACTAATTCAAAGTAATTCCCCCCTCGAAAAACGGATTTCTACTAAAGGGCACACCGATTTGACCCCCCTGCTATGGAGCCCCAAAACCCCTTCCTATACTAATATCCAGTGATTTGTGCCCCCAAACGGGTTTCCCGTTGTAAAAGGCATGCCGATTTGACCCCTTTGGAACCTGAACCCCCTCCCTAGTCCTACTGTAGATACTAATTCCAAGTGATTTCTCCCCGAAAACGGGTTTCCACCAGTTCGTTGTAAAGGGCAACCCGAATCGGTCCCCCTTTGCTGTCCCAAAACACCTTCCTCGATACTAATTCCAAGTAATTTTTCCCCCCAAAAAACGGGTTTCCCGTTGAAAAAGGCAAGCCGATTAGACCTACTTGGAGCCCCAAAGCCCGTTCCTGTACTAATCCCCCCCCCCCCAAAAAAAAAACGGATTTCCACATGTAAAGGGCATACCGATTTGATCCGTTTGGAGCCCCAAAACCCCCTTCCTAGATATGCATGTTCCAATTAATTTCTCCCGAAAAACGGGTTTCCAGTCGTAAAGAGGGGGCGTGCCGATTTGATCCCTGTGGAGCCCCAAAACCCCTTCATATGCTATTTCTAAGAGTAATCTGTCTCCCAAAACGGCCCTGCAGAAATGGAACCGCGTTGTCCTTGTGGGGGGGGGGGATACTACTTGGAATTACAATTAGTGAAGGGATCATTTTTCCAGTGCAGTATATAATATAGAAAAGGCTCAAGTCCTGAACGTGTTTTATCCTATTTATACAAGGCGCTCGTAAATCAGGATACCCAACTTATTATGCGGGTCTCACGAGGGCTTCGTCAAGCCCGTTTAGAGCCACGCCTATCCTACAACCGGTCGTGCACTCACAGCTAGCTGACGTTTTTAATCTTTTAATAAAATTCTGGGGATTTATGGCACGGAAATAGGGTAGGGCATGATGAGTCTCGAGTCGCTATTATTTTTTGCAGTTCTGAACCTAACATTTTTGTTGCTATTATTTGGCAGGTTCCGGGACTCCGCGAAAACAATTTTGGACCTTTGCTGGCCTTCCCGGGACAGTATGGCTGCTTGGATTATGCCTTGTACCTGGTATATCTATTGTAATATACACTTCGTATATTCTAACAGTCAGTGTATTGTGGCGATGAGGAGCTGATGTGAGAACAATGACAACAACAGCAACAACAACAGCGACAGCAACAACAACAACAACAACAACAACAAGTTCAGCGTTTGGTTGTGTGTTGTGTGTTGTGCGTTGCGTGTTGTCGTACCCCCCCCCCCTTCCCTTTCTGTCGAAACGCGCAGTAGTAGTAGTTGCGGTTACGTATTTATATTCACAACATCATATTTATATATACTCCAGTAATATACTTCGAAGTATACTCCAGTATTACCCTGGTAAATATTTTTCATCCATACTATTTCAAGAAATTTTTATTAGTTTTCACCTTCGAGGCGCACGATAGATGTCGTCCGTCTATTTATTACCTGGTGTATAATTTATCCGACAATGTTGCAGCTTGGTGTAGCTGCCCCGTCATCAGGCGGGCCGGGCAAAGCAGGTACTGTACTATTGATACACGATATATACCAGAGGTATGTGATGTCCACGTGTACCGAGTGAACGCGTTCGTGTCCCGTCGCTCAGGGGGTACGACCATTCATTGCCAGGTAAACACTCTACAGTAGTAGTAGTGGCAGTAGTAGTATTAGTGGTAGTAGTAGTAGTAGTAGAAGTAGAGTAGTAGTAGTAGTAGTAGTAGTAGTATTAGTAGTAGTAGTAGTAGTAGCAGCAGTAGTAGTAGTAGTAGTAGTAGCAGTAGTAGTAGCAGTAGTATTAGTAGCAGTAGTAGTAGCAGTAGCAGTAGTATGTAGTAGTAGGTAGCAGTAGCAGTAGTAGTAGTAGTAGTAGTAGTAGCAGTAGTAGTGGCAGTAGTAGTATTAGTGGTAGTAGTAGTAGTAGTAGTAGTAGTAGTAGAAGTAGAGTAGTAGTAGTAGTAGAAGTAGAGTAGTAGTAGTAGTAGTACTACTACTACTACTACTACTACTACTACTACTACTACTACTACTAGTAGTCCTAGTAGTAGTAGCAGTAGTATGTAGTAGTAGGTAGGGCCGGCGAATAGTGGACGTGGGGGGATAGTGGGGGTGGAGGGCGGGGGAGGAGGTGTGCGTGGTCATTTCATGCATGGCCGTCATCGTGTGACCGTAGACCCTCGCAACCCTACAACGCCGAAACGGATGACGTTGGGCCACAGGGGGGGGGTGCGGGAGAGGGAGATAGCGCGCGGGGGGGGGGGGAGTCGTGATAGTTGGGGGAGAGTGGCTGGTGCGGGTGGAGGGGCGAATAGTGGGCGTGGGGGATAGTGGGGGTGGCGGCATATTAGGCGGGGGAGACGGTGGGGGGGGGTGTTTGGGCATAGCTGTGGCGGGGGTAGAGGGGGGAGGGGGGGGGGGTAGCGAGATCAAGGGTTGTAAAAAATTTATGCGTGTAGCTGTAGTCGTATGGCGGCCCCATTGTGGAGTAAGACGGGACAGTACGGACCTGGCGACAGACCACTGATATGCAGGTAGAATAAGATTAGGTGTGCATACCCTCTTGCACAAGGTCTCTCTACTACTGTTACTACTTGCATAGGCAAGTTCCTGTGTTGGTACTCCGAGTGGGGGATGCGTGGTTTTAGTCGGTGTTGGGAAGCGTGCTCCTCATGGGTTCCGGTGTCTTTGTTAGCCTCTCCTCACGGCTCGTCGGTCCTGCCGTCGACGCCAAATGTGACGGTACTCCGAGTGGGGGATTCGTGGTTTTAGTCGGTGTTGGGAAGCGTCCTCCTCATGGGTTCCGGTGTCTCTATTAGTCTCTCCTCACGGCTCGCTGGCTGGGCTCAAAGCTTATATACTTTATTTCCCTAAAGAGGATGCTAGAAGACAGACATAACAGGGCTAGGCACGGTAGTGCAGGGTAGAACAGGTTAGAGCGCAGGGTAGCGCAGGGTAGTGCAGGGCAATGCAGGGTAGTGAGATGAAGGGCGTCCTGCTTGTCCTATATCATCGTCACCTACATTATCGCCCATCTATGATGGCCTTGACGTGAATGTGACATCTGATATCAGGTGGTTTCACCTCAACCATGACACGGTTTCACGTCGAATCTATAAACTATCTTTCCTCGGAGGGCACTCCATTACATTCCACGTTGGTCGCTCACTTGTATTAGATATGCTCTTGTACTAGTCCCACAAGCCTCTCGGACAGAACCAAAACACTCGACGCGTTGCGAGTCCAAAGCGAGCAAATGCATCATCCCCTTTTTTCCTAAACGCACATGATACATGCCTGCAAAGGCATGTGAAACCCTTTGTGTATCGTTTTTCCGTATCCTAGACATTACGCCTTGGTAGACTCCCACGGCAATACCGTAACACTAGCCCACCCTGATGAGCCGTGTATGCAGAAATATGGAAGGTTCGGAGAAGCACCGGTTCAACGGTCTAGAACATGACTCGAAGATGCGGCTCTTCTAAACCCACTGCCATACCCTCTACCCTGCGACGCTTCGAAGCCCCACGAAAAACGCTAAAGCAGAAAATCACAAACAAACGGAGGACGGAAGACGGGAAACGGACAACAGAAAAACCCCAGCGAACGGCGGGATCTACAGGCGCGAGAGTTGTCACTTTCCGCAGATTGACGAGGGGAATGAGACTCCATAGGGAACAGAAAAGGGAAAACGGGAACTAATTGTCCAGCAGGAAAAAAAAAATGCAAAAACGCTGGGGTCGAAGGCGGCATTATAGTGGAAAACCTCGCCAGCGAAACCCCGAGCGGTCGCAAAAGCGTATCAGAACGCTTTGTACGAAACCCAACTCGCGCGCGCAATGGAGGTCGTACTTCATTCATCCTGCCGGTAAGACGTCGAAACCGAGCGGAGAATTACCGGAGCAATCCCCCCATGAAAACTGGATCAACACAACCCAGAGGAACGAAGGTCCCCCCAGGGGTGGGTGCCTCTGGCTCTGTACCGATCGCTCACACGAGGGTTGCTTGCAAGCATATCTTGTTGTGTTGATTGCTCTTGCTGCCAAACCCAATGCCTTCTGAGCGAAGGGGGGGGGGCGGAGCCGTTCTCTCAGGCAGGCGATAACGCCTGCTACATCGTAAAAAAGGAAAACCTGCTATAAATCACAACGCCGCCACGGGGGAAATGGGATGCCATAACAATAGCCCTCCCTGAAGGGCCGTATATATGCAGATTCATAGAACGATCATGTGGGACTGAATCCATCCATCCGGAGAGTTTGGAGAATGGATCGAAGATGTGCGGCGTATCACAACCCACTCCCACGCCTCTAGCTTGCAAGGAAAAAAACGATCGGACCCGGTTGCAAGGGGAAGCAGGCACCAAACATCCTACCCACCAGTAGTACACGAAATCCAATGGAGCGCGTAAAATGCGAAGCAGGCTTTTTTGAAAAGTAAGTGTGAACATGCCTGTACGTTAAGGCCCAAAGAGCAAACAAGAATAACCTGAAAGCTGAAAAACGAATAACCATCTTCAGGAGAGCGGTGTGTCGCTCGCATAGGTAACAACAGCATGGGGTATGACTAGTCAGGCGAAAAACCGTTCCGCTACGGAACGAAAATCCTGATAAAAGTGAAAAAAAATTCTGCAAAACCCGACCCAGGGCGAAAGGAGATACCACGACAATAGACCCTCGCATCCCCGCAATGCTGGGACGGAGCACGTCGGGTTTTCATCGACCAGGCAGCGGGATAGGGGGGGTGGTAGCTGGAGAGGAGGTGGTAGTAGTAGTATCAGTAGTAGTGTTAGCAGTGTAGTAGTAGCAGTAATGGCAGTAGTAGTAGTAGTAGCAGCAGCAGTAGTAGCAGTAGTAGTAGTAGTAGTAGTAGTAGTAGTAGTAGTAGTAGTAGTAGTAGCAGTAGCAGTAGCAGTAGCAGTAGTAGTAGTAGCAGTAGTAGTAGTAGTAGTAGTAGTAGTAGTAGTAGTAGTAGTAGTCCGTACGTGGCCTGTTTCGGGCGAAACAAAGTGTTACTACAGCAGTTACATCGCACTTGGTACATACTACGAACCGGAGCGTATTACTCACCTTCATGCTGGCAAAAGAAGAAATGTTAATCACTACTACTACGTACTACACTACTGGTTGTTGTTATCTTGGTTGTTGTTGAGTTGTTGTTGGCGTGTTGTCGTATTTTGTTGTTGTTGGTCACTATTAATAATATAGTACAGTAATATTTTAATATTAATAGTAAGAATATTTGTACGGATCTACTTTTTTCAAGTACAACGACCGAGGTTGCTACACTTAAAGTAGTGAGTACTTGATGCTGCCAAGCAGAAACATCTATGACCAGAAAGCGCCTACCCTCTGACTCCGAACGTCGGGTATGCTCCAACGATGTGTCCACCCTGTAGCCAATTTCGGCAAGAAAAAGGCGTTTTCCTAATGGTAATATTTTGTATATTGCCCATACATAGTACCAGGTACGATTGTAGTATCTATCCTGTATCCTGTATCCTAAATTTCGGCAGGAGAAAGGAGTTTTCCTTACGGTAGTATTGCCCATACATCCATACATAGCACCAGGTACCCAGATCAAAATCAACCACGTTGGACATTGCATACCCTGGTTTATGACATGTCCGTGCATATATATGCAGCACGTCTCGGCTAAACCGATACAAGAGGCATCAAACCCAGAAAGGACTTAGTTAGTAGACTAGACTAATACTCCTGTAGTACTTGATACAAATTTTTCACACCTCAAATCGTCCGATTTTTTTTTCTCGTTTTTCCGGCAAGTTGTCGTTGTTGTGGAATTCGCATTATTATCCATCCGACAACAACGAGTGAACGGTGTAACTAAGGAAGCCTGTGGGGAAGGGGGGGATTGTAAAAAGGTTGGCGCACACGTTCATAGCGGCACTAGTGTAGTAGTAGTCTACTCCTCCTACTACTGCTTTACAGTTTTTTCACGGACGGACGTTCGATTTGTATAGTACAACGAACGTCTCGGAACGGCATCATCTGCGCTAGTGTCACATACATTACAATGGCCTTTCTTGAACCTTTCTTCGCCCATCCATCTATATATACATCCAGGACAGTTGTCAACCATTGTCCGTGCTGATGTCTCCTAGAGAACCGAGGTCTCTCTCTGTAGTCACAAGCTGTGGTTGATTAATACGAGACAGCGATATACATTGCAAATACAACAACAGCAGCAACAACAACAACAACAACAACATCAACAGCAACAGCAACTTCGTAATGCTACGTACCATTATTATTGCCCTATATACCAGAAACAAACTTGTGCTACGTACGATATAGAGGTATACCTTTTTTTGGCGAAAATGGTTTCTGAATGATAGAACCCCCGAACCCCTCCCTATACTAAATCCACGTAATTTTGTCCCCAAAAACGGGTTTCCAATTGTAAAGGGGTTAACCCCATATCGTCGTGAAATAGAAAAAAATGACCATTTTTTTTCTCATGTTTCTCGTGTGTGCACCTGTACAGGTCATGGGATGTTTCATCCGGTTGCTGTTTTATTTTTTAACTCCAAATTACTTGTTTTGGGAGCGGTTGTTTAGATACGGCCTACGGCCTCGAAAGGCCTGTAATTATCCGAATTGATTCCATTTGGATGGGTTTCGTATGATAAAAGGTTGGCGTTTCATGTTCGGGATAGTCAGGAAATAGATCGGACGCACGAGCCTCCGATCTCAGAAGCCATCCGGGGCTCTGGTGGAATGTAATAATAAAGCTATGTCTCTCCTAAGGCTAAGAAAGTGAGTATCCTCCGAGGACCTGCTCAATTGGCAGACCTGCACACTTTTATGTGTCCCCGCCAATACCCTTACACTATGGCGTCGTCGGAAGGACCGAACCTGCGCGTGAAAATCACATTGGGTTTCCAATCTTTAAGCTCCAAAGAAAGTGAGCGGCGCTGCCTCAGAAAAAATGTGGTGCATGTTCCTCTATCGTATGATAAAACGCGTCATTTGATGCATACATATATGCACGCTTGCATGTTATACGCGCGCTTTTTGTTTGTTTTTCTTTCTATTTGTTTTAATCACATCGTATTTTTTTGCTTTCCAGCTCAACTATTAATAGTAACTTTGGAAGAGTTTTTGCCCTCGGCGACCTTCTTTCTGGACAAAGCCGTGTGGTCGTAGTAGGTGGTGTGCCTTCCCTTCCCTCCTCCGACTATACAGTACCACCACACAGGCAGTCGTAGTGGTAGTAGTAGAGTAGTAGTAGTTGTAGAGTAGTAGTAGTAGTAGTATTAGCAACAATAGTAGAAACTAGTAGTAGTAGTTCTAAGTTTTGAGGGTTTAAATGTGTCCGCAGCATGCCAGTGGTCCTATAATATAGAAGTGCGCGGTAGTGAAGAAAGAGTTGGAGGAATTTTTAATTATTATTAACTACATACATTATGTACATAGAAATAAACGTAGATCACTCAACTCGGTTAGCATACATCAACATCACGTCTCGGATTTAACACTAACTACTGACTGATTATTGAGCAGAGCTGGATGTAGATGGGTGGAAAGGCCAGTTTAATATGAAGAACGCACACAACAATGCAAAGGGGCTGACAGCCTTTTATCATTATCAATAGAACATTCACAGACAGCAATAATATTCTTATTATCTGGTTAGCGCTGGATGTAAATGGGTGGGAATATTTGTTAAGATCACGCACACCCAGTCAGGACCCAGACAGAGCTGGTCTGACAAAGAGGTAGGAGCAGGCAGGTTTATGGCCAGCGCTCTCCGAGTCCAATTTCTTGCGAATTTGGAACCGAACACTTTTGCATGGCCCGGGGCTTCTTCAATGTACCACACATTTTCTTCTGGGGGGTTATACTCGTAGCTATTTTTGAGAAATTCCGAGAGACATTTCGGCGGAAAAGCACGAACAAAACAAAGCAATAATCAAAAACGTAGCTAAAAAAGGACGTGCCTGTAGGCTTGCACACCAAGAATAAGAGGGTTTCAAAATTAACTCGTTATTAAGTGTGTGTCAAAACTGGGCCAAAAAAGCACATTCACAATTGGCTATAGCGCGGAAGTCACGATTTTGTTGCCGTCCCCTCATCGTTATATCACGACTTTCAATTTTGGGGATCATACACGCCATATAGCTCTTCCTCGGAAGCTAATGAGGTTTCAACGGGGACACCGATCATGTCGCCATGCCCCAGAGAATGCTCATCATACCGATTTTCATCGTCAACATTCTCAGCATGGCGTTTTCGGACTCTTTGGTGTAGATTTTGGTATCGAAATAAATGACGCTATGTCCGTGTGTACGTGACGGGATGGTCTCGGCATGGGAATGGCTCGAGGAGATCAACTCCGAGATAATATTAAAAAAAACTCCTGGCACGCGTCTGCAAATGCGCTGTATGCTAAGGAACATGTCTGCCAAACTTGAATCTCCTGGTACACCACGAAACGATTGCGAAAGCACCGATCGAATGAATATCAGTCAATTTGGCCAGACCATCTCGTAAGATGGGGTTTGGTTCGAATCTAGATAACGACGGGGGGTGGGTGGGGGGAAACGCGGAGCCATTAGCTCGTGTACGAAGAGCAGTCTGGGGTATGGCCTACGCAGAAGATGCTTGCTTTAGTGTCTCTCAAGTAAGCGGAAGGCCTTGCAAAGATGATGGCAGCCATTGCAAACGTTTTCGAAGCAGCAGGTCTCACGGTGTCGGAGAAGAAGACGGATGCCGCGCGGATGCGGACACCGAACCAGACACCCCTTAACTCGCCGCTTGTCATCGAAGCAGCAGGCCCCAGAAGTATAGACCGACAGAGCAGTTTTTGTACCCGTGGGCGGCCTTGCCAACACGACCGCCGCCATTATGCCACACAGAGATCAAACGACGGGTCCGACTCGCGTGGGCACGTGCTTCGATCGCTTCAAGCTGTGGAGCTGTACAACACGGAGACCGCTCCGTTCACTCTGAACGTGCGCATGCTAAACACCGAGGTGATGGAAACGTTGATTTTCGGGGGTGTTAGTGACTTTAGACTCTCGGCGTGGAGCACTTCGCTGTGCTCCACATCGCGCACCGCAAGCTCCTCCATTGGATCATTGTCTTCCACCATCGACAACGCACCGACCACCGCACGTCGTATGCCAAGGACCTGAAGAAGGCACAATGCGAGTGAAATTGAGACGACTATTCGCGAACGGCGTCTGCTTTTTGCCGGGGCGATACAGCTGGAAAAAACTGAGCAAATATCCCGCCGCTCGGAACGACGGCCGGTGGGGAAAACCCGGGACCGGGTCGGCCAAGAAAAATATGGGCCCGATGCCTGGTAGACGACATCGCAGTGTTTAAAGCCAAAGGAAGATCGACGGAACCCCCCCCCTTTGTTATTCGGGGTAGAAACGGTGTTATGTCCTGGCTCAAAAAGGCTAGCAAGCGGTACTGACTGGGAGATATGTTACGAATTGTGTGCGACAGTTACAAGTTTTTACGGTTACAGTACCAGATGCGTATCGTGATGGCAGGGGACGTGTCTGATGCGGCCCCTTGTTGGATATTTTGTGGGATGTTTTGGATCACAACCAAAACCAACCATAACCAATCAAAACCAACCAACCTGCCTGCACTACCTCCATCCAATTCCTTGGTCATCGTCTATAGGCCTTGGGAATAAGCAATCAGTTTTACCATCTATATTACCCTTCTTTGCTGGGAGACCTGTGTGCACCTTTGCACCAGAGGCCTACTGGGCTTCTCTGAGGCGCATGCAAGCGCACATCCGAGCTTCGGTCGGATCATCGATTATCATGAGTGAGGTTAGTTTTTGATGCTAGTTTTATCACATGCACATGAGGCAGGCATGCCACCCTGCCAGGATCGCAGACTACGCATGTACCGTTTCCCACGTCATGACCCCAGCGCTCACAAACCTTTTAGTTCCGATCCCCGTCACATGGTGTCCAATCCGAGAATCGAAGTCGGGTTCCTCAACCCTTTAGTTCCGATCCGTGACATGGTGTCCAATCCGAGAGTCGAACTCGGGCTCCTCGACCCTTTAGTTCCGACCCGTTACAGATCATCAAAGCGGCGGATGGTTTCATGACGAGGAAGCACAGGGCCGAGGTGGAAAAGAGCCGGTTACGGCATGCAAACGAGGACGCCAAGAAGAACGGCGAGAAGGGGAAGGAACGGGGGAGCCAGAGGGGGGGGGAGGGGGAAGGCAGCTGTATACTGATACCGCTGTCAATCAAAGCAGAAAATATCTGGCAGATCGTGTAGTAAGCCACCAACGGGACAAACAAATGGAAGCTGTGCTATCTGTTTGCTACCCCCGAGTTCGAATTCGAATTCGAGATATTTTTGTTTTTTGAGCTGTTGTTGTTCGGCTTCAGGCTTTTACTTTTTGTCTTCATTATTTCCTTCGGATGCGACAGCGGCAGCACCGATATCGGAGGCCGTCGTGGACGGGAATAGGAAGGCGAGGGCACAGACCATGTGGCTAGCCTCCCGGCTCAACATCTAGGTAGAATAGAGAGCCGGAAAATGGTGTTGCGCTCGTGCTTCCCAGGGCACTGAGGTTCGAATACTAACGATTAGTTTGTTTTTGCGTGTGGCCTCCTTTATTTCTTGCGTTCTCTGTTGGTCTTTTAATCTCTTTACGTCTGCGCGTTGTTTCCTTCCTTCTTGGTGTTGATAGTCAAATGCACCACACTCTATTGCATGAGCCTACGCGGGGAAGAGCATCACATTTGTTTGCGTATTTTGCTTCATTTCGTCTTTCTGTGCAATGTTTTAACTTGTACTTATATCCCCTTTCTCCACGGGGAGTCCTTCTGTTTTTATTTTCGTTTGAGATGGTTTTTTTTTTCAGTTTTGTGTTTTGTTTTGTGTTTTTTTTTCTTTGTTTCTTCTTCTCGCTTTGGCTCGTTTTTCGCGCGAGTGCCCCCCCCCCGCGCTGTTCCTTTTTACGATCTTGACTGAGCTTTATCGAGAGCGCTGTTTTGATTTTGCAAAATAGGAATCCGCATTATGGCATCATGGCAAGGCTACACTGCTGCGCCGAAAAAAACGCCTACTTCAATCGTTTTTGTCCGTCAAGTTCAGAATCAGTCGTGCGAGTGGTTCAAACCCGCCAATGGAAAGTCCCCCCCCCCCCCCCACTACTACGGCTTCGGTGTGATCGATCGACCTGCACGTCTACAGTTTTCTGGGAGACCGTCCTGCTTTCAGGGCGAGTCCCCCGTTGTCTTCCGAAGTGCCCAAATGTTTTTCCACAGTGAAAGGTGCAAGTTAGTGGCCACGCTCGCTCGTCGAAGGACACGTGCTTGCCCCCGACGAGCGCAGTAGCAGTAGTAGTGTTGGCTCTTGCGCGCCCGTCAGAGGCAGTAGAGGCGAGACCCGCCGCGGTCAGCGCTGCCGCTGCGCAGGTGTCAGTCTTATACCCCGGCATCCACGTGCTACCCCACGCCACCGATCGGTGGGAGAATTAATCCTCCTGCCCCGTCCCCCGCACCCCTGTACTCGTAGAAGCCTGGCGGTACCCCAGCGCTGGCAAGCAAGCCTACATCGATTTCCCTGCGTGGGTATTCTTCTGGTGGTACAGTATTGATAGCCTTCCTGCCCCCCCCTCACTCTATTACAGGCAAATACAAGATTTTCTCTTTCGCTACTACTGCCACAGCATGATCCTAGACTGAATCCGAGTTGTTTTCCCAGAAAAAAGTGGGTGCAGTTGGGGTAGAAATAATATTGGGAGTAGTTAGTTGTCAGGGCGTGTGCGATCGATTTCCCTGTGGAGGTATAGACTACTCTGTTTACTTTTTCTGCCCGTAGCTACCGGCTGCGCAGAGTGTAGCTGCTTGTTGAGGCTACTTCATCAGGTCACCAAGCACGTAGTGAAGTGTATCGTGAGTGGTTGTTGTTGTTGTTGTTGTTGTTGTTGTTGTGGTTGTTGTTGTTGTTGTTGTTGTTGTTGTTGTTGTTGTTGTTGTCGTTGTTGTTGTTGTTGTTGTCGTTGTTGTTGTTGTTGTGGTTGTTGTTGTTGTTGTTGTTGTTGTTGTGGTTGTTGTTGTTGTTGTTGTTGTTATTGTTGTTGTTGTTGTGGTTAACGCACTCACTCGCATGGCCAAGTCCATGGTTGCAGGCCACGGCTGCGACCGTCACTCTGAGGGGGGGGGTGGAAGAATTCCCGAGGAAAAAAAAATGAGAAGTGATGTACATTTAGTCGAACTTCAAACTCGTTTTAAGTATTAACAATCGTAGGCACTGTTTGGGTCGATATCGTGGGCCCGAACCTCGCGAGGTTGGATTCTTTCCTACGATTGGCATCAACAATCGACCGGCCGAAAGCAGTACGAGAGCGCGAGTTGGCGAAAGTCGAGATGCTAATCAACGAGAGCACAAAGAGCTGAAAAGTGGGAATGTATGCGGAACCCTGCCTATATATACGCGCGAAAAAAAACGAAGGCCCAGGCCGGGGGGGTGGCGGATGGAAGACACTCCTTCCAGTGATCACGGCTTGTTGTCCAGTCTGAAGATCGCTGAGGATAAAACTTCCTACCTGGTACCCTGGTGTAGGATAACTTGAGATGGAAAATAAAAGTTATGATAAAAGGAAAATGAAAGTG
Organism: Undaria pinnatifida; assembly: GCA_012845835.1. NCBI lineage: Eukaryota > Phaeophyceae > Laminariales > Alariaceae > Undaria > Undaria pinnatifida. The sequence goes on from JABAKD010000019.1 coordinate 10,282,021, forward strand.
AGTGCACCGCGTATCAGATGCCATTGCAGTGCCTTCTTCTCGTACGATCAAGCAGGAAATATCAGGGGGGGGTACCAGCTGCATCAGATACACCAGGTACCAGGTAGCTTCGTGGAAGATTTTCAGGTTTTCATGTGGAAATTGGAAACCAAATAACGAAAAATCAGGAGGACGGCCTGTTGTACGTTTTTGTAAGTTTCGCAATGTTGGCACTTGCCTTGTACATTCGGCATGCTCGGAGCGTGTTATAGCGCTCACCAGGCAATTACGTTCATTTCGTAGTTTATGCTGGTACGGTTCTAAAATTCTTCGTGATTCCATGTCTTTGGTTACGTTTGTTTTGGGAAAATGGATGGTGAAATCAGTGAAAACGAGATCGATCGCGATGATGATGATGATGATGATGATATGGGGTGCTGGAAAACTCACTCGCAAGCCGTGCTAAAATTACACAACATGTTACAATAATGCGTAACACGCGCGATCGGAGTATCACACACAGCTTGCAAAGATGAGTTTCGACGAAATCTTCTATCTCACAGCTGGAGTGTATTTTCATTTTTTATAATAATGGCGATGACACTAGTGCATTTTTGTAACATTTTTTTTGTACGAGTATGTAATGTAATTACCACGATTGCACCGATCGATGGTAATACGATACTATACGCAGTGCAAGTATCGTTACAGCAGTAACTAATAGTATTGTTGTAATATTTGTTGTTGTGCTTGCCATCCGACAATCAATCAGATTGAATGAATGTGTAGTACATATACTACTTCTCGAAGTATAAATGTATGAGCTTCAAACATTGATCTCTCATATAAACACTCCCGAACGACTAAAGCCTTGGAAACAAAAGGAAAACCTAACTATATATCTATCATATCGATAATATTGATGCACAAAACCTAACCCCCTTCTACATATCGTCATGTTTCGACAGTTTTAGTCCCCTTCCGAAAGAAGTGCACAGCAGCAGCAGCAGCAGCAGCAGCAACAGCTAGCACGTTCGACCACTCACCCAGACAACGTCAATTATTGTACCTCTCCTTCCGTTCGCTACACTCTGTCTGGGCACGCCCCACATTTCGGTAGCCCGGGCTGCTGTGTGCGTGTGTGTGTGGTCTGATGATGATTGATGATGAGTGATGATGTAGTAAAATCGTCCCCTCTATTTTAGCTTCGTACGTTTCTTCTCCCCCACCTGGAGTCCCGCAATGGGTTAATACCACCAGCGACGAAGAACAAGAACATCGTGGAACCCCCACCAAAGCTGAACAACTCAAAAGAAATCGAACACGAGCCCTGTACATCTATGGACGCGTCAGTCACCGATACTCCCGACCAACTTGGCTGACCTTGATTCAACCGGTTGTCTGCCTATCAGATTCTACATGAACGAGCGCGTCACGCATCTATATCTATCTGTCTCTATCTATTTATATCTGACCAAGTATCTACATTTTCTCCTGTTTGTGCATCCGGCCAATTTTCGACTTTGGACTCAAACCGCTGCTGCTGCCCTTTTCTACTACTTGGTCCAATCTTGCTATTGATACTAAATCAAGTAGTAGTAGTGAGCGTTTCGTCGTTTGCTAACTACTAGTAGGTACTACGTGTGGTTACCTCTATCTCCCTCAATGCTGTGGCCAGCGTTAAACCGGACATTCAGGTCCCATCCTTCGCGCGACTATTATTGGTATGGGCGGGGGCCTACCGTTGGAAATGCACCACAAGCACCGCAGAGGGAGATAACAGTCAGTCCGTAGTGGTAGTGTTGCTGACGGCTATGCTGCTGCTTTGATACGTAATACATAGTAGCTCACTCTCAGTGGTTCGGACGATGTAATCGTCTCACAAGTACGCACTACAACAACAACAGTTTACACCGTTTGGCTGTTACACTCCATGATGATCGCTGAGTTAGTGAGCTAGTGTTGGTCGGACAGAGTTGACTACTATCTCAGTAGTAGCTATTTTGACGGCGAATCTCCAACCCCCCGCCCCCCTCTCCCCTGCATTATTGACTGCTACTACTTCATCACTCACTGCTTTCGGCGTGCGCACCTCTATCGACATAATCGTCCCCCCCCCCCCCCCACACACACACACACATTAGTAAATGACTTCTATCCAGCAGCTTATTTATCGGTCATGGTACTCTACTCACCCTCTACCCTTCCCCCCCGCTCGGCATGCTGACTTCTAGCTCACTCAGTGGTTATTATGGTTTAGCTCCTCTACTCCATCTATCACGCGTATACCACCCCCACCCCCTCCATAAAGTGACTCTTCGCTCAGAGAGTATGGTCAACTTATAATATCTAACACGCCCCCCCCAACCCCAAATCTGACCGAAAAAAGCTAACCAACTATTAATAATTAGAAAGTGGTTTCGGTTTACCCCTAGCACCCCCCCCCTCCCCTCCCCCCCCCCCGCCCGCGCGCGCATGCTGACTGCTAACTGACATTAACAAGTGGTTATAATATATATGCCAGCGTATCTCTTACTATATCTATACCAACAAACTCCCGCCCGCATGCTGACTGTGAGGAAGGCCGTTGCTGGTGTGTGGTGTGGTGTTGGTGTGTTTGTTTGTCTATCGTCTGACCCCCACGCCCGCCCGCTGCGACACGATTACGGCTAGATGACGCATGAAACCAGTAACCCCCCCCCCCCCCCGCCCCCGCGCCCGTTGCGTCTCTTTGGAGGCGGGAGGGGGGGGAGGGGTAGATGTTACAGAGGTACACACCACCAAACAACCAACACCACCACCATCACCAGCTGACGGCTAGCTCAGTGTCTAATAGTGTTACGGTGTGGCCAAGCCAGTGCTAAAATATTTAGAATAGTATAAAAATAAGAATACACTCCAATCCAGCTGTGAGATCGAAGATTTCGTCGAAACTCAAATTTGCAAGCTGTGCGTGATACTCCGATCGCGTGTATTACTGGGTGTGTGTCCTCGTTTTAAGGATATAGGTCGGCGACTCCCCTTGGAACGACAGCAGTGTAGCTTGTACCAGGGTCAACAGGGAGATGTTAACCAGTCTGTGCGCGGAAACTATAAAACCCGTTTTTGAGGGGGACAAAATCTGACAGCTGTGGAAGGAAATGCATCAGTGTATCAAGTGTATCCTGTAAGTCGTATAACCGGTGAGGGGAGGGCGGAGTTTTTAAGGGCGTGGGGGCCGAGGTTTGAACAAGAGGGAGCGAGGGGGCGGCGGGTGGGGGCAACTTAATCTGTGCGCGGAAACTATAAATACTTCAAGGGAACAAATCTGACGGTTGTGGAAGGAATGCTTCAGTTTATCGTGTATATCCTGTAAGACGTACAACCGGTGAGGAGAGGGCGGAGTGTTCGAAAGGGGGGGGGGGGGGGAGGGGGATTTCCAACAGCTTTAGGTCGAATAAATGTATACTTCTGTCAGGAGGTTGCTATACGCGTGGTGCCAGGCGATGGTGCGGGTTGTGGGGAAGGAGGGGGCGTTGGGGGGCGAGGGGGGGATATATAAAATTGGAGCTACGGCATGGATGGCTAGAAAGGTAATGAGGTGGTACCAACTGGTCTGGTAGTGTTTATTACTCTGTCTGGTGGATTTCGACTTTAGGTGGGGCGGCGGGAGAGAGCAAAATGACGGGGGGGGGGGCGATGTGGGAGGGGGGGGGGGATTCACACCCCTTTAGGTCGCATGAATGTATACCTGGGAGGAACTTTACTATACGTGCTAGGTCTAGGCGATGGTGCGGGTGGTGGGGAAGGAGGGGGCGGGGGGGGGGGGGGGAGGGGGCGGAAATAAATGAATTGGAGCTACGGCATGGGTGGTTGGATAGGTAATGAGGCGATATCACCTGCCTGGTAGTGTTTATGATTCTAGCAGATTTGATTTTAGGTGGGGCGGCGGGGGAGAGGGGGGGGGGGGGGGGGGGGGGTTCTGCGTGTTTGTCAGGGAGGGGGGGGGGGGGGGGGCAGCGGCCTTTTAGGAATCTCCCGTATGTTCCAACAACCAGAGGCCTGGCTATTTTTATGACCCTCGGTTTGTGTGTGTTTTTCCCTGGGGTATTTCTCAGCTCCAGAGTGACTGGAGCCTGTCCTGTGACCACGGACTTGATGATGCGAGTTAATGTGAGACCAACAGCAACAACAACAACAACAACAACAACAACAACAACAACAACAACAACAACAACAACAACAACAACAACAACAACAACAACAACAACAACAACAACAACAACAACAACAACAACAACAACAACAACAACAACAACAACAACAACAACAACAACAACAACAACAACAACAACAACAACAACAACAACAACAACAACAACAACAACAACAACAACAACAACAACAACAACAACAACAACAACAACAACAACAACATCTGACATGGACAATATCCGGCGTGGTTGTGGGGCGTACCTCGGCATCTACTCCCTCTCCCTTTTCCCCTTGGTTCCAGGTAGGTTGTGTTACCGTACGTGGCATTTTTTCGGTAGAAGAAGAGAGGTGTTACTTTGAACTTCAAAACGGTGGGTTTTCGTATTTTCAGCTCTGGAAACAGAAAACGAAACAAGATTGATCGGCTGCTGGTTGTGTATCACATATATGTGTCCATATTCTGTACATAGACTATATGTAATACGCGCGATCGGAATATCACACACACAGCTTGCAAATAAATATGAGTTTCGATAAAATCTTCGACCTCACAGCTAGAGGATATTTCTATTTTTATAATATTATAAAAATTAAAATACACTCCAGCTGTGAGATCGAAGATTTCGTCGAAACTCATCTTTGCAAGCTGTGTGTGATACTCCGATCGCGCGCATTACGAGTTGTGTGTCCTCATTAAGGATATAGGTCGGCGACTCCCCTTACAATGTTGCGAGTCTCATTTTTTTCACGAAAAAAAAAGCATTTCGTCGGGTGATGTAAGAAAAAACAGTCGTCAATTCGAAATTTTGGCTTGAAACTCATTTTGGCAAGCTGCGCGCCGCGCCTTGATTCTGATACTTCGTGGTCTCCTTTGAGAGGTGCTTCGATCGCGCGCGAGCGAAGTCCTAGTCTTATAATTTCATTTGTTCGAAGTCTGGAAGTTTTGAGCTTTTTTTTCTCCCGGCGATCCACATGTACATGGAGGCGCTTCGTTAGCTCCAACAACTTCGAAGTTCGTGACTGATTCCGTGCTTTTTCAAGATTTTTTTAAGACGGCGAATGAAATCAAGGACGATGATGCTAATAGTAATTGTCGATCTCGCGGTGGGTCATGGGGTGGACGAGCGCCGCAGAGCTTGTGGTGGAGTGGATTCATTCGTGAATCGTTAAATGGAAGCTTTCAATTAAGCCCATTAGTAGTATTAATAGCATTCTCTGCGTGCTGCCCAGCACTGCGACTACAACTAACTGCAACTTCTCCTCCTCTTGGGCTGCTCCTACGTGTAGTATCGTATGACACATACAAAAGGTACGTGCTGCGTATTATATTGATAGCGCACTCGCGAGGGTGAACAGGATGATAACAACGCGTCGGCCTGGCCACTTGGCTGGATTTATACGATGATTTTTTTTGTGGTTGCTGTCTTTGTAGTTGTTGCTGTTTTTTTGGTACCCGGTGCCTTTTTATTCTGCATGCATGCATGCGCACAAGGCTAAATGCCGGGTACTTTTTTTTTACCGAATCATTTCAAAACACGTCAGTTCTGTGTGAGTTCGACCAGTTGAGTGGTCGAATATTATACTCAGCTTTTCGGCCGACTGAGAGCGTCTTCACGTATTTTACGTATACGTACTCCAATTTAGATTCATTCTTCGGTCAGGATATATAAGTCAAACTAAAGGCCGGTCGGCGTGATTCTTGTTGCTAACGTTTTGAAGTTTTTTCGTGCGTGTTGGGTACGTACTTACGTTGAGCGTGCATAGATCGGGCACATACGAGGTGCGATTTATGTATTGTATGTCATCAATCAATCACTCATCTTTCCGGGCGGATGTTTGGGAGTTGATCGGGACGTCGATTCTCATTGTCATGCTGCCACACTGATTGTTGGGTGGATGCCAAAACATGCAACAATAAGTGTCAAGCAATCAATCAATCAATCAATCCATCAAGCCATCACTCAATCTCACGCTTCTTCGTCGCAACCAACAAGGCGATTCTCTGCAGGCAGATCCCGGGTATCATTTATCACCACACGAGCGCGTGTTTGCCGAAAACCCAAAACGAATGTCGATCACACATGACAAGTTATCATACAACAGCAGCAGCAGCAGCAGCAGCAGCTTGATGCAACACGTATGCACGCACAGCAGTATCATCGTAGCAGGAGGAACAGGTAAACCCAAGGAAATCAATCAACCATCAATTTTGCAAGGAAACTACGCCTTCGCGCTCACATAAGTTTACGGAAGTTACAAGTTACATCGAACCGCGATCTAGAAACGACTACTACATACACCGATAACCAACACGCCCGTTGTACCGGCCTATCACAGCCCCGTTCGTTACCTACTCGTTCTTCGACCTAAAGTCGACCTATTAATAGTATACTCCCTTGTACCGCACCTCCAAGAGGTAAGGCTTTAGAGGTGTCCCCGGCAGGATGGAGGGTTTTCCACTAACAACCTAGGAGGCGTCATCCTTGCAAGGGTTATCCTTTTTGTGTCCCCTGTTTCCTTGCTCCAACCTTCTCTTATTACACATTCGTTCTTCTACCCTCTACCGTTGAGCCCTAAGCCGTACATCCAGGCTTCATCCCCACGCCGTGGGGGGTGCGGGTCTGTCAACCCCCCCCCTCCCCCCGTCATGGGGGAGATACGTCCCCTGTGGCTGTGCGCGATCTGGGTCATGCCAGATGTATACCAGATGGCTGCGTATGATATGTTAACGACAGCGCAATCGATAGGTTACAATGGACTATCTGGTACTCCGTTGTACCAGTAGCAAGGCAACTATCCTCAATGCTTCCCCTCCCTTCCCTTACCGATCTCCCCGCCATGTGTGTGAGCCTGTCACCCGCACTCCCTGGCTCCTACAAGCCGCTGGACGCGTGCTACGAGAGAGACAGAGGTAGCATTTTTTTTCGCCTAAACAACGCAATTTCTGCATGACGGTGCTCCTTAGCCCAAAATCGTCGGGAAAAATGTCGTTCAAAAAGAAATAAAAAATGTTCATGTGGCAATCATGGCAATATGGTTCTTCGTTGGGATTCCTATAGATAGGGCTATTATAGGGGATTGTTCTGTAGGGGATCGTTCGAATCGGGTCGGTCACCTCTCCGGCGCGAAAGAAAATCGACACTTGTTTTTCGGCAGACTTTTTTTACTACCTCGTTGTTAAGCGACTCGTGTTATAAGCCATAGAATTATGGGGCGGGTATGGCCCTACGCGAATCCGTTGGCCGCTCCATATAGAAGACGGTATGCACATAGCCTCCGCCTCCAGTAAAGCCAGCGGCATTTAGCCTCCGCGCCAAAAGCAGGCGGTATAGCCCCCGCCCCTTTAAACCAGAAGGCATAACCCTCCCCCTCCCCGCTACTTAAGAATCAGGCGGCATTTTACACCCACTTAACGCAGATGGTACATACAGCCCGCCCGCGCCCGCCCCATGTAAAGCAGGCATCAATAAAGTACCCGCCCCTAAAAAAGCAAGCGATGTAGCTCCTGCCCCAAGTAGGGCAGACGGTATAGCCCCCCCCCGTCCCTGGTAAATCAGGCGGGGTGTTATAGCCACCGCCCTCAGTGACGTCTAGGCGGTATATGTAGCCCCCGCCCCTTGAAAGCGGGCAGTGTATGCCACCCGGCCCTCATAAAAACAGGCGGCATAGCCCACGCCCCCACAACAGGCTGTATAGCCCCCTTCCCCTGACGAAGTAGGCCGTGTAACTCCCGCGCAAAACCAAGGCAGACGGTATAGCCCCCGCCCCTAGTAGAGGAGGCGGGGTATTATAGCCGCCGCCCCTCTCGTGAAGCAGGCGGTATAATACAGCCCCGCCCCCCCCCCCCCCCCCCCCATAAAACAGCCGGTATAATACTCCCTCCCCCCCTTAATAAAGCAGCCGGTATAGTATAACTCCCGCCAACCCCCCCCCCCCCCAAAACGCCCAGACGGCATATATTTCCGCGTAGACGACCTACAGCGCGCGGTATCACCCCAGCCTCAAACAGGAGCCTATGTTGCTGTTGTTGTTCTCACGTTAACTCGCAAATCAACTGCGTGGTCACAAAGGCAGACTCCAGTCGCTCTGGAGTGGAATAATTCCCCGCCCAGGGAACAAATAATCCAACGGGCCTTGGTGAGACTTCTGGTCTCTCCTCCTGTCATTCATCCCCCTGGTGGGTTTTGTCCGGACCCGGCAGGCGTGACCGTGTCTCGGCCAGCTGGTGGTCCTTGAGCGGGCGGTGCGGTGTGCGTGGAGTGACAGCCCCTTTTGACCCGAGCTTGCTTGCCGGAGGCAGACATGTCTATAAACTTTGTGAAGCCCCTGCCTCACCAGGCATGGCTCAATCGAACAACGACTCCTTCGAGAAAAAAATGAAAAAACGCAAAAGCCAATATGAGACAGTCTCGGACCCGCCCCGTATGCGCAGAAGGGGCAACCCCTGCCTGCGCACACAAAGCTGGGCGCAGAGTTGCGACAGGTCGATTTCAACCTTGCACGACGGCGGTGTGTCCCAGACCAAGCCATCGGAACCCCTGACGTATAACTCTACCAACCCTCTAGTGCTCCTATCCTTGACCCCAGCCCTCCGAGGGGCTCGGGATCGACAGGGTCAGGCACGCGGCTGCACCGCGTTTTGGAGGCGTTTCGTCAAAACAAGAACAAGCGGCGCAGAAAGCCCAGCCTCGACCACTGTGACCAAACGAACAACGACCTGCACGACACAGCTTGTGTGCAGGCTGGGAGCGCTCCTGAACACAGTAGGGCGCGTCAGCTATCTTTTCACCTCGTCTCCTCGGTATCGTGGGTGTCATATATATGTAACGAATTGTAGCATGTTGCTAAAATAAAACAAAAAAAAATGGTGTTCCGAAACTGTTTTTTTTTTCTGCTAGCTCAACCTCTCGGTTTTAGTAGAAACCCCCCCTGTCGAAGAAAAATGAAAAAAAAATCGGACAAAACGGTGGACACCCCGCCCGTCCTTTACCGAGGTACGAGCAGCCCGAGAGAGTTGTCGACTATTGCCGTGCATGGCGCTTTTTCCAGGAATTGGCGGTGGCACTTTGCGTCATGTGTGTGCCGCGAGCCCGCTTCAACGGGGTGTTTGCGAGATACCCTATCGGTTGGGGCACGTATATTATGTAGGAAAACATGGCAATAATATGGGATTCAACACGACGAGCGTCATATATTGTTAATGACAAGAGGGTACCAGTCCGTTTGACCACACTTGCAAAAGGCAAAACGATTGCCTGCCCAAACGAAGCCTTGTGACACTCTACCCCCCTGAAACGGCGGGATAGCAGGTCGGCCGGATGTACGGGCGGACGTGTCAATATCCAAGCGGTTTCATTTCCTGGGGATACCGGAGGGTGTATTTTTTCAAGTTCGACATGGGAAAAAAACGTTAAAAAAGCTATTGTTGGTGGATGGTAGGATTCGAACCCACGACCCAAAAACCCATCGACTGTCGACGACGCCATTTGTTAAGGATTTAGCGGACAACCTTATAATACTAAGCCGCGTGTGTCCAGCAGACTCAATCCCCACGCCATGAGTGTGTGTGGCCAGTTCTCCCCACCATAGGTGAGAGTTCATCACCCTCCCCCCCCACCCGATGGGTAGTGTTACCCCTACCCCCCCCTCGCCCCTCATGGGTGTGAGTAAAATGTGCCACCCCCCCTCCATAAGCAAGAAAGTAGGCACGGCAAGGTGCCGAAGTCCGTCTTACGAGCGGGTTCTAGGAAGGATGCTGTTCACCCTTCATGCGACTTGCCGAACACCTCACGGGCGCTTCGCGCTTGGTGCAAGCAATGTCTGTCTGGTCGGTGAAAACCCGACATGCTCCGTCCCGGCATTGTAGCGATGCGAGGGTCTACGGTCACACGAATACCGCTATGCATGAATATCGGGTAGCCCCCAGCCCCCCCCCAATGGGTGTGACTCTGCCACACGCCACCCCCCGTTGGAGGTACACCCCCCCCGTGGGGAATGTTGCCGCCTAGGCCCCCACCCCTCATGGGTGTGAGCCCCCATCCCCCCCCTCCCGTTCCTGTCATTCTCTTAACGATCCCGAGGTTGGAAAGTTTGAACAGCCAGAAGAACTGCAATATTAAAAGGGGCGCTCCTTTCCCAGGCACCTTCACTATGCTACGCCGTGGAACCCCCCCCCCCCCCCCCTCCCCCCCGCCTCCTCCCCCTCCTCGTGCCAACAGCTTTGCAGGGATGCCAGGGTCTATATGGTCTAAAGAAAGACTGCATGTACTGATGATGAGTACACTGCCGGGCCCCCCCCCCCCCCCCCCTCCCGCCTGCAAAGCTCGCTGCCAGGTGGTCATTGAAGGTGCTGCCCTAGGCTCGATCCCGAGACGCTGACAGCTCCACTCGTCGAAGGGCATTTCTTGTTCCGGTCGAGCTTACGAGCGTTGGAGCCGGCGCTGTTCGGAAATAGCAGCAGCCGATCCATCACGATCGGAGCATAATGGGTACGCGTGCTTGCGAGTCCGGTCGGCTTCTGGGTGCGGTACGTGTCGGCGTGTGAATGTGGTGCAAAGGCGTGGTGTAGTGGTACGGGTCGGCGTGGGTCTGGTACGGGTCGGTGTGGTTGCCGGTGATTTGGAGTAGGGTCGACTTTTTTTTGGCGCGAAACTCCCGTGAAGGAAGGACGGGGGCGCGTCTCGAAGATCTCCTCTCACTTCTTATATGATAGCTAGTCTCCTCTCCGGATAACGCCGAGAAACGTCCAGTGTGTGTCCATGCCCATCACTAAGTTGTTGTTTTTGTGCATCGGCACATACATTCACCGGTACACGTACGTACGCACGCATATGCACGGCGGTTGCTATGCACGAACCATACGTACACCTAAGGTCTCCTTCCTTTTGTCGCTCATACAACAGCACCAACAAGATTATTACAACACCAACAGCAACTACAATACCAACAACGTGCTTGCTGTGCGCGTATGATATGCACACTGAACACTAACTGACTGAGAAAGGACTGGCGGACTGACTACATTAATAAAGGAATATTTGCTCTATATTGTGTTACTGGACGCGCGGGGACTGACAAATCGACTGACATATCCCTCTTCTTGCTTTTTCTTGCTTACGATTTGCAACCACAACGCACCCAGCAATGCTGCAGTGTTTGCGTTCTTCAAATTGAAGTTATATTTTCACCCATCTCTTGCCCATCTACATCCAGCACTCAACCACAGCCAGTAGTGTGCGTGCCGAGACCTCCTATAATAGAGAGACGAGCTCTGTGGTCACAAACTACGAAACAGAGATGCACATTGCAAATATTAGTCTATACATAAAGCTACTGGTAGAGCAAGGAGGTGATTAAATATTTGCAGGTGATTTGGCCATCCATATGTGCAACGCCAACCGCAATGAGCAATGAGCACGCAATTTGTACGGGTCCCGTGGTACCTCGTACTGGTATTTATCTTTTTTTGCTTTTTGACTTGTGTCCACCAATCATGTACCGATACGTACGGATTTTTCTATCTACCGTAAATTGTACTCCGTATATTATAACGCTATTTTTCCACCTTTTTTTTTTTGAGATTTTGACCTGGATGTTGTTCTCGTGTTGGCCCGTGTTGTAGTACAGTAGTCGGTGGTTGGTGAGAGGTGGTGTTGCGAACTGAATTTTAATCGCGTAAATACCCGGGACCAGGTCCTCTACGATGATGGTATTGGTTGAGGCGTGTGGAGTGTGTTGGGTTTTGGGGCGGTGGTTGTTTAGAGTTTTCACATTTTGACGTGATTTTTTACGCTACGTATCATAATATTAGACTAGATTTGTGTCGTATGATCATGATGACATTTCACAGAGAGTGTACATGAGAGATAACTTTTACCTATATAACTTTTACCTATCGTAGCGAACTTCACTTATTAATGATGTATACTATTATAGAAATATCTTTGGACTGCTGTGGATTTTTGTCTTTGTCGACGACACGGCGTAGTGCTTTGTAGGTCTACCCTCTCTATCTCTGGCTGGTAGCCGTGTTACCTGTTGATACCTGGTTCCAGAGCACAGACCACGGCTTTGTGTTGTTTTGTTTCAAATGCTGAGAGGGACCTAAGGCTGTCTCGTCTCGTCTGTCTGCCAAAAGCGCACTCGTACCAGTATGACAACTTCGTTAATAATACCGCGGTAGTATGTGCCGGGTATGTGCGCACGAGAGGGTATTGATACTTCCTCCTGAAAAGAGATGAATATGCAATGTACGGCGGTACCATCCAGCTCGGATATTAATACCAGCAGTGCTGCTACGAGTACGTAGGCAGCGTACGATACGGACGAGTAATATCGTCAGCAGTAGTAGCAGTTCTATTTTTTAAACGATGATCGGAATGTGAAGCCTCCGCGCGGATCCAAAAAATCCTAAACTGCGTACTGCTCTGCTGCTGCTGTGTTGCTGCTAGCTGTACATATTTGTCATACATACGTTCGCACTCATACGTATGGCAACGCACAAGAACAACAAGAACAACAGCAGCAGCAGCCGCAGCGGCAGCACCAGCAGCAGCTAGACGCAGCAGCCAGTAGTATCTGTATATTTGGCATTAGATATCAAGGTAGTACAGCATCTATCTATATCTCTCGGACATCTATCTTCTGTAATCGCATGTATGTCTAAAAATAGCTGAAAGATATGTTTTTCTTCTCCGTACGTACGTAGATAAGAATCAATCCTAGACATAGATATAGGCGTACGTACGTATCCATCTATCCACAGCAGCACTCCATCATACGAGCAGTTATATGTATTGGTGCATAGCAGCAGCACCACCACAGAAACCAGGGACAACATAAAAGAACCCTTTGTGGAGGGTCGCACATCCCTGCGACCACGCACACGTATAGAAAGAGTGCAAAGTTACATCCAACGCACACACAACACACCTGACCCATCAACCATGTTGTGCATTGGCAACAATTAGCAGCATGAGAGGTCTACTGATGGATTGCGATATTTCGATGGGCGCAGAATAAAATATAGCCGGAAACGGTTTCCAACGATTTTAATTTTCGACTTTTGTAACCGTTGGCCCCTTCGTTCTGAAGCTTTCGACACTTTTTTGACACGGAAAAAACGCGAGAGTAGAGATTGAGATATCATCGCGCTTTGCTGCGGCCCACCGGAGACACACAGCAGTAGTAGCAGTCGAAAAGAACGGGTTGCGCAAATTCTGCCTTTTCCGTTTGCTTTTGCTATCCCCAAGGTACCACAGGACAGCAGCCAACCACTACTACCACTACCCCCAAAGTATAGCAGCTTGAGAGAGGCTAGAGACAGAGCCTGCCACAAGCAAACTCTAGTTGCTGTGCGTTTCGTGTGTGTGGCACCTACTCCCCTCCTTTTTCCTACGAGGAAACACCTCGAGTCCGCTGGTTTTCTGACTTTACAACAGCAACAACAGCTTGGCGAGAGGAGGAGTCTCTCTCCGAGATAATCGGCACATGGACCCGAGGCAGAAGATGACCTCAGGTTTTGGGCTCCGGGCGATTGACGACCACATGGAGGCGGAGATGGCGCGCATCAAGCAGGCCACCATTGCAACGGGCCTGACCGGCGAGCTAACCCCCAGCGGTTCGGAGTGCGGGGACGAAACGTCTGCGAGCGCTGAGGGCGAGCTCACGCGGACGCTGTCCGCGCTGCAACGCCTTTCAGTGGAGGAGCAAACCACCTTGAGACGGAAACTGGGGCAACAGCTGCAGTCTTCTCGGGAACCGGACTTCGACAAGTCCAAGGCTCAGGATGATGTCATCGCGGTGGCAGCCGACTCTCCTTACCGGGTTGTTTTGCAGAAGGCTGTCGTGGAGGGCGATCTCGAGGCGGCATCCGGTGCGCTGCTCTCTGGCGCCGATCCTAACGAGCGTGACGACCTGCGCCACAGCTCGCTGCACTTTGCCGCAGCAAAGGGGGACATCGGTTGCGTGAGGGAGCTCATGAGCTCAGGGGCACGAGCGAACGTCGCGAACAACGTAAGTGGGAGTTGATGGGTTCTTCTTGGTGTTGGAGGTTGGGGGGTGCTCTAGTTGGAGAAGTCGGTTGCAAAATGGAGATCTACAGCATAGATCCCAGGGTATACACAAGGTAGCAAAGAAGGTCTGTCTAATTCCGCGCGCTGTTCGTTTGTACCGCGTGTACAAGGAGCTTTTTCAAACAAGATTTTTTGACGCGTGTGCTTTTGGTTTTCTTGGTGCAGCACAGGCACGCGCGGCAAACCCGAAGCACCACAGTTTGATATGCGGTTCTATTGTGTGTGCATGAAACTGCACGCTGCGTGCATTCTCTTCCGGAGCCTACAGAGCTTTGCATCGCGTCTAAGGTTCACGCGTGCCCCTCTGGCAAAGCCGTCCATCATGCCAACGTACTCGTGGTACCTTTTGCGTTTTATCATAGAGTTAGTTGAGCGCCTCTTTTTGGCGTGTTTTCCATATCGTAAGCCTTTTTGCCCGAGAGCTGGGTCGTGTGTGTGACTGTTTCTTCTTCACATCCCAAGTATACCATTTTTAGCATGGACTGATTCTATTTTCTCGCATGTTTTGTCACTTTGCCGGTACCTGCTACGTACTTGTTGCTGCTCGATCGGCAGTTTGGGCCGAGTAGCGTGCTTTGTTTTTCGCTGCGGTCCAGCCTTGTGCTGGAGTCATACCTCACCATCACGATATAGTTCCTACCCGCTGATCTGGTGTTGTTGCTGAACTGTGATCGCCCGGCGAACTCGAGCCAGCAACGAACACGAGTTCCATGTACAGCAGCAGTAGTATGATAACCTGGTAGGATGAAAGAGCAAAACATTTTGTGCGTGAACTATTTTGAAAGAGCATGAAAGGCATGCTCCGCAGACGCAGCAAAGTGAACGACCAGAGAAGCAAGAAATGAAAGAAGGGATTTGCAAGCATGAATGAAAACAGCAATCACACGAGTCGCAAGTGTACGCCCTGCCCAGTTCTATCGCGTACGCATTAAAAAAGGAACTACCGGTAACATGTCTATGTTCACCACCCACTCATTCATTAAAGTCCATTACACCCACGGCTCATCTCATTATCCCTCGCAACTCTCCTGTTTATAATGTTTTGCACGTTCGTCCGCGCTGTTGTGGTGCTTTTGAAACTTGCCGTACGTACACACAGGTGGGGTGGAGCCCGCTCCACTACGCAGTACTAGGGGGGCATGTGGCAGCCGTAGAAGCGCTGCTGTGCGCGGGGGCATACCCGTGCTTTAGGGACAACCATCTTATCTCCCCCTTACATCTGGCCTCTACCCAAGCCGGGGATAGGCTAACCTTTCAACGTATTGCGGAGCTGCTGGGTCCCTCTGCCCTTCTAGCACGAGACGAGGTTAGTGGATGGCGCCGATCGTATCATATGAGACCGGGACCCGGACCGGTATTATTGCAAACCGTACGTGAAGCTTTTGCATGACAACAGGTTTCGTTTGCCTTGGGTTCCCGTTTTTCGTCTCAGTCTACAGCTGCTGTTGCGATTGAAGCTACTGCTGCCTGGGTTCTGGCTTCTGGCTTTGTGTTGTCCTGCTGCCTGTCTGTGCCTCTTTGTGCTCGGCGTCTTTTGACTCTTTTGGCTTGCTCGAGAGCCCTCGTATTTTCTGCTTTGGGTTTTTCGACTCCTCCTGAGGGCAATATTATCAGTTTATTCATGACAATAATTTCGTGCGTTCCGTGTCCCCTCTATGCCGGCTTCGGGGTGCTGCGGTCACTGTTACATATGGTTTAGAGTGTAGACGTAGGCGACCCACCTCATATGGTGTGACGAAACAAAGTGCAGGATTCATATGATTTTCGTCGCTGTTGTGTTAATAACTGGCGACGGGGTTCGAAAACAGTAAAAATATTTCAAATAGAAAAATACTGGTGTGCTGGCTTCGCCCCCTGGCTCTTTCTTCAGTTCGTTCGGACCTGTTCGATACACTGCTGCTCTCCCATTATTAGTCTAGACCATAGGTTTGCTGCTATTTGCTACCCACTGCTGCTTTGCTGCTGCTGTTTTTGCTGGTTCTATTTTTTTTGCTGCTGCTGTGGCTGCAGCTGCTGCTGTTTTTGTTGTTTTCGTTGTTTTTGTTGGCCCTCGCCAGCAATTGCTAAGCTTGCGGTTAATTTTCGGAAAATAATACCCTGGTAATGTATTGGCAAAATAAAATATATGCAGAATAATGTAGGTCCCGGTAAAATTGTGCACGCACGCACGCCCACACGCTAGTGCTGCACGAAATAATATTATGTTGGGTTACGATAATGCTCTAGTTTTATACTCGCCGTCTCTCACCTTCATGTGATGTCAAGCCATCGCTATCCAGTATGAAAAAATGCCTCTAGGTTCTACCTGTTGCATTATATATTTTTTATGATATTAAATATCGTAAACATCCAAAAATAACTTACAAAATGGATTAGTTTGTGTGCATGCACTAAAGTGGTGCATTAATGGAGCAACACGTTTGTCTCGTCATTTCCCAGGCTTTTCTTTCACATCTTGATAGTCATGAAGAAAATTGGAGGAATGTCTCCGAGGAACCGGCGCGCTTGCTCGTTTTTTTCTTCGCGTTTGCGCTATTAATATCAAGTGTTTAATGTAGGCACACTTTTTCTCCGATTTGGCGTTTGTAGGTGACAAGAACTGTTTGGCTTTTTATTTGCGTTCACTCTCTTTCAGCAGTAGTGCATGTCTTGCTCGCAGGCAGCTGCTGCCGCTCCGTGCTGCCCCACCTCTTTGGCTTTTGTTGCATATACGGTTTATTTTCTCTCGAAATGATATGCTGCCCCGCCTTTCTGGCGTTCCTTGCATTAAACGATCTGTTTTCTCTAAGAATGGCCTGCTGCTCCGCCTTTCTGGCATTAAACGGGTTGTTTTCTCTCAGGATGATGTGCTGCCCCGCCCCTCTGGCCTTGGTTGCACAAACAATTTCTTTTCGTTCAGAACGATGACCGAATTTCTCAATGTCTCCAACTCGTGTTCGTAAAGTCACCAAGCTACATACGAATCATACCCAAAAAGTCATTGGACAATTCGATGCGAGTTGACGAAGGAAAAAGGGTAGAAGCGTTGTCGCGACGAAAATGAATGCTCGTTCGTACCTGAGTGGGATGGGCGAGAGGAGCCTGCTTTGTGAAAGCTTGATCGGGGTACTTGCAAGGGGGCCGTAGGAGGAGAAAATACAATGTGCGAAGGTAACACTACTACACACAGCAGTAGAGATGGTATGAGCAAAAAAAAAACACCGCCTTCTCCGATCTAAACTGTTCGCGCATATGTTGCATTTGCGCCATCAGCTTTTATACGGCTTGTGCACAAGAATCTAGAACTATCGAGTACCTGGTATCTAATACAGCATAAAATTCTTGCATGTCGTGTAGCGCCCCCCCCCCCCTAGGAGTGAAAGTGGTCTCCTTAGTGGTCTCCTACTCGAGGCAGGAAAGTTATCGGATCATTAGTAATGGCCGTACGAGTTGTTGCACAGCAGTAAATAACACGTTCATTTATGTGCCACGTGCAGCATGCACACAGTACCAGTCGGCCAGCCTACGACGGCTTGCTTGCCTGCCCTGTGATGCCCTGCCCTGCTCTAGGTTACCCCCTGTTCGAGGCATGTGTGAGTCCATTCTTCCGTGAACGGGTCGTTCCGCTCTTTCGGCTTATTTTTTTGGACATTATCTTATACCCTTGCGCAAGCAGATTGAAGTGACCTATGGTTACTCGTGTACCGGTACCGTTATTTGGTTGCTTCTATCAGTAGTATTGTACTCTCTTCACTTTTTCTTTTTATCGCACGTCACGGCTCAGTATCGAGCGCAGGAAATTAATAAGAAGCATGTTTTGCCATATTCTGAAATGATCGTAGTGTTCCAAAATACTCCGCAGCAAGCAAGCTGTTCTGTTTTTTTGGCAGGGCCACTCTATGATTTCACAAGTCGTGGCCGCTATTTATAGCTCGAGTTAACATGGCGAGGATAGGATAATAACTACCAGGTACGTATAAATAGTTGAGCTGTGTTGTTGTTGTCGAGTCACGATTTTAAGTAGCCCGCAGTTTTGTTTCGTTGTTCTTCTGTAATTCTTTTTTGTCGTGCCCGCCACTCCCCCGCCAGCGCAGTCTGCTGTACCGCCAGCTTCTCGATACTGTAGCGGAACGGATAAAACGCGCTTTTTTTCTGTTTCGCAATCACTTCAACCGTTGTGCGGTCACTTCTTGTCCACTGTTGTTATGTAGTTGATCACCTTGAGAACGCGAGTGCCCCCGCCTCTCTCCATCGCAGGAGCAGTACAGCAGTACCGCCGTAATGTGCAGCTTTCTTTTTTTCTTTTTCTGTAGCTTGTATTTGAACTGCCGTGCCGTGTTCTCATTCTGAAATGCGTTTTTGCCACAACATACAACCCACCCAAAAGTGATCGGGCCGTGGCATGTATGTTATCATATCGAAACCCTTTTTTTTTTTCGAGGGGGGATAAAAGAATACGTGAAGACCGCTGTTGCCACGACCTATAATGCGATGGCAGTTATTATTAATAGCACATGGCGTGCACCAAACACCGTTTTAATCTTGTCTTGTCCGATGATTATATCGTGTACATGGCATTTTGCCGTGGGTTCATGATTGTTACTTTTGAATTATTGTGGGCAAAGTGTGTTCTTTGACGCCCGCGTTGGTTTTTGCGTCCACATGGTCGCGTTTGCTTTCCCCTCGTAAACACTGGATTGGTAAGTGAAGAAATAGATGAAAAGGCAGACATTCATCTTGACGTTACCGACTGGCTCGACTAGTCTACGTATACTAGACTTGTTGAGCAAGCAACACCAAAAGACTCAGAACGCAACAACACACCTCCGAAAATTAACTCGTACCAGGTACTCGGTACACGTACATGTATATCACATGTCGTTTATATTTTTGTTGGTTTCTGATGAGCAATAATGTAAGTTGCGAGTGGAGAAATGCCAGAGCACAAAGCACTTTCATCTGTGTGCTGTTGCTGTTGCTGTTTTATTTATCCCATCGGCCTTCAAAATATGCCGAGAGCCTCTGGAGAAGTTACAGAAATGTCAACCTTGTTTATTTTTCGCCGATGTTATTCATTTTTTTCCTAGCAAATAACTCAACAGTAACAGTTGTGGCTGACTGCTGTATCAACCTCTCGCGGTTTCCTTGGGCCCCTTGGTTTCCGATTCGTCTTTTCTACGTCACGCCTCTATTTTTTTTTCATCATTCGACCCTGTCGACGCGTTCACGCCACCTACAGCTTACCCCCGCCCCCCCGGCTCCCTCCTTGCATCTCTCCCCCTCCCCCCAACCCCCCTGCTTTCTGCTTCCCCTCCTTCTCTCCCTCCGCACCCAACCCCGCTCCTCCCCTCCCTCTCTCTTTTCCAACCACAGCTTGAGCAAACCCCTCTCCACGTAGCCGCTTCTTGTGGAAACCGCGGCGCCGTAGCAGTCCTCCTGGACCTCAACGCTGACCCCGAGGCAACCGATAGGAAGGGACGCACGCCAGGACAGTCGTTCCTGAGACAGGTCTCGAAACGCGCTCGCGCAGACATCCGCGCTTCTCTGGCTAACGCTGTGGATCGGCGAAACAATGCGGCTGAAGCTGCTCTTATGGGTGAGAGCCTTGGGGTGGGCGCTGGGTTTAGCTCGTCCCCTGCGTACGTAAGGTCGGCGTTAGCATCCGCTTCCAGCTCGAGCTCGAATTCGGCAACCTCGGCCAGTGCTGTGCTGTCGGCTATGTCTGCCTCCGGGGACCACTCCCTTGCTTCGGCTGCGGCTGCTGCGGCTGCTTCCACGAAGGTTGTGATGCGGAGGGCTGGGTCTACTAGTAGCTATGAGGAGGCCGCTCCCGTCAAGAGGCCTTCCATGCTGAGCTTGCTGCCTGCGTGGGGGGGGGGCGGGCGCGGGGCGGGTGGTGGTGAAAGGGGGGGGGAAACGTCCTTCCGAACCGCCTTTGCGGTGTTGTAGGAATAAGGGGATGGTCCGGTTTTTCCCCGGTAGGGTCGTCTGCCCTTTGCTGTCGGGCTATGTCTCCCGTTGGGTTTCATACCCTTGTTTTGAGCCTACTATGGGGGGGGGGAGGGGTCTGCAATTTTGCAGAGGATTTTTTTAGCTGGAGGGGTGAAGTGTGGGGAAGAGATATGGTTGAATATGGTTTGGTCGCGCCAGGGATGAAAGTGGCCCGGTTGTGTGCGTGAGTGCGTGCGTTTATTTTGTGCTAAGAGCGCTGGAGAATGGGGGGGGGGAGGAAAGAGTGTTTTTGCGAAAGCGAGAAGGTTTTGGCTTGTGGTTGGGTGGGTTGAGTGGTCGGTTGGCTGGCTAGGCAGAGGGTAAAAGGAGGGGGAAAAGTTATGGATTTCCCGTGTGGGTTGTGTTTGTTTTTTGCCCATCGTTATCTGAGGAGTAAGTATAAGTGTGCGTATGAACCAGAAGTACTCGTAGGGTCCTTTCTGTTTTTTCTTTTCGTTTATGTTTCGTTTTTTTTTTTTTCGTCTTATCTCCGGCGAAACAAAAGTCGGTGTGTGTGCGTGTTGTCTCGTGTGTTTTTTTACTGTTTTTTGTTCGCTTCCCTTTTTTTTGCGCGTTGTTTTACGAGCCTATTCCGATGTCCAAAGAACAGCTCTCCCATATAGGAGATGGCATGGATTTGTTGACAAACACGCCGAAAAACGTCATACCAAAACCGGGCGAGGCGGTCCCTGGCATTGAATTATTTTTTGTGGGCATGTTACTGCAAGAGCCGAGCACTATTAGATATCTGACTTTTATTCTACGTACCTTGCCTGCCATGACCGGGCGGGAGCAAGAGGTGTAGTAGAGGCGTGTTACCGTAGGGAGGGAGTTGCGTTTGTGATTGGCGGCGTTTATCTAGAGAGGGGACCAAGCGCCGTCCCCCCCCCCTTTTCTTTTTTCCTTGCCTTATCTTCTGCCCGTGACTGGTGATGGTGGAGCGGAATATTATTTCCGTTGTGTGTTGGTTTTGTCGATGTTGCAGTTTATAGTTTATACGGAGGGTGTAATTGGATCGCTCCGCGGGTTGCTCCTACCCTCCCCCCCCCCTCTCCCCCCCACCCCCCGCTTCTCTTTTTCTTGGACTACCCTCGAGCCCCCCGTCCGCCTTTGCGCGAGACCTACAATTTAAATCTCGATAGATCGAGGGTCTGTTGGAGTTTTGGGGAGAGCTGGTCTGGGTTTAAGGTCAAAATACTTTTTTTCGCTTTTGTTTTGTCTTGTTTTTCGTTTACTCCGTTGTCGCGACGTTGTGAAATAGTGTGTTGACAATGGAAGAGGGGCGTTATATATTGAGGTGTTGGAGGTTTCTGACTGCAAAACTGTTTCTTTTTCTTTTTCCCGCCGCTAACGTGCGGTGCATTGCTTTCGTGCCGAGCATGCACCATCTAATGCCGCATGTACAAAGCAGACAAGGGGGCACAGGGGCCGTTGTTTGTACATGTGAGATGTTGGTGAGTAGGGCAGGCTTTGATGATTTGATTGGGGCATATAGCTTAGAGTGCGTGTTTGACTTTGTTTCACTCCTATGGATGCGTTGTGTTGAAGGGCTTGAATCGGTAGAAGATACATGAGTCCTCGCTCTTTTTCTGTTTTTTTCGAATTGGGTCATCGTCGGTGTAATGCTTCCTTTCTTGCTCCCCCCCCCCCCCCCCCCCCCCCGACACTTGGAGGGGGGCAGGGGGTGGACCATCCTCCCTCCCCCCGCCCCCGCTCCCCATGCTTGCTATTGAGGTGCGCGGGGGGGGGGGGGGGGGGGGGGGAGGGGGACGATGAAAGTTATACTAAAACTAAAAAAATACAGCTTGCGGTCGTGCAAGCGAGAGAAAAGTCCTGACCTCTGGAGCACGGGAGGACTATCGACAGCGGGAAGAAACAAGGGAAAAAATCGTTTGTGTTTTTGGTTTGATTTTTTTCTCCTATTTTAGTACAGTAGGTGTTGTTTCTTGAGCCGGACAAGGAACCCCGGCCTATATGAACGAGCCGTCATTTTGTACACACGCATTGCAGGTGACGGTTTTTTGTATGTTTTTTGGCGTGTAGCAAGGAGAGGAATTAAGCAAACAAGAGGGATCGGAAAATGGGTGGGTTTAAAACATGTTGGTTTTGTACGCCCATCTTTTTTTTGGCCAACCGAGGTTATAGAGGTGGATGGATGCATGCTTTCACGCCCTACGCCCCACCGCTTCACGTCTAGAATTTTCCTTTTTTTTTGGTCTCTTCGCTCCTGATCGGAAAAAAAAAATAAGTGTATCCGGGTTTGTTTGGTTGGAAGATGAATGAATGTCCTTTCAAGGTGTGTCGGAGAATTACCAGGTGTCTTTTTTGAAATAGATCGATGCGGGGGGGGGGAGGGGAGGGCAGAGGTGGGGGCGGCATTCTTTTGTGGTGACTGGCTGGTTTTTGCTTTTTTTTCGCGCTTGTTCAAGACGCGTTAACTTATTGATTTATGACTGACTAGCTATATGTAGGTACTTCTAGGTGCCGCGAGAGTGATGCCTCACGAAGGGGAAGTCGAAACTCCCAACATGCAAAAGTGGAGGCGGGGGAGGGGTTGTGTATTAGTAGTAGGGCTTTGAGAATACTATGTAGGATGTACTGTGGAATCTCTACTACCACGAACAGACTGAAGCCGTTGCTCGTTCCGTCGGTAGTGCTGGCGGCGGCAGTGGACATCGATTTCGTTCGGAGACAGGTTACAAAGAAAAACTTGTCAATACGTACACTACCTGCTACTATTGCAGTAAAGTACACGCGCTGCCTGTTGGACGAGGAGAGAGCCACTTACTCGTGCAGCAAGCAGCAGTTGATTTTAGTACTGGTGGGAGAGTAAGAGACAGCCTAACACACAAAGTCGTCTTATCCTCTCCCGTGTTTTTTTTTTCACCCCTTTGGTTTGCTTTCGTAGTTGATGGAAAACCCCCCCGTGCTTTACTTGCTTTTTTAGTTGGTGGAAACCCCCCCGTGCTTTACAACTGGGGGTGTGCTCTCAATACCCAATACGAGGATCGAGGAGGGGTGGGCAGCTGGAAGCAGAAGAAAAGGAGGGAGAAGGAAGGGGCAACAGAAACTGAGATTATACAAGAAAAGATCGTCAAAGCATTTTTTTCTTTTTCGCGATCGATGATGACAGTTTTACTGTCGTGTCGTCCCTCAATGGTTCAGTTGCTGTGAGAACTGTGGGCTTCATAATGATCAATCTCATATATATCAACTGATCATACACGATGATGATGTGTGTGCTCTCCGCGTGAGACCGTTATTTCTATCCAACGATACCCATGTCCCTCGTGACGATTCTCACGACGCGCAACAACAATGAAATGTCGTCTGTTTCCTGTGTATCAGGGATATTTTACAAGATGAACAATACACTTCAGCTGGGTGAGATCGACCAAAAATGATTTTTTGATCAAAACTCAGCTTTGCAAGCTTTGTGTGATGAGACACTTCGATCGCAAGTGTTACGGTGTGTGTAACCTCGTGAAGGATACTACGACTGCGTAGCTCAGTGGGTAGTTCTATATAACCAACAGATACAGGTCGGTGACTCCCCTGCTAATGCCAGGGTCGACAACAGGACTACTAACACGTTCAGTCTTGTCCTGCGCACACGGAAACTGTATACGATAACCCGCATGAGGGGGACAAAACCAGACATCTATCTGTAGAATTTAGCATGCATGAAACAGTAGTGTTAGCAGGAATAGTCTATAGTGTGAGTTTTCACACCAGGTACCTGGTATATAGACTAATAGTATTGTTCACATTGAACGGTGGTCATGATACACGGACTAGTAGGGATCCCCCAGTAAGTAGAAGGCGGTATCCCGACATAAGCCTTTCTTTGGCCGTCAAACTGCGCTTGACGACGCGACTGGGGAATTGCAATTAATCGTAACCTGGAACGTACAAAGCGGCTTCCCCCCGATACAAAGTACTTACTTGACCCCTTAAGAGCCCCCGAACCCCTCTCCATACTAAATCCAAGAAATGTTGTTCCCAAAACGGGTTTCCAGTTGAAAAGGGGTTAAGGCGGTGATTATGTGCTTTATCTCTCTATATATAGACTACCTTGCCCAAGACGCGTGTGCTACGATATAATAGAGGGGTGCCCACCACCACTTTTCTTTCGGAAATAGTTTCCCTCGATTTTGGAGCTTAAAATAAGACCTCTCTCCCAAATAACCGATTTGATTTTGAGGAGAAAAAACAAAATGCACACTACTATTAATACTACCGGAATGAAAAATCATCCCATGCATGGATGGGGCGCCTATATATAGGTACACAACGAGAACATTCTCAGAGAGAGAGGCGAAAAAAATGACTATTTCTGACGAATTTGGGTTGCGTGAGCCCCGCGCCATTCAAACACCGTTTCAGACGAAAGGTGATACTTACCCCTTAGACTATATCATCATCGTAGCACACGTGACCACCACTACGAGGGGACTGGTACTACTTATTGTGGGGCGCAGATGCTACATACCGGGCGCGGCCACTATTTTGATGTAATGACAGCATAATCGTACATATTATACTCTGATACGAGTATATATAGTAAGTGGGAGTTTTGGTCGAAGATGTCGGTTGACTGTCTCTCTACCGTATACATGACAGTGTTAGTGTTGGTGATAGTGTGTAACACCCCCCCCCGGATGAAATGCTGAGCCGGTTTCCTCCGAACCCAGCGCGGCACGAATAACAACGGCGGTGGCGGCGGTGGCGGCTTTCTTTGGAGGATGTCGTCCAGATCTTTCCATAATAGACGTGTCGCTCGGCGTTTAGACTCTACCGGTCGTGGAGAAATCGGCATACGAAACTCGTACGAGGGGGTGTGCTATACACCGTCACATTCGGTAAGTGTTGGGACCCGTCAAGGCGCCTTACTTGCTAATAATGTTATTTATAGTGTGGCGAGTCATCCCACGCTACATTATATAGGTGGGGGGGTGCAGACGAAGTTTCCGAGCGTCGTCCTGTTCATATTTAAATAACATATGATGAGGTGAGCTGCTCTTAACATCTCAACCGAAACTGGCCTTCGAAGAGACAATCGTTTGCAAAAACCCCGACCCCTCAACAACGGATCACATATATATTTATAATATATATGCTCTTCTGTTAGTAGTTCTTGGAGAACAAATATACACACTGGTACCTATTATATGTGCCCGACCCGTAAAATTGCCATATAACATACTGCTAACCCATGGTGTGTCCACACTGCTTTGATTGAGGAGATCATCCACGCATGCTACGTACGATAAAAGAGGTGTTGTAGCACTTTTCGTCTGTCTCAGTAAATTGGCTTCTTGTGAATGGGGGGGCTCCTTATCTATTATTATTAGTCTATTATGCCCAAACCGGCGAGTCGGAATTTCAATAGGCCATTTTCCTTTCTTCATATTTTTCTCGTTGTGTACCTATTACGGGGGACCATAGTAAATAGGACCTGACGGTACAGAAAAAACCAATATATTTCCCTATTTTGACTAACAATATTTGGTCCTATTTACTATGGTCCCCCGTAATAGACCACAGAAGACGGGAGTTTCATCCGGTCTCTATTGTATGTTGTAGTATATATAAAAATGTAGCAGCTTATTGTCAGTTTTTTTTGGGTGATTCAGAAGATCTTCAGCTCCCAAATTGCTCAATCAAGGAAAAAAAAAGTGGTGCACACCCTCTTCTAGAGAATCGTAGCACGCGTCCCAAATCGGTCAGGAAGGTGTGGCCCCCAAACGTGCAAACACCGCTACCGCCGCGTGGGACTGGCTGTATGTGGGTACAGTTCCGTGACGGCTGTCCGTCCGGTCAAGGGGCATAGAGTGTAATCAACCCCGTCCGACATATTTGTTGATGTGGGTGGGTGAGACGTACATGATGTCTTAGAGGAAAAAAAAGCCTGCTTTTTTTGTAGGCTGCTGCACAGCACTAAAAGTGGCGAGGTCGACGTCGAAGGCCGAGGAGAAAAAAAGTAGTGGATCTACGATAATATATCTGTTTGCTGTTGAACCCGCCGTTGGAAATAAAAAGTGTATACCAGGTACCAGGGGCGTAGTGAGAAGAACGAGGGCTCCGCACGGAACCGGGGCCAGCATTTTCGCCGGCACTGCCCACATTCTTCGGATCTCGACCGATATTTTAATGTAGTAACGCTTTGCTTTGGCCCCATGTACTTGCAATCAGTCCTATACATAGAACACTGCGCAGTGCAATAATAATAATTGCAAGCCACTCGACGATTGATTACGGCTCGCGCTTTCTACGCGCTCACGGCCCTCCGAGGAGTGATATATCAGGTCCCAACCCAATCAGAAGCATAAGCTCTAACTTAGCCCGAAAATGATGATAGTGGGTGGGGGGTGGGATCGGGATATATACAATAGTCTAGACTAAATGGGATGGAATTGGAGTTGGCCAATCAAAAAGGAGGGGTACCCTGCTGGTGGGTGGTGTGGTCTACTGAGTGAGGTCGGTCCGACAACTAGAACGCCCCGTTCACGCGCTCGAACCCAAAACAACCCTGATGATGATGATAGCGTGTGTGGCTTGCAATTCCTGTTCTTCTTCGGTTCTAGGACTGCAAAGAGAAGGAGGTCTCGTCCTGAATGTGTGCGTGCTGAATCGTGGCGATGATGGCGATGATGAGAGATGATGCCGTTGGGTTGGTTGGAAACAACGGACAACACACACACGCACAAACAATTTTCAAATTTCGAAGTTACTACTATGTGACACGCAGCAAGCAGCAAGCCCAGCTGCTGCTGCGCTGCTGCATGCAGTAACATGCAGAGTATATATAACCTATATCTAATTAATGTAGTAGCAAGTACTGCAAGTCAATGCGGTGGGGAATCGAGAACGCATATCATCTGTCTAGTCTATATCGTCGCTTTAATCTTCTCTTCGCAGATCGACTGCAGCGCGGGCAGTGCAGCAGCAGCAAGCAGCTGTCACAGCTGAAGTTTGAAACATTACCTGTGTGTGCTGTGTGGTAACACGTGACATCGTATACATACCAGTAGCAAGCATCTCGTATAGACTAATGAAATGTTGTGAATGCAGTAGTATAGTATAACGTGCAAAGCAATGTGTACATATAGTCTATAGAGTTTGTATATACTCTTTATTTCGTTGATGCCGGCCAATTTCATATAATATATATGCTCTCCTCTTCTTTTGTTTCGGTGCTGGCCAGCGTTGATCGATTTCATGTACTCTTTCCCCCTGCCAGGTACTCACTTTCACTCTTCTTCTACTCGTACATATCAAACGTTGATACTCTCGTCTCGACGCTTAAAATTATCATCATAACAAAGCAGCAGCTCAGCAGTAAGAAATAGTTAGCTGCCTGCAGGCATGTCTTAACGAGTGCAAGAAGACACGTGGCTTCAGCGTTCAGCTCACATTATTATGATTGCCTGCAAGATCTGACGCGACTTGTCCGTTGACTGGGTGACTTGATGACATCAAAAATAATCTAGCTATGACCTACCTACCTACACCTATGCCAGAAAGCGTTCACAAAATGATACCACCACCACCACAGCCTTGACTTTGTTGGGCGCTTGTGGTGGGCGCCTTCCGAGCTGTTTCGGAGCTGACTCCGTCTGGCGTTGGGGGGGGGGGGGATGGGGTGCGATAAAAAACAACTCCAAAGAGACAGAAGACAAGAAGACAAAATAGTCTACATGTATGTGTGCATAAAAATAAAAATAAATGCTACCGCGTACACACTCTGTGCTCTAGTGTGTGCTGCTTCTCATTGTTATGTGGGTTCAAAGCTCCAGAGTACGCCATTTTGCACTTGCTTTCGTCGAGTTTTTTATGTTTTAAAATTTTGCTGGTAAAACTGGCACTAGATGTAGAGCACCTGAGTAAGTATTTAAACGGTATTAATTATATAGTGTACCTCTGGTAAGTATTAACGGCATTATGTAGAGGAGGCCGGTATTTCATACCCCTACCTACTAGACTACATGAATGTGCACGTAGGATTGCTCGATATATATGCTCCTCTTCCTAGTGTAATACCTGGTACACTACTACAACAACGAGAACATTTATTTGTCATTTGATTGATAAGCGTGCGTGGTCTGTTCTATCTGCGATAAACTTCGAGGCAAAACGGAACGTAGTATATACATAGATAGATAGATAGATAGGTAGTAGGTACTAGGGTTGACGTATTACTAACAGCAGCAGTAGTCTACGCATCTTGACAGTAGTACTACTCGAGCTAGTAGTAGTACACGTGGTGGGCTGTTGTTGTTGTTGTTGTTGTTGTTGTTGTTGTTGTGGTCACATTGATTCGCATAATCAACTCCGTGGTCAGGACAGGCTTCCCCCAGTCACTCTGGAGTGATCGTGTGAGGGACCTGAAGGTCTTCGACGGCAGCACAGCCTCTCAAACCACCGTCCCAGGGGATCACACATTATCCATGACAGAAGAATACCCCAGAGCAGAGTCGTTCTCCAGTAGTCCCCCCTAACTTTTCTTTAACGAAATCGCCGGTTTCCAAACCAGCTCCCGGTCGTATCTCCTAAAGTGCGGTGTCCCTCGACACCCCCACGTCATCGATCGATAGACCTTTCTTTGCACACAAGAAAATATATGGATATAGTTTGTTTTCGGTTGTACCCTTCCTTGTTGTGTCGAGCAGCCATGAAACGTTCGTTGAAGAAAAAAAAATCGTTGGTTTTGGGGGGGGCTAGATCGTAGAATCAGTCAGCAAAAAACACAAACAAACCAAAGGTGGTACACGTATATGTCACAGCTGACGCAATTCATGCCTCCGCCAAAAACATATAAAAGTTGGTATTATTAATGGAAGATGGCATATATCTGGATCTCGTGCCCGGCACGCTGCTAGCGTTTCACTCGCTTTTTTACACTTGAGATTAAAAATGCGATGGTTGTGCGCTTTTTTTGTTTTCTCATCCCTGTCTTAAAATCTGTGACCGGTCACAATTTTTTTTTTGTAATCTCTCTCCATGATGAAGAAGTCAGCACAGACACTGGGACTGCTGTGTGGGTGTACATGATGACGATGATGATGATGATTATGATGATGCCGTTGGGTAGAAAGAACCGCTTTTCTTTGACGTGAAAGACAACACACAAATACTACCTCGGGTTCATATTTATAATCGTAGCTCAAACGGATTTCAAAGTTGAAACGTCGGACCTTCCCTCTTTCTTCACTCTCCCAAGCGAGTGGCGAGTAGCGAGTAAAAACGAAATGAAAAATAAAGTATTTTTACGAGTAGGGTGCAGCGGTACTTAATAATACCGCATTAGAGCTCCCCCCGCCACGCGTTTCATATTGTTTTTGGCGTTTGAGGTAGCGGCCTCTTCTATCTAGTCCTTGTAGAGGGGGCGGGGGGGGGGGGGGGAGGAGGGGGGGGAGAGAGGGGGAGACGAGAGGGGAGGAGGGCGGGGAAGGGGGGGGGGGGGCAGGGGGGAGGGGGAACGGGAGAGGGGAAACGGGCAGGGGGGAAGCGGGGGGGGGGGGGGAGGGGAGAGGGGAAACGGGCAGGGGGGAGCGGGGGAGCGAGGAAGCGTGCGGGGGGGTGGGGAGGGGGGAGGTGGGGGAGCAGGGGGGGGGGGGGGTAAGGGGAGCGTATTGAAAACCAGGTTTAATAACAGTAGTGTAGTGGAGGCACGGACGGCGGGGGGTCTCTCGAGGACCGTGGTGTCGACGAAGCGCACACGCGCCAACGCCGAAAAACGTCAACTCAACCGGGGCGCAATAAAGAACACAGTAATATTTTTCGACAAGAGCGGAGCCGCAAACAACTACTAACTGAGTCACCTCTTTTTCATCCCGGTGGAAAGGTGTGGGCGCGCCGGGGTAGGTACGGTAGTAGCAGAAGATTAACACTCCCTATTGGTTTCATCGAGCAGCTGTTAGCGAGCGCCATGGGGAGAGAAACACGGGGGGGGAGGTCTAGCGGACAGGCAGGGCGATAATAACTTTTCTTTTCTTTCATCATCGACCAGCAGCAGGTGTAGCGAGAGCGTCGGCGTGGAAGGAAGGTGTGGAAAGATGATACATCCATGTCGGGATGGAGAAACAAAAACTTGGATGGTGGAGAAGGGACAGTCATTTTTGAGATATTCTCGGTGCACCACACAGCCCCAGCCAAGTTGCCACCTCAAGGAGGGCGTCCCGCTTCCACCTCCAACTGCAAATGTCACGAGGTGGGCGGGCGGGGGGGGGGGTGGGGGGGGGGGGTGTACTCGTGTGCTCACATCACGTGCATAGTCAGTCGTAGTCATAAGACCATATTATGATAGTAGACCCTGGCAGACCAACACTGCGGTATTGTGGTATCACACCCCCAGCTTCGACACCGGGTTTGAGCCTCTCGCACGAGTGAGTCCGAATCTCACAGACCAAAAACAACTTGTGGGAGATTTTTTTGGCGCGCAGAGTGGTGGCAGCTTACCAGTCCGTCGCAAAAAGTTCATGTCGCAATATGGTAGAACGATACGAAACGCTCAAGACCGCAAGACAAGGAACAGGGGAGGGGTTCATTCGCGCGAGTGGTCCCGAGCCATTGGACCATTTCAAACAGGGGCTCCCCAAAACGTGACCCCCCCTCACCGTACGCCTCTTGGTCGACATCCCTGCACGATTAATGCGGCGGGGGAGGGTGAGGGTGGTGTAACCATACACCATGTGTGATGGCCAGGCGCATGGCGTAGGACCATAGACCATCGCATCCTCTACATACCACACGCACTCCGGAGGGGGTTGACAAGACCCACATAATGTCATGGCGACGCGCGCTCGAGAATTTGGAGCAACGTAGTGTGGTCTCTCTCTATATGGCGTGCCGATATGTGTGCCCCAGCGGTAAAATCCCGGCACCAACGTAGAGGGGAAAAGGCACTACTGCTCCGCATACTGCCGCTACTAATAATAATGCAGGGGCGAGGGGGCGGGGGCGGCGGGGCGGGGGCGGCGGGGGGGGGGGGGGGGGGTTGACAAACCCGCTTATCATGGCGACGCGTGCGAGAGAATTAGGAGTATACTCTTGTATTATTGATGAGCGTATGATAAGTTAAAGGTGTTTCGTTGCGTCATATGGGGGGGGGGGGGGTCTTGATTAAAAAAAAAAAAAGAAACAGTTTGTTGCTCTTGTACCCCCCCCCCTCCGCGAGCGGTGGCTCAACGGGCGGATTTGAGCTTGAAGAAAACACTGAACGGAGTCGAACCGATGGAACCAAACGGGCTAAATAGAGGGGCGAGGGGACATGGCCGAGGGGGTTGGGGGGGGGGGGGTGGCAAACCCGCTCATCATGGCGACGCGTGCGCGAGAGTAGGATTATATTTTAACCGCACGTATGTGTAATAACTAGTGCAGTGTTTTTAGTTTCACTCTGATGGTGGAGGGGCATGTGGATTATATACAAAATATGAAACTCTTGCTTGCTTTTGCATCCCCCCCCCCCCTCCGCGAGCGGTGTGGCTCAACACTTCGATTGAAACGAGGGCAGAAAACACTCGAGTGAATAAAGTCGGGCCGACGGAACCAAACGGGCTAACTACTGAGAAAAATACAGGGGCGCCACGCGGGCGGGGGCGGCGGCGGGGGAGGTGACAACACCCGCTCACCATGGCGACGCGTGCTAGAGAGTCAGGAAGGAGTGTGTTATAAGCGTACGTCCCTAATCTGTGAAATGTGTTTCGTTCTGCGATGATGGGGGAGGGAGATCGTGACTGAAAAAAAAGATGAAAAACACGTGCTTGCACCTCCGCTCCGCGAGCGGTGGCTCAACGAGCGGATTTTGAGCTTGAAGAAATACTTGAATGAAGTCGAACCGATGGAACCGACCGGGCTAACTAGTAATAGTGCAGGGGGGGGTGAGGGCGGGGGCGGCGGGGGAGGTGACAAACAGATCCGTTCATCGTGGCGACGCGTTCTAGAGAGAGAGTTAGTGGAGTATATTATGAGCGTACATAAAACAACGTTTGCTTCTTGTTCTTTAAAATAGTGGAGGGGGATCTTGATTTAAAAAAAAAGATGAAACACTTTCTACTTGTTTGATGCATCCCCCCCTCCGTGAGCGGTGGCTCAACAAGCAGGTTAAGGGGCGTGAAGAAACACTGACTGTAAAGTCGAACCGATGGAACCAAACGGGCCGATCGACTAACTAATGATTACCCTCTCTCCCCGCCTCTGCTATGTAGTATGCCGTTCCGCGCCCGGCAGGTTGGCGTCATAGATATACATACAACCCTCCACACATCTGACAGATAATCTGCGTCCTTTAGGGCGCAGATAGATCCCTGATCTGCAAAATAATCTGAATGAATATATGGAAGTACAACCCTGCACACATTTGACAGATGATCTGTGCCTTCAGCGCAGATAGATCCCTGACCTGTAAAATAATCTGAATGGATATATAGAATTACAACGCTGCGAACATCTGACAGATGATCTGTGCCTTTCTGGACGGATAGATCCCTGATCTGTATGATCTGCACGGATATGTCCAAAGACTACCAACCCTACAAACATCTAGCAGATGATCTGTGTCTTTCAGGGAAGATAGACCCCTGATCTGTACGATCTGCATGGATATATAAACAAAGTATACAACGCTGCACACATCTGGCAGATCATCTGTGTCCATTTTAGGGCAGATAGATCCCTGGTCTGTATGATCTGCGCGGATGGCCATTTAATATATATATATTGGTGCCGGGGGGTGGGTGTGGAATACTAAAAACAGTCTAACCGACCGAACCAAACGTTCTAGATACTACTACTACTACTACACTACTACTACTATAAATACTGTGCTAATTCCCCCCTGTCTTCGCTACGCCGCATGGACCGAAACGAGAGAGCTGTCCTCCGCAATCCCGTTGCGATGCCGCGCCGACCAGATCGGCGTGGGGAACAATACCACCACCGTAATATCACCCTCGAGCTCGGGTGATATAATCCTGGGTGGGACCATCACACCCCAGCTAGAGGGTGATATCATCATGGGTGCGACCATCACACCCCAGCTAGGGCGATATCATCCTGGGTGAGACCATCACCCTGTTGGAGTGTAGATAGGTACTTGTAGGGTGATATCATCCCGTGGGTGGGATCGTCCGGCTTGCTGGTCGTGGCGGGGGGCTTATTATTTCACCCCAAAACTCCCGTGTACACATACATACTAATACTATAACATACTATATACATACTATATACATACTAAATACATACTATATACATACTATATATACATACTATATACATACTATATACATACTATATACATACTATATACATACTAAAACTATTTAGTAGATACTCCAGTATTATGTAACATAAACCGTACATACCAAATCGAACAGACTACTACAACACACGAAAAAAAAAAACGGGTACACGAACAACATAGTAAAAACTACTATTAATACTATAAATACTTTTTTTATATATTTTTATCTACCAGTATATAATAATGCAGCTGACACTGCTGTTCAACGAAAAGTACCGGAATTATTTCCAGTAAACACTGAGTTCGTGTTGTTTTGTCCGTGCAACAACAGGTATCTAGATTCTGTGTTTCTCTCCAGCACGCGTATGGATGGTGTTCCTCTGGCAATTTATGCAGCATTTCCTTTTCCTTTCCAACCTTTCTATTGCATCACATTCTTCAGTTTTAACAACTGTCGTTTGTTTTGCTTTGTTTTTTTTTCTCGTTTTCTTGTTTTTCTTTTCTTCCTTTTCCTTTTTTCCCCTTTTTTTGCGGAGAATCTGGCTTGTTTTGATTGTGTGCTCGTACCCGGTACGCTAGCAGATAGATCACTTACTTCACTTGATTTGAGCTATACCTTGACTTGCGGTTGTTTCGGTTTGTGTCTGTCTCACACAGTCTGTGACTACTGTCACCACATAGCAATAAGTTGTACCAATGTGTTCGTAAATATAATCAACATATGGACATTAATAGTGTAATAAATTGTTACTTATATTTACGTACATAAGTGATATCTCTCTAGGATGAAGAATCAGCACGGACACTGGGTGCACTGATGCCATTGGATAGAAAAATGGTTTTTACTGTGTGAAGACCATAACACACACGAGTCTTACTACGGTAGCCCCCCCAACTTTTCTTTGACGAAACCGCCGGTTTTGAAACCAGCTTCCGGCCGTATGTCCTGAAATACGGTGTACATTGACACCCCGACGTCATCGTTTGATAGCCCTTTGCAAAACAAGGAAATGTATGGAAACGTTTTGTTACTGGCATCCTTCCCCGTGTCGAGCAGCCGTAAAACGTCTGTTAAAGAAAACCTCTGGTGTTTGGGGGGGACTATCGTAGAATCAGTCACACTCTCTGGTTGGTGTGCAGAAACAATCGAACAGACTTCGAAAAAAGAAACAGTACGCACCAGGTACGATAGATATGCATGTTATTATATATTATTGCCGTATACATACTCGACATGTAGAAAAAACTACGGCAACGAAAAGCAAAGATGTCCGTTGTGACGGTCTAGTGTTGACCCGTCAAGGCGTCTTTGTTGACCCGTCAAGGCGTCTTTGTTGACCCGTCAAGGTGTCTTTGGACTAATTGTTAAGGTATTAGTGGGGGTGTTAGTCCGTTTGATCACTTGCAAAAGGTTAACAAATAGCTTACCCAAACTAGGCCTTATAACACTCTTCCCCCCTGAAACGGCGGGATAGCAGGTCGGCCGGATATACACAGGCGGACCTTTTAATATCCAAGCCGTTTCATTTCTTGGGGATACCGGGGAGAGTGTTTTCAAGTTCGATCATGGGGAAAGTCTGGAAAAGTTTATTATGGTGGATGTGGGATTTGAACCCACGACCGAAAAAACCCATGGTCTGTCGACGACGCCATTTGTTAAGATATTAGTGGGGTATTAGTCAGTTTGACCACTTGCAAAAGGTTAACCGGTAGCTTACCCAAACTAAGCCTTATAAAATAACCATATTAGTTTCAGTGTGTGGAGTTCCTTGCTCTTGACGTCCGTCCGTCAAATACGCCAAGGCCTTCAAACGATGACATCTTTGACGAGAAAAACCGGAATTATTTCCAGTAAGCAACACCGATGGTGTAGAACCCCCCCCCCCCCCCTTCCCCCCCCAAGGCTTACCACGTAGTGTCCTCTCGGTTTCGTCAAGGATGGGAGAGAGGGGGCACTACTGAGCTTGTGCATGGCCGTAATGGTATGACCAGACAGACCCTCGCATCCCTACTATGCCGGGACAGAGCGGGGAGAAGCGAGAAAGTCACGCGAATGTAAATACCTGATTATGATTGGTGTTATTATACCACCTACTACCTGGTGTGCGGCATGTCTTGTTGCGGTTGGCAGGTACCGGGGGATACTGAGAAGAGGTAATTATCAGGGTTAGGGCACAACAATTCAGCCCTATTTGAAGCTTGACCAGCGAAACACTTAGGGTTTGTTTTGGCCGTGCCGCCTACGCCGACCACCCGACCGACCGACCAGAACCCTCTAGCCCCCGCGAAAACACTATTGCTTGGATGTGGGGAGACATGTCTGCGCTTGGATGCTGTGCTTTTGGTAGCGTGTGTGAAGGCTCTCTAGGTCGACTTAGCCCTGGCTTGGATGCTGTGCTCGGAAGAACAAGAAAAAGTCCATCTCATAGCTAGGTTGATTCGGAAGAATCGGGGGGTGCTGCGGCGGGCTTGGAAATACACTCTTCTTCTACAGGGTTGGTTGAGGGCCGCTTACAGGATATACCCCCTCTCGGCCAACCAGAGTGCGTGAATAATATGAAAAGGAAACCTTACTTTTAGTCAGCTAGGGAGGTCTTCCCACGCTTGTGTAGGGTGCTGGAGAAGAAGTTTCCGAGCTCCTATTCATTAAACATCTTGATGAGGAGGGGAGGAGCTCAATCAATATATCACCCGAAGAACATAATAGCTTCAACGACATTCGTTCGCGCAAATAACTCGACCAACGTTCCCGTGCGTTCAGCTGGTCGTCGCGTAAAAAACCGATGTACTACTACAATTTATACTACTCGTCGCGTAAAAAACAAACACGAAGTATACACTACTACACTACTACTACTACTACTACTACTACCTGCTACTACTACAACTACTACTACTACTACTACTACTACTGCTGCTGCTGCTACTACTACTACTGCTACTACTACTACTACTACTACTACTACTACTACTTTACCACTACTACTACTACTACTACTGCTGCTGCTGCTACTACTACTACTACTACGGCTGCTACTACTACTACTACTACTACTACTACTGCTACTGCTACTACTACTACACTACTACTGCACTGCAGCAGTAACACTATATATCTATCATACCAACACGGACGATAGTTCCACACTTACTTACTAACGTGATTGAGGAGTGTGAGGAGCTCAATCAACCGGTCGGTGAAAAACGACGTTTAGGCCCAAAACTTGAAAATGACTACCCCGTACAACCACCCTGTCTGTGCGGGATATTACGACTGTTTCGAAGATTCACTACATTATTATCTGCCTTCCACTGTCTCGACCGCGCAATTTCTGCAGCCCACACCCCGCACAAGTTAGTCAGTCTGCTGCACGCACGCGACGAGATGCGTCTCGCCGTGGGTCGGCTAAAAGCCGACGATGCGACGTGTTCCACCCGGCATTTATTCAACGAAGGGGTGCGAGTTGGGCTATATTTATTGTCACGCGACTTCGTCCCGGCATTGTCGCCAAATGCGAGGAGGGTCCATGGTTAAACGGCAGCGAACGGCTATGTATATGATATATATATGCATATATATGCATGGAACGAGCGGCATCCCCCCGTGTCGAGCTGTGATGATGGGGCTGAACGTGCCGATTGACCACATATATATGCTCGAGTATACCTGGTATCATACATATGTATATGTTTGTTTCATTTTTTTGTTTTATTTTTATCTTTGTTTTTATTTGTTTTCTTATTTTGTTTTTTGTTTTTTGTTTTTGTTTTTGTTTTTGTTTATTTCGTATTTCTCTCTTCCAATGTATTTCTGTTGCTGACGTATGTATGTTGTGCCTGTCGTACCCAGTACTAGGGCATGACATTGCGTTGTCGAATGCATTACGATGCATTATCTCTGTGTCGTGGCTTGTGACCACAGAGCTGATCTTTCTAGGGTGAAGAATCAGTACGGACACTGGGTGTGCTGGATGTCGACGAGTAGAAGAACGGTTTAATGTGAAGAACACACACACACATATACCTCGAGTTTTCGGTGTTATTTGTTGTTGTTTTTACCACATACAACTACACTCTGGGTGGAAATGCAAGGAACGTTTTACATTGATACTGATATCAAAACGGCACCTATATTTAAAACCATAATGGACTAAAATGTAAAGACCGTTGGATATGCATACCAATATCCAAACGATACCTATATTCAGTACCAATGCGGTATACATATTACCGGGACCTGCGGTGGAAGGTAGACGTGTTGAGAAGCTAGTAGTGTTACAAGGCTTAGTTTGGGTAAGCTATTGGTTAACCTTGTGCAAGTGGTCAAACGGACTAATACCCCACTAATACCTTATCAAATGGCGTCGTCGACAGACCATGGGTTTTTTCGGTCGTGGGTTCAAATCCCACCATCCGCAATAATAAACTTTTCAGACTTTCCCGATGATCTCTCCTCGGTATACCCAGGAAATGAAACGGCTTGGATAATTTACAGGTCCGCCCGTATATCCGGCCGACCTGCTATCCCGCCGTTTCAGGGGGGGAGAGTGTTATAAGGCTTAGTTTGCGTAAGCTACTGGTTAACCTTTTGCAAGTAGTCAAACGGACTAATACCTCACTAATACCTTAACAGTGCTGCAGAAGAAGTTTCCGAGAGCTCCTATTATTATATCATGTTGATGAGGAGGGGAGGAGCTCAATCAACACATCACCCGATAAGCATAATAGCTTCAACGACATTCGTTCGCGCAAATAACTCGACCAACGACGTTCCCATGCGTTTAGCTGGTCGTCGCGTAAAAAACAAATAATGTACTCCGTGCTAGACTACTATTATTATTTAAACTACTCGTCGCGTAAAAACAAATACGAAAGTATACTCTACTACTACTACTACTACTACTACTACTACTACTACTACTACTACTACTACTACTACTACTACTGCTACTACTACTACTACTACTACTACTACTACTGCTACTACTACTACTACTACTACTAATGCTGCTGCTGCTACTACTACTACTACTGCTACTACTACTACTACTACTACTACTACTACCTACTGCTACTACTGCTGCTACTACTACTGCACTGCAGCAGTAACAGCACGGACGATAGTTCCACACTTACTAACTAACTAACGTGATTGAGGAGTGTAAGGAGCTCAATCAACCGGTCGGTGAAAAACGACGTTTAGGCCCAAAACTTAAAAATGACTACCCCCTACAGCCACCCTGTCTGTGCGGGATATTACGACTGTTTCGAAGATTCACTACAATGTTATCTGCCTTCCAATGTCTCGACCGCGCAATTTCTGCAGCCCACACCCCGCACTAGTTAGTCAGTCTGCTGCATGCACACGACGAGATGCGTCTCGCCGTGGGTCGGCGAAAAGCCGACGACACGACGTGTTCCGTCCCGGCATTTATTTGACGAAGGGATGCGAGTTGGGCTACATTTATTGTCACGCGACTTCGTCCCGGCATT
Organism: Undaria pinnatifida; assembly: GCA_012845835.1. Taxonomy (NCBI): domain Eukaryota; class Phaeophyceae; order Laminariales; family Alariaceae; genus Undaria; species Undaria pinnatifida. The sequence goes on from JABAKD010000019.1 coordinate 10,320,973, forward strand.
GTCGCCAAATGCGAGGAGGGTCCATGGTTAAACGGCAGCGAACGGCTATGTAGTACATGATATATATATATATATATGCATGGAACGAGCGGCATCCCCCCGTGTCGCGATGCGATGGTGATGGGGCTCAACGTGCCGATTGACCGCATATATATGCTCGAGTATACCTGGTATCATACACATGTATATACATCGAGTTTTCCGTGTTAATGCTCTTCTTGTCTTCACCACAACTACACTCTGGATGGAAATGCAAGGAACGTTTTATATGGATACCGATATCATAACGATACCTATGTTTAAAACCATAATGGATTAAAATGTAAAGACCGTTGGATATGCATACCAATATCCAAACGATACCTATGTTCAGTACCAATGCGGTATACATAGTACGGGGACCTGCGGTGGGAGGTATCACTTACCCAAACTAAGCCTTATAACACTCTTCCCCCCTGAAACGGCGGGATAGCAGCTCGGCCGGATATACAGACGTATATATGGGCGGACCTGTCAATATCCAAGCGGTTTCATTTCCTGGGGATACCGGGGAGAAGAGTATTTTTCAAGTTCGACTAAATGGGGAAAGTCTGAAAAAGTTTATTGTGGTGGATGTGGGACTCGAACCCACAATCCGAAAAAAAACATGGTCTGTCGACGACGCCATTTGCTCAAGAATTCTGTGATATTAAATTTAGTCCGTTTGACCACTTGCTTCAAAAGGTTAGCCCCGATTGCTTATACCCAAACTAAGCCTCGTAACACATCATACGCACTCAAAGAGTATGTAACAAAAGAGAAAAAACGGAATTCCGATACACTAACCCTTATCATACGAAACCCATCCAAATGATCTCAAATTCGGATACCT